>OX465266.1:2632468-2996514 GCA_949987775.1 Aproaerema taeniolella
CCTCTAAACTTGAAATTTCCTGGAAAAAATGATTACTTTGTAGCTGATCAATTGATCATTAGTTATGGGTAGATTCCACCATTTAAGTATCTGCTAAGCTGTCTTTTACACCCTGTATAATTAAATTAATGTGACAGCATATTTGTTTGTCCTTCCTTTACGTTGTAAAACGTAGCAAAAAGATTGTATTTTTTGCCATTGACGCTATTGACAAGTGGAATAATAATCGCCCGATATGTTAAAAGTTGCTAAAGTACTTACCAAATTATATTTTTATTGAATATGTTATTACGAAAGATTACAAGTCTGGCTCCTTACCAACTGGGCTATCACCGCTCAGATCCTGGTGCGGGTCTGCATCACTAAATTCGTCTTTTCGTCTTTTTAAATTCGTCTTTTCGGATTTCTAATTATCACTTGCTCAACGTTGAAGGAAAATATCGTGATGAAAAACGTTCGTCCAAGAAAAAATCATTTTCGAAAGACGAGCGGTCCACCAACCCGCATTGGGCCAGCGTGGTGGACTATGGCCTAAATCCCCTTCGTGTTTCGATTCGAAGGGAGGCCCGTGCCCCTCGGTGGGGACGTATATACAGGGTGTAAAGGACAGCTTAGCAAATATTTAAATGGTGGAATCTACCCATAACTATCATCAGCTATAAGTTTTTTTTCTTCCGGAAACGTCATGTTAAGAAGTTTTCATTATTTACCTACTTTGGCGCTACGCAACGTATCATGAAACCGCGCCCCGCGTGCGATCCCCCCGCGCCGCGCTGCTATCGGAGTACTGTGTAAATTGCTGGTTTTCGTGTTTTACGTTGTTATGATTGTTTTTTATTGCAAAATGGAGTGTATTCGATTAAATAATAAAAAATGTAAGCAGAAAATATTTAAAAAAACATTTAAAAAAGTTGAAAATTTTCCGGAGAAAAATTCCACTGGGAAATCATTTAGAATGATTGTCTGAATATAGGGCTTTATTCTACATTAAATTCTAAGGTAAAGGTAACATTTGGTAGAAAGGCGGACTCGGGGATCTCTTCAAGCGTACCCCAAATCAGATAAAAAACGAGGAAACGAAACACCCTGTATACACTTCTGGAGCTCATCTTACCCTGGTGGTTAACTTAATGGGACAATTAATTTTGTCATTATTTATTGCGCGGAACGGAACGCAAAGTGACAGTCGCGTTACTTTGTCAGCTTCAAAGATGAGTGGGAGAGATTGGGAGTGTAAGGTTGTTTTTTTTAGGTTCAATTCAGTTAAATTCTTAAAAAATGGCGTCCGCAATGTCGTGATTTTACCATGTCTGAGTATTTTACTCAAAATAAAATATGTCGAAGTCGCCAATGTCAAGTAGAGAAACCTTTTTGAATACTATACTTGCTTGTTTAACTTTTTCATTTAACTGCACTTGTTTATTTTTTGTTTAAGAATAAATACATACATACATAAATAATGTATTAAGCAAACAATAAAATGTTACTGAAATGTTATGGGTTAAAAGAGCTGGCTGTGCAATATAGCGCTCTCTGCGGGTATCCACGGAAGATCAGCGTTGTAGTCCCGAGACGGATCACAACATTGCTGAGTGGAGGCCTATTAAAGCCAACCCTTTTTTATATGTAGGTATATTTAAGTTTAGATAAGTTTATTATGTTAAATAAGGGTCTTGCTTTAATAAACATTTTTTCTTTCCTTTCTTTCTTTCTTTCTTTCTTTCTTTTACAGGTTGTAGTACGTCAGAGCCTCGTCTGTGGATCAGCAGGGTGTAGATATATAACGCTAAAATTATATAACCCCAACATTCATAAAAAAAATAAACGCTACACACTCAAAGGCCCACACTAAGGTTTTCCCTTGTGTCGTGGGTCCCTTGGAACACACATAAAGACAAACACAAACACCCATGACCCGAGAACAAACATCTGCTTTTTACACAAATGTTTGCCCCGACTGGGGATCGAGCCCAGGACCCGCCGATCAAGAGGCAGCGTCACTACCACTCGACCAAACCGGCCGTCATTCATTGCTTATAACTTTAAAACAGTAGAACCAGTTTTTATCAAATACTAGCTTTCCGCCCGGGACTTCGTTCCCGTGGCACTTTTTTAGTTTTTTCTTTCATAAAAACCTTCTCCTGACAATAAGGAACACAACAAAAAAAGAATCATCCAAATCGGTCCAGCCGTTCTCGAGTTTTGCGCTTACCAACAGATTTAGTGATTCATTTTTAAAAGATAAATAAAAACCATCTGATTACTTCAGGTTGCAAACAGAGAAAACCGCATCAAAATAGTATCAACCGTTTAGGAGCTACGATGCTATAGACAGACACACAGATAAACATGGTCATCATCATCATTCCACTGTCATTGATTGGGCCCATGTACGTCCCCACCGAGGGGCACGGGACTCCCTTCGAAACACGAAGGGGATTTAGGCCATAGTCCACCACGCTGGCCCAACGCGGGCTGGTGGACCGCTCGTCTTTCCAAAACGAATTTTCTTAGACGTGCGAGTTTGATCACGATTTTCTCTTTCACTGCTGAGCAAGTGATAACTAATGAAAATATGTAGTCTAATTGGTAAAGTATCACATTTTCAATAATTCAAAACGCAACAATCTTTAAATCCGATAAAATCAACCCTCAAAAACAAATGACTAACAAATAAAGGGGTGCAAACGTCTCTGGGGTGAGAACGCTTCAAAATTACCGAAAACTGAGGGTAGCCACCCTTAAACTACCCTTAAAGCGCAACCGAAACCGAACATTATCAAATTATACATTGTACCCAAACTAGAACGATAGTGATGACTTACGAATGGTTTAGAAGTGGCAGAGTTATAACATCTGAATGAAACTGGCCACCCACGCTCTAGGGGGCAATACAACGCGGTTACGTGGCCAGGCCAGCATCAGCGCTCGTAGAGTCTTAGCCCAGTGAAGCTCTCATAGCCCAATGGCTCTGGCTGATCTCAACAGATCAGTGAGGTTAAGCAACGTACACAGAGGCAGGGAACCTGATGGTTGAACAAAGTTAAAATTTATCACGAGCGTTTCCTTGCTTCAAAGGGCACTTGGACTACAGTCGTTAAAACCAAGTCAGAGGCCATTGTGCAGTTTGAAAACTGACACAAGCAGGCCGAGTACGATAGTTTGTCGTTATCGTGCTAGAGCTGCGGGTTAGTTAAGTTTGCCAAACACTTGACTATACCTACACGATAAGAAGAAGCATCATGGTAACCTTTGAGCAGGGGGAACTTTGGGGAGCTTATTTAATTTTTTTATACTGCGTCAGCTGATAACGCATTATGCATTTTGTATGGGAAGTCAAATTTTTTTTTCATACTTCGACCTTTGTTCCTTGGGAAAGTTGTTCGGTTTCATGGACTGATTTACCACCCGAGAGATCGAAAGTGATTTGCCTAAAGCCCTGTATTTAATAATATATTAGGTTAACTACCTTAAGTTTAATTGTGACTGTGTCTGGTAAAAGGGACTACTTCGAGGGTAGTCGTTAAGGGTGAAAATGTTATGTAATAAGACTAATAAGCTATGTTAATCGCTCTTATGGACTACCCTCAAAGTGGTCCCTTTTACTAGACACAGTCACAATTTTTTGTAAGCAATTAACTTAGTTAATAGTGTCAATAAAGTATATATTTCATTTCATTCGTTTTTAGTCGTGTTTGACGAAGCTTGTTGCCGATGAGTTGATGACTGTACTTAGTTTTTAACCCGTGACAAAAAAGGGATGTTAAAAGTTTGACGTGTCTATCGTGTCGTACGATCTGTAGGTCTATGTATATGTGCATTTCGATGCGGTTTTTTTATGTTTGAAAGCTGACGTCATCGAGATGGTTCAAATGTCCTGTAGACTACGTTAGTCTATAAGAATTTTATGCCGGTAGTGTCCTGTTATCCGGCAGACTGCTGTAGGCTACAGACTATTTGGTTGCCTTTGGTAATTTTTCTACGTCGTTATTTTGTCACATATTGACCAATGAACGATTCATATTCAAAATTCAACTATTTCAGAACGAAAATTAAGTTATAAAACCAATAGGAATTGAGCACAGACGATGTAAATAAAAAAAACAAACTCGGGCCGTCGAATCTACGGCATTTGTAATTTCGGCTGCAAAGTGGGAAATGCAAGAAAAATGTCGAGATCTTTCAAACGGTAAGTGCATATATTATGTACTAGCTTTACGCCCGGGACTATTATTATGTACTAATTTCGGAAAATTATGTAGCCTATGTGTTAATCCAGGATATCAGCTACCTCCATACCAAATTTGATCAAAAGCAGTTCAGCCGATCTTGAGTTATAAGTGTTGTAACAAACACGACTTTCTTTTATATATATAGATTGGTTACTCAGGGATAATGTAGCTGTCTAATGGTGAAAGAGTTTTTAAAATCGGTCTAAAGTATTATCCGTTACAAACATACAAAAATACTAGAGTAGATCTAAAGTCACTCATTATACAGGTTGAAAAAGAACCTCCTAGCTTTATTGAAAATCCTGAACCAGTATCACTTATATTATATTATATTGTACTATTTTTGTACATTTAATGCTACCTGCCGACTACTCCTTCCTCTCAAACACTCAATGGGTTGACTGGAAGAAATCCCCTTGTGGGATAAGTCCGCCTTTGTACTGTTTTTCTTATATTGTGTCTTGTGTAACTTATACTCATGTACAATAAAGAATAAATACATACATACATACATACATACATACACTTACTGAACATTTTCTATTTTTTTTTGTTTTTTATTTTTTTATTTTTGGGGGTGTGATTTTTTTTTCCTAAACGTAGACACCACTCGGGTGCACCCCCCGAGCGCTACGCGCACCCCTCGCGTGCCTGGTGTAGGAGTACGTTTAGGCAAAAAATTAACTATTACCATTGAAAAAATATTTAAAAAAAAAAATTTTTTCATGTGTTCTTTGAGTGATACGGATTTTGAATATAGCTAGGAGGTTTTTTTTCACCCATTAAAGGAAAAAAAAAAAATACGGCTTAAACTCCAACCTTGCCATGTCTCAAACTTTCCTAACTCTCCATCCCAAACCTACACACACAATTTAATTTGTGTGTTTAGTGATATATCCTCCAGTTTGTAATGAAAGGTTTAAAACCAAATTATCAACCTACGAATTACGTACAAAATGTAACTCCTCATTACAAAGTATTTAATTAAGTATTTACTAGCTTGCGGCCTGCGACTTCGTGCATTGGGAATTATGGACTACTATTCCGCCCGCGGCTCCACCCGCATGGACAACATTTTATCAATCAAAACTCTCTTTTAGTATATTTTTTCTATCGATTGCCGCAAAATTCATCAGTGGCCAACAACATTTTATCTCTCCATTGGGGGCTCCTTCGGGTGACCACCTTGAAGTTTAGGTAACTACTTATACTAATTAGGTCGGATGCTCTTTCAACAAAATCGGTTCAGTAGTTGAGGCGTGAAAACGTAACATACAATACTAGTAAGGATTTACTTATCGTATAAGTATAGTCAGCTAGGTATAGCGACTTTCGAATATTTGTCGAAAATTAAAAACAGCCCACGAAACTGATTTAATTTCCCCCAAAGGAACATACTCGTAGGGTCGAAATATTATTAAAAAAAAATCCTCTTCATACCACTGTTTTTTTTTTAAATTCATATGGGTTTGTTAGAATAAGTTGTTCAGTTCGATGGGGAGATTTAATTATAATGTATTAATTATTAAGCGTTGGTAATGAGCCAGACTTGTAATCCGAAGGTCGTGGGTTCAAATCCTGGTGCGGGCCTGTACCACTAAATTCGTCTTTTCGGATTTATATACGGATTTCTAATTATCACTTGCTCAACGGTGAAGGAAAACGTGATGAAACCCGCCCGTCCAAGAAAATTTTCAAAAGACGAGCGGTCCACCAACCCGCATTGGGCCAGCGTGGTGGACTATGGCCTAAATCCCCTTCGTGTTTCGAAGGGAGGCCCGTGCTCGGTGGGGACGTATATGGGCTGGTAAAAAAAAAAAAAAATTACTATTAAATTAAACAGATTTTTTAAATGTATTTGCTTGCTGTTATGTAATGGCTCAACAAGCAAAATTTGTAAATTTTATACTACTTACCTTGTGTCCAAATAAATTAATTTAATTGAATTGAAAAAAAGAAGGATAAGCGGAAGCAAATGCGCTAATAGCTCACTCGAAAACCTTATAACACCTCATATTCCTCGTAGTCGGTTCAAAAACATGTCCTCACACCGTCACGGAAGAGCGCACTCAGACTGACAAACTACTTAAAAAAAAAACACCAGGAATCCAAATTAAGACGACACACTGTGGTTACACTTGTAAAATAGGTGGACAAAAGAATTTCATATTTATTCGGTGCTGAGTCTCGTTTGTCTTGAATTCTTACTTATTATTTTTAGGAATTTTTTGTGCACCTGGGTGGATCACAGGTATTTTTTTCGGTTTATTAAAAATACAAAATTTTTGATATACTTACTCCAAAAAAATAAACACATGGTACGATTCTACCTTTAAAAACTCGAATTTTTCAGCTGTCAGCTTTCAGTTTTTTAATTTCCTTTTTTTTAGTCTAACAATATGTTTTTAACTTAGGTTTAATTAAAGTAACAACTTTATTTGTCCACTGTAATTGTTTCCTCACTAAAAATTATCTTTTCTATGGTTAACTTATAATGGACTGGAACTGGCGTTCATCGTCGTATTACTTACAAAAGTAAATAATAAAGTTACATTTGAAATAATACATCCATGAATGTCATAACTTTAAAACACAATTGTAAAAATCAAATTAAAACTTGCTATCTATCACTATCCCACTGAATAAATAATAGTACTAACGTACAGAAGTCTCACTCCCTAACAAAAGTCAACTTTAGGCATAAAAATTTGTCTACTATTGCAAGCGGCACAGGCTTGCAAGAGAAATTGAAATTTAAAGTCGGCCGCTAGCGATCATATTCTATTGCGCACCGCCGCCTCGATGCCGCGTTCGCGACGAGAGCTCAGGGTTAACACTCGCCGCCGATTTAGTAAGTAAAATTATTATTCAAATTAATTAAGTTAGTTATCAATGCTTATAAAATCAAGAGTAACTTTGATTAGGAATTTCAGTAAGTAAAAACACAAGTTAACATAACCAACCATGTTATTCGATACCTAGCCTACATACCTACTAACTACAGACACCTACAGACTATTGTGATGGCAAAACGTGTTTCTGTTTGGTTTTAATATTGATAAGTAGGTACACTTATTATTTTGTTCAACTCGCGACCAACGCGGTGAGCGCGCGCGTGGCGAGTTTCAACCCGCGCTCGCTGGCATACTCAGTATGCCCGCCGCGCGAACATGCCTAAACTGCGGAGTGACAGCCCCCTGACTATCCTGCCAGATCACAAAATTAATATTTTAAAATGTTGAAAAACAACGTAAACTGAACCATTTCGTTACAGTTTTTAAGTAAATAAATAAACGCTACACACATAGGCTCTAAGGTATTCCCTTGACATACACAAGGACAGTCACGAACACCCTAGACCCGAGGACAAACAAACAGCTGCTTTTATTTTATTTTCCCGAATGAGGATCGAATCCAGGGCCCGTCGATGAAGAGGCAGTGTCACTACTACTCGAAAATAAGCAGTGACACTTATGACCAACGTTCTAAAAAATAGTACCACTGTGCTGCACAGAGTAAAGGAATTCAAATCGATCTGAGCGAACGAAATGAACTGTCAGTGATGTATTTAAAGGTAATTTAAATTAGATTTAATGTGCTCCTAGTGGGATTTGGTGCCAAATAGCAATTAACGGAATCATCAATGCCTAACGAGACGGCAGTTAGATTTGAAATTGACATTTCAAAATGGCATTCATACTGAAGAAACAGAAACAAAACGATCCAAAAAAAAATACAAAAATATTTATTTCTTTTACAAACAATTCTTAAAAACTATTGGCAGGATTCTCCCTTTAAGCGTAAATATGCCTGTGGTGGGAGATTCTGCTCTTCCCTGATTAAAAAAAATATTATAAAAATATATACAGAGCTTTAGGTATCTCTCTTTCAACCGCTCCGGTGGTTAATCAATCCATGAAACTGATCAACTTCCCCAAGGAACATAGATAAAAAACGAAATAAAAAATTTAGATCTCCTATACAAGACGCTGTATGCTGATGAAAAAACATCTATATAGTGTCGGCCTTTTGCCCACTATACAGCCAAACCCTCGCGTTCCAAACTGACATCTAGATACACAGTACGGCTGGGAAGAGTTGGCTCCGAGCACATTCTAAGTTTTTCTTTCACTTCCAGTAATACATTTTTTCGCGCTAAAATTGACATCGACAGTTAAAATCTTTTTTGAGCTTTATTTTTATTCCAATTTCGAATGCTAATAGCCGTCTCCGATGGAGTGACGTGTCGAACTGTCGCCGTGACAAATTGGTTTTGGCGCGCTTTTTGACGTCTATTTTGGAGGGAACGCGCTGGGCCGTGACCGTTTTTTTTCTTGATGAAGACTTTGGAAATAGATTTTATGCAGTCTTGTTTGTGTCTTATTTAGTTTTAATTGATTCTGATTTAAGGCGACTACAGCACCTAAATTACGATTTTATGATGCGTAGATAAGCATGACGCACTGCATTGAATCGAATAAAAAAATACTACGGTAATATTCAGGACATAAACTAGATAAGTAGTTTGCTGAAAACATGATTCAGCACTTTTGGTTCGATAGAAAAAGCTCACAAAGTCACCTCTAAATACCAATATTGAGTATCTTTTAAGCTGTAAAAACGATAGTAAAATGCACACAGAAACTTTAATTTGCTATCAAAATGTTCGTGATTGAACACTCTCGATAAGTAGTGTTAGACTCAAACACCTTTTACTTATTAAACAGTCCTTTTAATTCGATATTTTACAAATTACAATGCGAGAACACATAAACGCCGATCTACGCGCGAAAACGAACTGTCAAAGTGCCGTCTAGTGTTGCGCCACACCGCGTGGACTGGTAGTGCTGTACCAATTGTATCGTTGATCGATTTTCTCTTAACAGTTCGGCCGTCCTGCTCATTCCTTCGCCCTCGAAGGACAATCGTAGTAGCTTCAGTAGTGGCTGTTCCAAAAGCTTGGCACAGAATCTTCTTCTACTTCGTTCTAGAGTATCCCAGCGCTATTGAGACAGACGCAAACTCTAGAAGTAGATGTTGATATAACTTCATTAACTGTAGATAATAAGTCTGAAAACAACATACAGGTAAAGTTTCAAGTATGACTTGATCGGCTGAAACTGTCTCATTATGATGAGAAATGTCGAAGCTGAAGGTTGGAACCGTAGCTCCAAAGGTAACTTCAACCAAAGGTAATTTGTGTAAAAAAAGCAGATGTTTGCTCTCGGGTCATGGGTGCTTGGGCCTGTCCCTATGTGCTTTCCAAGGGACCCACGACACAAGGGAAAACCCTAGTGTGGGCCCCTGAGTGTGTGGCGTTTAACTTTCAGATTCAATCACTATGAAAAACAGTTATTATAACTTCAGCCCCAGAGGCAATTTTAATATTAAAATTAAATATCATTTTGCATTCTATTCATATCAGTAACCTCAGCTCTAGATATGCAAAGATAGTTAATAAGATGTGTTTGATTTTCATGCTGAACAACATTACACTAAATTAAAGTATTGTGTAGCTTAGTGTATCGCATATACATCATATTTTCCCAGAAAGGTTAATAACTGAACTTCTCAGCCCCATAAGCAACATGTATCATGTGTCTTACATGACTCATTCACAGCACAAAGCTAATGTTCGAGTTGAGCTATTTGACAACATTATAGCATTTTAAAAGATGTAAACATTTAAAACCTTGAATGATCTCGCATATTTTCACGTATTTGTTCACTGATTTCCATCTAATATTATCTTACGTGTAATAATTAGGGGTGCAATTCTTCTAATACCACATAGACAAGCAAAGACATTCCTTTGAAATTATACATCATCATTATCATACTCGGGACTGAGCTAATAACTAAATATCAACTTATTGCCAAAATCCAATAGTGCACCTAAAAGATGGAAGTTAATCAAATTTTCCATCACTCTTAGTTGACTTAGTTATCATCTCTCGTTACCATAACGATTAACTTCCTGTCGTAAGGTATTCGAATTCAACAAAACAATCAAAATCATTGATTATGTATGAATTATGACCAGTATCCTCACACAAAGGTTAATATTATTTTTAATCTAGAAATACTGTGTTAGATATTCCATATTAAATGTAAAGAAAAGCTGTCTACGCTTCAAAGCTGCGACACGGTCCATAACTATATGTAGAAATAGATATCTATACATCGCTATAATTTCAAGTTAACTTCTTTTAAGCTATCTCTAGCTGTTATTTATGTTATATTGTAAAATAACGCGATATGCATCGTATGATCTCCTTTATCCAATCAAATCGTTGGATTTGTATGTCGTACCACGATTTCGTCATAGGTGGGGTACGCACATTAATCTTTGTACACCTTTTTCGCCTCTGTATTTATTAAGGTTCAGGTTAATGTCGTATATATTTCTTATTCTATTGTATAAGCAAGTTTCTTATTGCGTTGGTTTAAAATATTAGTCTGTCTGCATTTCATCTTCGTCGAAGGCACTTGACCTAGTTTTGTAATTCTATAAATTACATAATAATTTATTAAAGTTATTTCGTTTTTAATTTCACTTGTTCCCGTAGCGAACAAAGCTATATTATCAATAGCACTATACAGTCCTTTCAACATCTTTACCCTTTAGGCAATAGAAGTTAGCTCCTTGGGCAAAAGATCAAATCAACCTAATAGTTTAAGTTATTTAGTGCAATCTTTATAACAGACTATTTCAATGCAAAATATAAGTTCTATAATGAGTTAAGTACACTTTGAAACCAGCAAGGCTGTTTCTAACCCCTTTAGGCAAAACTCTTAAAAATTATTATTGTCCTTGTCTTCCGAGGACCCCAGTGCCAAACTTGGTAAGAAAGCAAGTAAATGTTAGACCTCATTCTAGCGAAATATGTCATGTTGTTGCGTATTTAAAATATTAGATATAGTGACCTGTAATTGTCGCATTTTCGTTATATTCATGTTAACAATTAATTAAAGTTACTTTATTAGTAACAATCTGTAAAGGCGTTTATATTAAGTTACAGGGAATCATTCAGTCATTAGGCCCCGAAGGCTGTACTAGGCTAAGTGTCTTATCATCACACTTCCATAGCAAAATTACCAAAGTGCCTAATCAATATTGATCATTATCATCACTTCTCACTGGGGAGACTGTATCTGCGCAAACAGACTCAGAGCTAGAAGAGCAAATGTAATTCAGATTTAGGTAATTGATGTAGTTTACATAACATACTGTGTTTTATGCATTTGTATTCCACAACCCAAGCACTTTAAGAGTAATTCAGTAAATGGGTGCAAGAGTGAACACGAAACGCCATCGACTTCGATCGGCAACACTAGGTCCCATTAAGGTTATTTCTATCGAAACAGTAACATTACAAATTCCCGAAACCCAGCTGTTAAACAGCGTTCTCATTTCCTTAAGCCTTCTTCTCTAAAGTTATTTCACAGGCTGCATCAATATCAACCTTACTGGCTAATCAACCATTTTACAAAAAACTATTTCGTCCATATGTTAAATAGACATATTAGCAACCCAGGCAAACCTGGCAAACCTGTTTGGCCCAGAAAGCCAGCATAGGTGTAGGTATTCCAAAGTCAGCACATGGCAGCTCCATCAAGCTGTTTCGGAAACAGCATCCAGTACCAGGCCCCGGAGGCAGCACTGTCTAGCCTAGAAGGCAACCGTTTTAAGCCCCGGAGGCGATTGTGCAAACTTCTGAAGCAAAAGTTCAAAGTGTTATTATAAAGTATCAGTATTCTTGAAATCACAAGTAATGTCATAATCCTTCGAAAACAAGTATCTGGTCATAGGCCCCGTAGGCAATGACTAAGCAAGGGTAATTTTATAATTAAAAGCCCCGTAGGCACGTTTATTCATTTTAGTGCAATGATAAACCTTCTTTTTGTGACTGCCATATTTACTGCAATTAAGTTAGATCATTAACTTCCAAGGTGAATTTTTAAACATAAGCCCTGCAGACAGTTTTACAAGTAGACAAGTTTAGACTTAGTATATTGTTTAAAATTCTCGCGGTACTTTCACCTGTTATATGTTTTAACTATAAAGTGTTGAATTGTTAGCCCCGGAGGCAAGTTTAGGACATGAACAACCTGAATAGGTAAGTCAGACATTCATACTTGTTCTCTTAGAAATCTTAGGTCTCGCAAGAAAATGTTTATGGGCTTTGTATCCCTTAGATCGTATAGGGCGGCAATTTTTGATCAAAAGCCCCGTAGCCCATAGGCAATTCAACGTAAGTCTCTCAATCTAACTTTACGAGATTTTCCATATTAGCCCCGTAGGCCAGTTATATTATTTCAGACATAAATACAAGTTTGCACACTGTTGGTAATCTCAAGCCCCGTAGGCGATTTACTAAGAGCCCCAGAGGCATTTTTTTTAAGTCTCACCGATTAGAGGCGATTTATGTATCCAAACTTTTAACTTTTCAATAAAAAGAGTAATGAGTGAAATAAAATGTTCTTTATACTTCTCATACACCTTGCAGGCGAGTATTGTGTACTCCATAGGCAAATGTCCTGAGAACAATGGTTAAACGCCCCGAAGGCAATTTCATACAGCCCCGAAGGCAACATTTATTCAGCCCCGAAGGCAAAATTTATACAGCCCCGAAAGCGAAAACTATATAGCCCCGAAGGCAACTGTGAATGTGTAGGCCCTTAGGCGAGTGTGATGAGCCCCTGAGGCAAGTGGTAAGCCCCTATGGCATTAATTTCATGAGCCCCTCAGGCAATAACTTCGTAAGCCCCTGAGGCATAAGTTTTGTGAGCCCTTGAGGCATTAATTTCATGAGCCCCTCAGGCAATAACTTCGTAAGCCCCTGAGGCATAAGTTTTGTGAGCCCTTGAGGCATTAATTTCATGAGCCCCTGAGGCAATAACTTCGTAAGCCCCTGAGGCATAAGTTTTGTGAGCCCTTGAGGCATTAATTTCATGAGCCCCTCAGGCAATAACTTCGTAAGCCCCTGAGGCATAAGTTTTGTGAGCCCTTGAGGCATTAATTTCATGAGCCCCTGAGGCAATAACTTCGTAAGCCCCTGAGGCATAAGTTTTGTGAGCCCCTGAGGCTTAAATTTCATGAACCCCTGAGGCAATAACTTCGTAAGCCCCTGAGGCATAAGTTTTGTGAGCCCCTGAGGCATTAATTTCGTGAGTCCCTGAGGCATTAGTTTGTGAGCCCCGGAGGCATGTGTCGCTAGCCCCTGAGGCAAATATCGCAAGCCCCTGAGGCAAGTATCGTAAGCCCCTGAGGCAAATATCGCAAGCCCCTGAGGAAATGTGTCGTAAGCCCCTGAGGCAATGTGTCGTAAGCCCCTGAGGCAATGTGTCGAAAGCTTCTGAGGCATGTATCGTAAGCCCCTGAGGCATGTATGGTACGCTCCCGAGGCATTTGTCAGAAGCCCCTGAAGCATGTAGCATAAGCCCCTGAGGCATGTGACAGAAGCCCCTAAGGCAAGTATCATAAGCCTCTGAGGCATGTGTGGTAAGCCCCTGAGGCATTTGTAGTGAGGTCTTTGCCGTAAGATGACACCATGACGTCAACAGAAGCAGGCCCCGTAGGCGGTACTTCCAGGTCCCATAGTGTTCTTCCGACGCCATGCGTTATGTAGTGTTGCAAGCCTAATAGACAGTGTAGTCACACCCGGAGGTAGTGGTAAGATGCCACTTAGGAAGTGTCATCACGCCCCACGGGCAGTGGCGCCAGCCTCCTTGGACAGTAGCCTCAGTCTGATAAGACATCAGTGACAAGCCCCGGAGGCAGAATCACAACAATAGACTGCAACATAAAATAAAGAAAATAATAGTAGTGATACTATACAACTCATCCTGTCTGATTCAATGTTTCAATCCTGTGAATTTGTGGCAGACTACAAACTCTTTATTTACTCTTAGTAAATTAAATTTGTTATCATCAATCATCACCAATGTCGCAGTAGGTATTAAATTAAACTGAGCAGAGATCAAATATTGTAGATCAGAGAAGATTGATAAGTAATGTTATTACAATTATTACTGATAATTATTGTGAAAATATTTTAGAATTAAAATATATCAAATCTCATACATTGAACAACTCATGTTCCCATAATACATCACATTACATTCAGTTTCCTCAATATTAATAAATAATTAATTTCTGACTAGGTATTCATTAATTATTATTAACCTTTATACTTAATATAAGAAACAAATAACACACACTAAGGTTCAGGTGTTAGTTTAGTGAGGTTTTCTCTCATATTTCTTATCCATTTGCAATAAAGGTGAAAGTAGAACAAACTTGCATACCTAATATTGGCACAGTTTGTACCTCTCTCTAATAGATATTTTTCCTTAGGAATGTCTCAAGAAAGCTATTGAAACATTCACGACATCCTTGTTTAGTGATAGGTTTCATATGAAATATTTAATGAAATAATTAATTTATTCAACCCCGATAAGTCTTTATAGGTGAAATTCAATCATTTGTTATACTGATAACAATTTAAATTGATCACTGCTGTTATAACATGTTGACAACATACACACTTTCATATATGTAGTTATGGTTTTATCCTTTGTGGGTGTCAGAATAAAATAACATCATAAGTAAGTAACTTCAGTGAGTTCACCGAGTAACTCAATCTTGTCACTTCGTAATCTTCACAGAACTAACAAAACATTATCATTTACTACTAGAATATTATGTATGTGTCACTTACATAAAATTAAATGGACTGTGTAACATTAAATAACTGAACATTCTTACCAAAACACAATGTTAGGTATTTGGGCCTTATGTTATACTTATCCAGCTGTACCATCCTCATCTAGTGTGCAATCATTCCGCCCCTAAGATGACCCTCTGACCAGTTTGTGTTATTGTAGATGCGAAACATCACTCATGCTGTCTTGGGCATGCCTTTTCTCAAGTTTTAATCGCATTTCTTCATTGCGTTTTCAATCCAAGATAACCACACTCAATAACCTTGAAAACTGAAAGAAAATACTAAAGATGGGGAAGTGAGCTGCCCCTTTTCCGACACGCCGACCAATTCATTGTTACACAATTAAACCGGCACTACAAAAGGTGTTTTAAACCATTATTTGTAACTTTTTGTTGAGGTTTAACATTCCGTATAACATAGTCATTTTCTTCTTTTATCACAGTTCTTTGTGGACTATTGTATTTACAGGTTCATTTCACTTCTGAATTGTTAGACTCAAACACCTTTTACTTATTAAACAGTCCTTTTAATTCGATATTTTACAAATTACAATGCGAGAACACATAAACGCCGATCTACGCGCGAAAACGAACTGTCAAAGTGCCGTCTAGTGTTGCGCCACACCGCGTGGACTGGTAGTGCTGTACCAATTGTATCGTTGATCGATTTTCTCTTAACAGTAGTTAACGCATTTCTCGATTTAAGCTGTTACCTTTCCATAAATCTCATTTTTCTAACTTTCGAACATGTTTTTACGCACGCACGCTTTCATAGTCCGTAAACTTCGTGTATCGACACTGTTCGCACTGCCGGCCCAGGCCTGTTGAGAGACGGAGATGGCACTATTCCTATGTGTGCTGCCTTTATCGGGTGATGTAGTCGCCTTAAATACTTTACAAAAAACAAATGCTCGCAGCCCAGTGGCTCTTGCTGATCTCAACCGATCAGTGAGGTTAAGCAACGCACACAGAGGCAGGGAACCTGATGGGTGATCAAAGTGGCAATTTATCACGAGCGTTTCCGTGCTTCGGAGGGCACGTTAAGCTGTCGGTCCCGGCTGTTGTCGATTGACTACAGTCGTTAAAAAACCAAGTCAGAGGCCATTGTGTGGTTTGAAAACTCTGACACCAGGGTTAGCCAAGTTCGCCACACACTTGACTATACCTACACGATAAGAAGAAGTTAACAAATGCTCACGCTTGTAATCCCATATAGGGTAGGCACTAGGCCAGTGGTTCAGACCAGTGGTTCAGAACCACTTGTTGCCACGTTTGACAAACTCTTAGGGTTATTA
This sequence comes from Aproaerema taeniolella, assembly GCA_949987775.1. Lineage (NCBI taxonomy): Eukaryota > Metazoa > Arthropoda > Insecta > Lepidoptera > Gelechiidae > Aproaerema > Aproaerema taeniolella. Next base: position 2,648,725 of record OX465266.1, read on the forward strand.
AATGAAATATGAGATATAATGGTGAGACGTTGTCAGCATTTCGCCTAAAATACAGCAAAACCCTAATGGGTCATTATTTATTTATTTATTCAACGTAATGCACTAAAAGTACAAGGGCGGACTTAATGCCCAATGGTATTATCTACCTTAGGGTGATTGGTGAGAATGAGTGGTAGGTGCACACCTCATCCGAGGTGAAAGATAAAATAATAAATTATAAACATTATACTTACGAAACTAAATATAAATAATAATAAACTTAATTTATATATGCCCTTATAAAAATATTATAAATAAATGTATAATATACACAATACATTAATATATATATATATATATATATATATATATATATATATATATATATATATATATATATATATGTATATATATAATACAATATATGGATACAATACATACGAGTAAAGAATGAAGACTTGAATCAGTTCAAGTCATACAACGAGTTCAAAAAGTGACAGCGGACTCTAAATTTAAAGGAGTTTCTATAATTTCCTCCGGGAGAGAATTCCATAGTAACACCGTCTGCACAGAGATTGATGGTAAAATCCCGTGTGGTGAAGAGGGCATTGTAGTAACAGGTTGCCACCAGAACGCAGCTGTCGGCTGTGCCCATCACAGACAAAGTGGAAACGCTCCTTGAGGTAGTCCGGGGCATTAGGCCCTTTCAATACCGAGTACAGAGTACAGAGCGCTCGTAGACTTCGGCGCTGGCGGATTACTGACTTATTACTGACTTTTTCAGTATGTCTGGGAAGAGTTGGTAGCTGGTACTTATATTCTACGTTTTGTTTACTCCCAGTCTAGCGTGGAAGTGATTGTAATTTAGTTTATATGAATTTGATACTTCAGTTGAATATAATAAACTATCTTTTTACCTGTGACTTCGTTTGCGTGGCAAGATAGAGCCAGCCTATCAGATATTATTTCGGAATATGTATTTAAGATCATAATTTATCTCTCTTCTGGTCAACATATAAATTGTAAAATCCCAAAATTACTGCTTATTGAATTATGACAAATGGCTCGGGGTATTGTGTCACTAATGTGTCTATTCTTGGTAACGGTCGAGAATGAAATATTAGGGCAAGGAGGAAAATGTTTTTCCTTATTCGACAAGTTCCTTATTCGTCATAAGCTCATAAGTCGCTTTTTTCTAGACCGCAAAATTACAATGAAAAATAAATTGTTCATTGGAACCTTATGGAACCCTTAATTTTTTTTATTAGATCCCAATTTTAACCAACGACGCAAAATGGATGGGTGTTACAAGTTTTCGTATCTGAATAAATACATCGTCTACTTAAGCATGTCTTATACAGGTTGAAAAAGAACCTCCTAGCTTTATTGAAAATCCTGAACCAGTATGAACACATTTTTTTTTTTGGGGGGGGGATATTTTTTTTTCCGAAACGTAGACACCGCTCGGGCGCACCCTCCGAGCGCTACCCGCACCCCTCGCGTGCCTGGTGTTGGAGTAATGTCTACGTTTAGGCAAAATTTTTTTCTTAAATGTGTTCTTTGAGTGATACTGGTTCAGGGTTTTGAATATAGCTAGAAGGTTCTTTTTCACCCAGTATAACACTGATATCAAACTATCGAATAAAATGGAGATGGATGCTATTTTTTTACATTACCCACATAAAAAAGGTTTTTTTATATTATAAGATGGGTTAAATCTTGACCTCAATCTTGACCATAAAGGTCAAAGATGAGGTCGACGATGGAGTGAGTTAACCCAGAAAATGCCTATAAAGGCACTGGTACTCCCACGCACCGACGGAACACAGCAGGTTGTTTGGCGTCGGACTTCGGTAAGATGGTTGCGAACCAGACGGCCCTTTACAGAGCCTTCCACACCGCATAAGACCATAGGACGCCACCTCAGATTCAGAAAAAAAAGAAGTGTCGTTGCCTGGGATGGATTACTAGGAGGCAGGTCTCATTTGTGTTTCCTTAGTCGCCTCTTACGACACCCATGGAAAGAGATGTGGTGGTGGTATTCTCAACCGAGCAAAACCCATTGGGCTAGGCAGGCCATAGATTGCCACCTGGAACGATCCAAACACATCACTTCTTTCGCTTCCTCTACGTTCATAATTCGCTTCCTCACACGACATTTTCTCAGAATGTTACTGATTTGGTCTAAGAATGTACGAGTAAGTACGTTCGCCCTTTTCCGACTCTTCCAACTTCATTCGCACAATTTTTTTTACATATACATACATTTCATTGGGTACTCTCATGGTACAGTCAACGGCACATCAGGTTACCACAAACTGTCAAATTACCCCAATGGATAGTAAACTCTAATGCTTGGAGATAAAATTTAAAATTGATTGAATAAATTTGTCAGTTTTGGATAGCATGATGTGCCGTTGTCCCTGTACAAAGATTTAAAAAATAAAAAGTTTCAAATTCAAATAACCCTCCAACCCTCGGCTATCAATGACATCTGAGCTGTCACATCACGTCATTTTCGAGTGGTTTCGAAATGCGGAACCGAATACGAACTGTGTCGAATAATGTATTGTAGTGATGGGATATAGAGCTGAGAGAAAAATACGAAACTTATTTTTTAAAAGTCAGATCCCAGCAGATCAAGCAGTTTCTTTCACGCTGGACTGGGAGTGAAAGAAAAACTTAGAATGATTAGCTGCTAACTCTTCCCGCATACTGTAAAAGTCAGTAAATGGGATGAGATATTTTCAGTATTATGAGCGAAAGGCTTGAATTCGTGTCTAATGTGGCATTAAGTGGTTCTAGAACCACAAAAAAAGCTAGGAAAAATAAAAAACAAAAAACGGTATAAAAATGTATTTATTCACAATGCCTCACTCGCTGACAAAGGTCCTCGTATAGAATCGAAACTTTCGGGCCGGAGCCATATTTAAGTACCTAAAGTGAATAAAACCGTGTACAAGGTGTTTCAAAAAAAACCAAAAAAAGAAATTCCAAAATTTAATTTTAAAAGTGAAATAATCGCAACTCTAGTAATCAGTTGCAAGGTTTGACATCTTTCAAAATGAAAGTTTCGTATAATTTGGGTCGTTGAGCCAGCGAAGTAAGTAATTAAGTAAGTATAATTAATATGACATACTTGTCATATTTGTAATAGAGATGTGCAATAAGCTAAATTTTAATTAATTTTGAATTATCTTTTTTTTTTGTTTTTTTTTAAACACCTTGTAGGTACGAGGAGTGATCAAAAAGTAGTGATAATGAAACAGAAAATAATATATTTTTTAAATTTTTTTAAATAACAAAAATTTGTTTTTCAACATAGTCTCCTTCTCTATCTACACACCGAGTCCAGCGTTTCTCCAACATTTTTAACCCTTTAAAAAAAAATGATTTCTCTTGGCCTTCCAAAAACCCTTCCACGGCCTCTATCACTTCATTATCATCGGCATATCTATTACCACGCAAGTATTCTATTAGTTTTGGAAAGAGATAAAAATCACTGGGGGCCAGGTGCAGCGAATAAGGTGAGTGATCCACTAATTCGAACCTAGCTTGTTAAATGGTATCTAGTGCAACAGCAGAAGTGTGAACCGGCGCGTTGTCCTGATGAAACAAAATGCCTTTACTAAGTTTGACATGTCTTTTCTCTTTTATAGCCTCTCTCAATTTAGCTATTGAAGATGCATAGTAAACGCCTATTATTGTGTGTCCCTTCTCAAGATAATTAATAAATAATATTCCTTCGGAATCCCAAAAAATTTAGGCCATGACTTTACCCGCCGATGCTGTGGGTCGAAATTTCCTTGGAGTTGGTGACGACGATCTTTTCTACTGTAAAGATTGTTGTTTTGTTTCTGGATCGAAATGGTGAACCTATGTTTCATCGATACTGACAAATCGAGCCAAAAAATTGTTAGGATCCACATGAAATCTGTCCAACCGGCGCCTTGAAAGATTGAGTCTGGTTTTCTTCCGATCTTCTGTTAACATTCTGGGTACCCAACGCGCCGAGGCTTTTCTCATACTCAGATAATCTTTTAATTTTAATTGGACACTGCCATATGAAATGCCAGTTTCCTGGACTAAATAACGCACTGTAACACGACGATCGTCTAGAACAGTCTTTCCCAACGTGGGCGATAACGCCCCCTTGTGGGCGCTGCAGGCCTAAAGGGGGGCGGTAAGAGACCCAGAAGAAAAAGGGGGCGTTGTGTAGGGCTTTGGGGTCGATTTATAATTTCATCTACCTAGCTAGGAAGACTCTTAGACACCGACTGAGCTCTCGACTCTCGACTACATCTTGTGAACATCAACTAATATTAATTAACATATAGCTCAAACTCGGTTCGATATAATAGACCGCGGGCAATCATGTTTTAACAAGTTTTTGTTAAATAATCCGATTTGTACATTCCTGTATCAATCGGCTGGTTCTATAATACTTGTTCTTGCTTGTCGAGTACGATTGGGCGTCGAATGAGATAAACGAGTTTATGCACGTTTGTCTTATTCCTGTTGGTGCGTGCTGCTTATGCAATCCTATATAAACGACGTAAATTTATTTTATTTTCATTTGCGGTTTCGCGCATAATAGATAAGCAGTACTTCATTATAACACTTACGTATTTCTCAAAACAAAACAATGTCGGAAGTAAAAAAGAAGAGACGGCAATACTCTGCGGAATATATTAAATTTGGATTTATTGAAAATCCCACAAACCCGTCGTCGCCTTTGTGTCTTCTATGTCTAAAAACATTTTCGAACGAAGCAATGAAGCCTTCAAGACTGCAAGATCATTTGAATAAAATGCATCCAGATAAGAAAGACAAGAATGTAGCATATTTTCAAGACCTAGAGAAGAAGCATAATATTCAGCCAAGTGTATCAAAACTATTTTCGGCGGCTGCTAAGCAAGATGACGACGGACTTCGAGCTTCGTACAATATCTCTTTGTTAATTGCTCAAAAAGGCAAACCACACAACATCGGAGAAGAGTTAATTTTGCCAGCAATAAAGGAAGTAATAACTACTGTGCTTCATAAACCGGCCGCAGATATTATCCGAAAAATTCCTTTGAGTAATAATTCTGTGCAAAGACGAATTGATGAAATGGCTGAAAACATTGAAGAATCATTGTGCAATCATCTGAGGACTAGTCAATTCTCAATTCAGCTCGATGAGTCCACTTTACCAACTAATGAAGCGTTGTTGCTATCTTACGTAAGGTTTATTAAAGATGAGAAAATACGTGAAGAACTATTGTTTGCCAGAAATTTGGAGACAGATACAAAAGGCGAAACCATATTCAATACATTGGAAAAGTTTTGTGAAGAGAAAGAGATTCCTTTGAAAAATATTATATCAGTTGCTACGGATGGCGCTCCGGCTATGACAGGGCGCCATAAAGGCTTCATAGCGTACTTAAAAAATAAAATTCCAGATGTCCTTGCTATACATTGCGTTATTCATAGATAACATTTGGTTGCTAGAAACTTAAGTGAACGACTATTTCAATCACTGCAATATGTCATCAAAGCAGTCAATAAAATCCGTAGCAGCTCTTTGAATGATAGATTATTTCATCAGCTTTGTGTTACTAATGACGAAGATTTCAACCGTTTATTGCTTCATACTGAAGTTCGTTGGCTGTCAAGAGGCAATTGTCTGATTCGATTTTACAACCTGTTTGACTCTGTGATAGAGTTCTTGGAAACTAAAGATACAGAACTGCGCAACAAGCTCATAAAATCAAAGAATGATATAGCTTACATGACAGACCTGTATAAATTGTTCAACGACATGAACCTCCAACTGCAAGGCGATGAACTAAATTTAATTAAAACAAAAAATGTCGTTGCTGCTTTCGCAGCCAAACTGCTTCTGCACAAAAAGAATATGGGCAGACGTGAGTTTCACAATTTTCCGAATTTATCAGTATCCTGCAGTAACGACGACTTGTTTGCCTACTGCCAACATTTGGAAAACCTCCACATTGACTTCACCGAACGATACCAGGACATTTTAAACTTGGAAATACCAGACTGGGTGTTGGATCCGTTTTCAAATGTCAACATAGCAATGTCACCTCAGCTGGAAGAAGAACTTATAGAATTGACAACAAACGAAGAAATAAAAATCAAGTTCAAAAATGGATATCAAGAATTTTGGCTTCAAAAACCTATCCTGCAATTGTACCCTGGATTGTGGTCAATTGTTCAACGATTCTTGATAGCATTCCCATCGTCATATTTGTGTGAACGTGGTTTTAGTGCTGTGGCAACGCTGCTTACTAAAAAGAGAAATCGTTTGCGTGTTACCGAACGTGGCGACTTGCGGCTGTTTTTGAGTAAATTGGAACCTGATATCAACAAACTTATTGAACAGCATCAGATTCAACCTTCACATTAGTTTTTATATAAGAATTGATTATGTTTGTTTTATTTTCAATAAAAGATACTCTGTCCGAATACTATAAAGTTGCGTTTCAATAATCAGTTATAAGTACTTAGCGGTTTTTAAGTATGTTTAAAAAGGGGGGCGTTAAAAAATAATATATTCTTAAAGTGGGCAGTAGACAAAAAAAGGTTGGGAACCCCTGGTCTAGAACAATATTTTCGACTTTTTTAATATTTTCCCGCGTAACTGACGTCGTTGGCCGGCCCGAGCGGTGCTCATCTTCTGTCGATGTTCTTCCAGTCTTGAATTGAAGTGACCATCTTGCCACAGTAGAATATGGTGGAGCAGACTCACCTAAAGTCTCCACCAAATCACGATGGATCTCTTGCGTCGTTAACTTTTTTAAACTGAGGTATTTAATAACGGCTCGCACTTCGTTTTTCTCCATAATTATATTTTACGTCGGAATTCGTCAAACAACTAGACACGGTTTCTATGTTTCTTAAAATTAAGACTTAATTTTTTGTATCTAACCTTGTAATTAAATGATCTTTAATTATTGGTATGAATGAGTAGATTATGAATTGTACAAGTGGGTCATTATCACTTCTTTTTGATCACTCCTCGTATATTGTGAATTATGTGTCACACTCATAAATCGTTTCTTTTTCTAGCTAGCGTTCCAGCGAGCTACCACCGGAGTGAATTTGTAGTAATCTACCTTGAGCATAAGCTCAGCATCATTAAATTAGCATCAACTTTTGCTGCTTGGTAAAAATCTGAATACAAACTATCAAAAGGATTTCATCAAAGATCGTATATTTCTAACCTTAGTAGGTAGGTGTACAAACAGTTCAGAACATCACTAGTTGCAAAATTGTAACTCAAATGAAATTCTACGTTAACGCTTTGTGATAAAGCTCAAATTTAAAAAACAGTGTGCCATTGCTTACTAATTCGTTTAGAGACGGTCGTCAACTCAGCGCGTGTTTTGAAAATGGAATAATGTGACAATTTTATGACAGCTCACGAAGAGGGCGCGAAAATTCAGATTATTACAAAATGTAATGATTTTAAAGTTAGATAAAAGTAACAAATAATAATTTTCCACGTCAAAAACGTAAGAGTCACCGACTTCAATCCCAAATAATTTTGTTACAGAGATCCCATACTCCTAAACCATTCATCATCAGCTTCATCATCAGCTCAGCAACATCAGATGGTGACCATTAGATGCAAAAATCTACATAGATTAAGATAATTTCTGATAAACAGTGTATATGCCTACAAAATTTGAGGGTTTCCCTCGATTTCCCCAGGATCCCATCATCAGATCCTGACCTGGTGACAATGGGACCACCTCTGACGTATGACCTACCAAATAAAAAAAGAATTATTCAAATCGGTTTATAATTGCCGGAGTAATCGCGTAACAAATATACAAAAAAAAAAACAGTCGAATTGAGAACCTCCTCCTTTTTTGAAGTCGGTTAAAAATATAAGCGATAAATAGGCTATATTGTACTTTTACGTTGATGTAATTTGTAAGCCTTGCATCGTTGGTTTTCAATTGTGCAATAAAGTATATAGTATTGTATAAAAATGGTAGTTACTCGTAGTCATTGGCGTATCTAGGGTTATTTTCTAGGGGGGGCCCGGGCCTGGTGAAAATTAAATGTCGGTGTATTCAAAAGTAACTAATACTGTAGTATGTAATATTTATTCATTTATTCATTAACAATATACATTGTGTTTGAAAATTGCTATAGCTATTACATAGGTATTTAAAGACACACAAAGTAAAACAGATTTGCCATTAAATACACATTGATGATACACATTAACATTAAAATATATCCCTTAAAGCTTGCATGTGTTTCTGTCATTAATAAATTCGTCAACTGAGTAGTATGCTTTTTCTATAAGTAGTTTTTTAAGTTTATTTTTAAAGGTTGAAAATGTATTGATGGACTTCAATTCCACAGGGAGTCGGTTATATAATCGGACTGCTTGGTAGCGAGCACTATGTGTATATATTTGCAAGTTAGCCTGCACTGAGTCACCTTTAACGGGGATATCTTTTCTTCTAGTAGTCATTCTTAATTGTCTTTCTTCTTCGGTTTCAACCTTCAGCGGATGTTTGACAACGCCACAGATGAGAACCAATAGATAGAGACAAGGAGCGGTGAGAACTCCCAGTTGAGAAAAATAGCCTCTACAAGATGTTTCCTGCTTCAATCTTAATATAATTCTAATGGCTCTTTTTTGCACAATGAATGCTTTAGAGATATTATAAAGATAGCTATATCCCCAAAGTTTGATACTGTAGCGCAACCGAGACTCGACAAGGGCATGATAAATACTTTTCAACTGTGAGATAGTGAGCTCCTCTCTCAGATTTCTGAGTACGTAACATGCTGAGCTGATCTTATTTACTACGCTCTCTAGTTCGTGTTTCCAGTTTAACATAGAGTAAATAATAAGTAAGTATGTAGATTTTTCAGCTGTAGATATATTTTTTTATGATTTTTGTGTGAAGTTATCAGTATTTTGGCATCAATGATAGAATTTCGAATTGGTAGCCCAATTTTCTGGGGTGGGCCCTAGACCATACTGGGGTGGGCACGGCCCACCCGGCCCCCCCCCTATATACGCCTATGCTCGTAGTGTGTGGCCTACAAAAGTGTAGGCAAAGACCTACAACATCAAATTAAAGCGTTAGATCTAAGTTTTTTTGTAAAGGACCCCTTTATATCTTAGGGATATATAATCATCACTTTTGACAGATGGTGGTGTGTTGTTCGTGACTAACCATATCATGTTTTTATATAGTAGAAAAATAGCGTGTAAGGTGAAACAATAAATTAAGACATTCATCAGTCATCATATTCATCATCTTAAAAGATTTTCCTTAGAAAAAAGTTTCTCGCGTCAAGGTAATTTACTCCTAAATAAATTTAAAACCACACAAGAGAGATTCTGATCCCACGAGGTTTTCAGGCTGACTGACAATTCACAACAAATGCAAACGCGCTAATGAAACAAAATTAAGAAAAAAACATTCTCAATTCAAAACGTCGACGCTATTAACCGGACCAATCAGGACGCTCCAAACTGATTGCTGGGCGTGACGGCGCTCATTACTTACGGAACTCTCGCTCTAGGGATATCTTCAAACCTCTTTCTGTCTCTTTTTAACTTTCGTAAAAAGATGACACAAGAAAGAGAGGGAATAAATTTGATTATGAAAACACAATTTGAACGGATCGTTGAGCGTAAATCGTGTTCTATTTAATTTGATGGCAGTTATGAATAAGTTTATTCTATTATTCAGGATTTATAGGGGGTGTTGCTAATGATGCGTTTGAATTAATGGCCATAAATGAAAATGATAGTTGAATTTTTTATTTTTTTATTTCGGTGATTATTTTTGTTTGTTTTGAGGAATTGCCTTGGTTTAAGTCATTTTTGAAAAAGCTAATTTCAATATTTAAAATGAGAAATTTAGAAAATCAAAGAAATGTGTAACTAGAATGTTACGAATTTTGAATGAGAAATAAGTAAGTATTTTTTTTTAGCCCAAATAATAAGTAATTAATCACACTTAAAATTATAGCAGCAAAATTTTTGAACGAAAAACTGTTTGTGAAAGCTGTATGAGATTAACAATTGACTTTAATATCAGAAAAACCTACTTCAGAGAACGTGCAGAAATATTTCCATTCTTTCAGGCTCTCTTCAAGTCTAAAATTCAAAGTTTCCAGAACAAGTATCTAAAATTCCTAACTTACTTAAAGACAAACAAATACCTATCTCTTTATTATTATAATGATCTATTGTTCCCATTTTATGGTCTGCCAGGCTGTCTATTAAAATTTAAACATTCAATGCGCATGAGCATTTGAGAAGCTAATATATCGAATACAGTTCAATTGTGGGAATCGAACACGAGACTGGACTGAAAATGATGCCGCTTTTGATATAAAATAAAAAGGATTTTCCTTGAAAAAAAAGAGTCTAGATTTTAATAGCTATAGACACTATAGCTTCAGAATAACGTTATTCTTTTGGCATTGGAAATGTGTTTATGGTCACTCCAGATGTAGGCTCCGATTTCACGAAATAGTGCGATCCCCTTATATCTCGGAGAGCTGCTGTGAAGATATGATATTCAAAAAAAGCTCAAAAACTCGTATTCACGAGAACTGTAAGATGCAAAAAAATTATTCGAGAAAATCAAAAACGAAAAAAGTTATGACAGAAAAAAAAAACTTAGTAAAAAAAAAAATTGATTTTGGCGCTCGATATTTTGGAAACGTAGAATGATATAAAAAAATTGAGAGGAATTCTTCTGAACAATTTAGTCAGCTACAATTTGAGCCTAAAACAAAGACAATCAGGTAAAAAGTTTGGTAAAAAAAAAGTCAAAAAGTCAGAACGTATTTTTTTCGAATTCCGTAGATTCATTTCCAATGTACTCGTTAGTCGTGTGAGGCACGAAATCTGTGATTTTTTTTGTCGCTACTTCCTGTTTTTCTTGTGTTTTCCTTTCGCTTTGGGCTGCCGTTAAGTGATCGCTGTTTAGCGATAAGTTTGTATTAAGATTCTCGATAAGTTTGTATTAAGTTTGAGAATAACACCACCCCATCTCTTTCCGTGGGTGTCATAAGAGGCGACTAAGGAAACACAAATGAGACCTGCCTTTTAGTGATCCATCCCAGACAACGACACTACATTGTTTTCTGAATCTGAGGTGTCGTCCTATGGTCTCATGCGGTGTGGTAGGCTCTGTAAAGGGCCGCCTGGTTCGCGACCACCCTCCTACCGAAGTCCAACGCCAAACAGCTTGCTGTGTTCCGTCAGTGCGTGGGAGTACCAGTGCCTGTATAGGCATTTTCTGGGTTAACTCGCTCCATCGTCGACCTCATCTTTGATCTTTATGGTCAAGATTGAGGTCAAGAGTTAATCCATCTTATATAAAAAAAAATCTAACAAATTTTAGTACCTGAGATGCTATAGCCATCTTTGACATAGATGCTATAATCGTTACCGTTTTTATTTGGAAAGTGCAAAAAATATAAGTTCCTAACTTGATGTAATATACTCGTAGCTTGACTGGTAACATATCACAATTTTTTAAACAGTTTCTTTACTACAAAAAACTACCAAAAAACATGACATCATCATCAGAGCCTATGTAACATTAAACTCAGCAGAAATATATCACTGCTGGCAAATAGCTACAATCAATTTGGCCGGGGGTGAGGGAGGTAAGTGCTGCGGGGAGAGGGGGACAAATTGCTCACTAATGACCAGTGGCTTGTAGCCGTGCTGTGTTTACATGGGGTGAGTTTTGTGGATCTGCTGTCATGACTTTAGTTTCGTGCTTCCATCAAAAATCTTGGTAATGGAACTTCGTGTTATATTTTGCCGCTAGCGTTCCGCCCGGGACTTCGTTTTCGTAGGAATTCGGGAAAATTATGTACCCTATGTTATTCAGGGATAATGAGCGTTCTAATGGTGAAAAAAATTTTCAAATCGGTCCAGTAGATTCGGAGACTATTCAATGCAAACAAACAATCAAATCTTTCCTCTTTACAATATTAGTATAGAAGAGGAGAGGTGAGGCCTGTGGGTAGACCACCAGCCAGCTCGATGGTCTGACGACATTACCTACTTGTGCGTTTCTTGGTAAATTTTTAAAAATCTGTGTTTTTTTCTAAAAATAGAATAGGAATTTCGCTTGCCAAGCTGTTACTATTTATCAGGGCTGTAGTCATAGTCATCAGCCCATTACCAGGGGGAACTAGCTTCCCTTCGAAGAAGTAAAGGGGGTTTAGGTCCACCACGCTGGTCCAATGTAGGTTGGTGGACAATAGTAAAAAAAATACAAAAAACAACGGAACCCAAAATTTCCATCCATATAATCCCATTCGGGGTAGGCAGAACGTCTTGCAGAGTTCTAGAAACACTTGAAGACACATTTAAAATTCTTTCTTTTGCCCCAAAATTTTCGTAACTCTTAGTTAAAAGCAAATCGTCTGAACTCCCCTACATCATCCCTATTTTAAGACGGAAGCAAACGGAGCATAAACCGATGAATTTGTACAAAGCGCTGACACTGGCAAAACATTTTGATCACCACCAATTACCGCTGTACATCTACAAATATCCCTATGTTCGTCCTTTTCACACGTCTTTGCAGACTGTACATCCTTCTCTGTCGCTCCTTACACAAAAGAGTTCTTAACTCTACAAGCTGAGTCCAAAAGGCTTTGAGAATATCTAATAGAAACGGAAATTGGACTTAATATTCTTCGTCATAAGACTTTAAACTGATCATCAACGTGCGACGTCAAAGAAAATACTGCTGGCATTGAAATTCAGGCTTAATTTCAGAGCAGTAGAGTCGACTTTTGTTCCCAAAATCTACAAGACTTAATCCTTCAAGGATCGAATAAACAGGATAATGACCGAGGAATTACAGCCGTAGTAATAAAGTTTACATTCGCTTAGCGCTTGAAGCTATTAATAAAATAAAATAACGTTCTGACAACACCCCGTAGTGGGCGGGGCAATCGCTTCGACGAAGTTTCGTTCGAAATGTCGCGGCGAACGGACGCATTGCCTTAGAGCGCCAAATTCGAAAATCAAAAATTCTAAATTACAAAATTTAAAAGCAATAAAATCTCTGTGGTACTTTATAACTTTTTTTAAACGTGATGGTGTGGTGCAAGTGATATTCTAAATTGAAAAGCAATATTAATTTTAAGTGTTCTGAAAATGGAGTCTGAAATTGAAACGCAAACTCAGAAGAAAAGTAATTCTTTTTCGATAGAATCATTAATAGGAGATAGAAAATCTCCTGAAATAGATATAGAGAACAATATAACAGACAATACAAGAATATCAGATGAAGAAGAAAATGAAAGATTAGACGGATTACAACGGATGAGGTATTACTTAAATGCGCCATTTTTACAACAAAATGGCGTATCTTTTCCTTTTTTACTGGGTTATCCTGAACCATGGCTGTCGAGGATGTTGTCAAACCAGCCAGTTCCTCCGCAAGAGAGTAGAGAAGATAGAGAGAGTAAAAGAGAAAGTCCAGTGAGCGTCGGGAGTGAAGTAGAGAGCGACGTAGGAGAGGATAATACTCAAGGTTTGTATATATTTTCTCTAAGTGATAATTATCATGAGCATGACTACTTATTATTATAAGTACTTTAGCGAGAGGGGTAGTAGGGAGGATAGTAGGAGGGCAAAAATGCCCTGAGAAATCTCCATCAAAACGTAACAATATCACGGCAAAACAAACGAATTGATTTTGATTACAGAACCTTTCGCAAAAGGCATTCTAAGAGACGGTTAACATGGGAGGTATAGAACCTCTACAGTACTACGGCAAGTAGATAATTATGATTGGAGTAGCCACAAATGCTCAGTAGCAACGGTTGAGAGTTTACTACCTTCAAAACAAAACAAAAAAAACTATTCTATAAAGTGATTCTTGAAAAAGTGTCTAGGTAAGTAATATCTCTATAATTACAGTAAAACCACAATTAGCTAGCTACCCGTCAAGTAGCATTTCTTATAATTTTAATAGGCAATTGAATTTTCATTATAAATTAGACTAGCTGATGCCCGCAACTTCGTTTGCGTGTAAATTTTTTCTTTTGAAAAGATTACACTTTATTGACGGTCCATTAATGGACCTTCATTTAGTTTATTCAATATTGATTTAGTTTAAGATTTAGATTTTTACATACAAAAGTTTTTTCCCGCTAACTCCCGTTCCCGTGGGAATTTTGCAATATCCTGTTGCAACTAAGCTTTAAGTTTACTAAGTCAAATTTCAAGCGTCTAACTTAAGCGGTTTAGATTTTTCATACAAAAGGATTTTCCCGCTAATTCCTGTTCCCGTGGGAATTTCGGGAATTCCTTTCTTAGTGAACCTTTACTGTATCTAAGCTACGTCCCTTCCAAATTTCAAGTGCCTACGTTTAGCCGTTTAGGCTGTGCGTTGATATGTCAGTCAGTCAGTCAGTCAGTCAGTTTCTCCTTTTATATATTTAAGATTAGTGTACATTACTCGGAACTCTACACCTAATGATTTTTTAAGATTAACTAAGTCTAAAAAGACATTGAAAGAATTCTCGAAAATACGAATCGCACACGCTCGTTGTTGTAAAAGTCTAAATCATAGTTGATACTTTAGGTGTCAAAGCTACAAAGTCTGTTTAAGTAAGCGAAATGGCTTGTCATAATAAATGGCTTGTCATAAGGCGTATAGAATCAAAAATCAAACAAACAGTGGGAGATCTGATATGACTAGGAAACATGGTGAACTCCACAATATTCCAAAAGTGAAATGGCAACAAAATTTGTAGATTTACTTAGATACTTAACCTCGAAAAATTATTGCATTCACTGTTATTTCAAATTAAAAATTGATTTTAGAAAGAAACCTAAAAAAGTCGTAAGTGAACTGAGCATTAGTTGGAAATAAAATAATTGTTTTCATTTTTTTCTGATAACGTTGGCAGTCTGCAGACGTCATCTTTGATTCTTAGGTACTTACACATAAGTAATAACTCATTTTATTCGTTGAAATAAGCACCTAAGCACTAGGCACTAGCTTACTAAACTGCTTACCTATACCTGTTCCAAGCATTAATTTTACTTTTGACAGATGCTATAGAACGTAACTGAACACGTTTTCGTGAAAGTAAACTTTAAAATGCGTGTTAAAAGAAATGTAAACACTACTTAATCGGTATTCAACACTATTTATTACCCATTAAAGACAGTCAGACAGTTTTAATCTCAGTTTAAAAAAAATGAAAATTAATGTGCGTAAAAGTTACGCTCCGTCGTACCTAGTGGTAGGATTTAATGTATTCGCTGAAAATTATTTTTTTGAAATTAATCGCTTCAACTTGCTTTAGTAGGTAACAAGCTACAGCATCAAAATAATTAAGTTATTACTACTTTAGTGATTAAAATTCATGTATTCTATTAGATATGTATACAAAACTAAACTAAAACACTTTAATATTATTTTTTTATCATGAATCATCGGATTCCTCTCCAAATGAACTGGAATAATTACTTAAATCTTCAGTACCTAACAATTATCATTAATTCTTGACCGTCATATGCAATACGATCACGATCCAGTCAGAAAATATATTCTTTTTCACATTTTTTAGTAAATCTTTTTAGTAAATCGAGCATTTTTGTGCGGTCATTTTTTGCAAAAACTATATTTAATATCTAATCGAATTTACAATGATTAATAGGAGCACCACTAAACAAACTGACAAAAGTAGGTAAAATATACGAATGGAACTAGTGTAGTTATTAGTTACTAGAGGATGCCCGGGACTTTTAAAATCCTTTATTATTCCTTGCCTACGCCATAAAAGGAATCATTGTGCCAAATTTCGGCTTTCTATAGGTCCAAAAGTTTGGGCTGGGCGTTGATGAGTCAGTGAGTCAGGAAGTTTTTTTTACTAGCCTGTCAGATCCCATTGCTGTGCAAAGACCTCCCCTGCTTAATTTTATATATATCCGTCATCTCCCATGGACATTATACATATAATGCTCGCCTAAAACAGCGCCGTCTCCCACAGGGCATTTTATAATGCCAAGAGTTAGCAGAGGAAAATTTTGCCTTATTTTTATGAAATTAGGTGTTCTAATGGGTGAAATAATATAAATTATTAAACAAACTTATCTCATGTCTCATCAGCACATAAAAAAATAATCAGTGAAGGGGTAATAGGTATAGTCCACCACCCCTGGAAATCAATAGGTTAGATTAGATAAAACATGTGAATCATGGTAATAGTGGTCAACCTTTCGTCCACGCTACAGCTAAACCCTTGCGTCATACTTTTTATCTTCTTCAGTATTTTTACCCGTGCGGTGATCGGTTGAGAATAACACCACCCCATCTCTTTCCGTGGGTGTCGTAGGAGACGACTAAAGAAACATAAATGAGACCTGCCTCCTAGTAATTCATCCCAGGCAACGACACTTCATTTTTTTTTCTGAATCTGAGGTGTCGTCCTATGGTCTCATGCGGTGTGGTAGGCTCTGTAAAGGGCCATCTGGTTCGCGACCACCCTCCTACCGAAGTCCGACGCCAAACAGCTTGCTGTGTTCCGTCGGTGCGTGGGAGTACCAGTGCCTTTATAGGCATTTTCTGGGTTAACTCGCTCCATCGTCGACCTCATCTTTGACCTTATGGTCAAGATTGAGGTCAAGAGTTAACCCATCTTATAGGTAATAAATAAAATAAAAAAGTATGTGGGTGAGGAGTTCACATTAGGTACTTCGCGTCGTTCTTTCCCCGTCGGGGGTTAAAAAAGTATCCACATCTCTAATAATTCTGACACCCTTCATGAATGAATCATTCACATTGATGCTCAAATGTACAAGGACAGTTTAGCAAATACTTAAATGGTGGAATCCACAAATGATTTTTATTTCCCGGAAACGTCATGTTAAGAGTTTTCGTTAATTAACTACATTGCATTGGCAGCATTGGCGCTTTTCAATGTAGCGCGAAATTGCGCCACGCCGCTGCTGTCAGAATGCTTCGGTTGTTGTGCTTTACGCTGTTATTACGGTTTTTAATTGCAAAAATGGAGTGTATATTCGTCATTAAATTGTAAAGTGAAAAACATTTAAAAATAAATTTGGCCCGTATTACAGGAGACTCAGTTTTGATCTATTCTCAAATATTGATTGTCTATTTTTCTCACTGTCAAAATGAGAAAGATGACTGCTACTTAAGTACAAGGTGTTTCAAAAAACCCAAAAAAAGAAATTCCAAAATTTAATTTTAAAAGTGAAATAGTCGCAACTCTAGTAATCAGTTGCACGGTTTGACATCTTTCAAAATGGAAGTTTGATATAATTAATATGACATACTTGTCATATTTGTAATAGAGCTGCGCAATAAGCTAAATTTTAATGAATTTTGAATTATCATTTTTTTGGGTTTTTTTGAAACACCTTGTATAGGTCAGAGTCTGAGTCGTGTTATAAATACAGACCTTAGAATGATGGTCTGAATCTGAATTCAGGGTTTCAGTTTTGACATTGGAAATGTCTTTTCGTTCGCTCCAGATATAGGCACCAATTTCACGAAAAAGTGCGATCCCCTTATATCTCAGAGAGTTGTGAAGACATGACATTCAAAAAAACGCTCAAGACGCGTAAGGTGTAAAAAGAGTTATTCGAGAAAATCAAAAAAAGAAAAATTTATGGCCGAAATAGTGGTATACATTTTTTCCAAATTTTTGATTTTGGCGCTCGATATTTTGGAAACGAAAAATGATATCAAAAATTTGTGAAAACTTCCTCTGGACAGTTTAGTCAGCTACAATTTGAGCCTAAAACAAAGACGATCCAGTTAAGGGTTTGCCCTGTAGCCTAACCTTTTTGGAAAAGTCAAAAAGTCAGAACGAAATTTTTTCGAATTCCGTAGATTCATTTCCAGTGCTCGATAGTCGTGTGAGGCAGAAATCTGTGATTTTTTTTAAGCTGTCCTTTACACCCTGTATAACTTCTTGTATTGATCTCATCCACTCGAAGCCCCGATAGTGCCAATTAGTGCCGGCTGCTTTGGAATCGTCAAAATTTCACGCCACTACAAACTCACGCGCATCTGTACCGTGAAATTGTTCTGCATTCATGGTACACATTGACATTGTGATATTTTGTGAATTTTGAGATATAATTGGGCATTTCTCTCCTAAATTTTTTTCTTAGGCAACTTTGTGAGACCTTATTCCAAAGAATATCGTGTAATTTTCCGTTATACATTTTTTTTACCAGCCCATATACGTCCTCCCTTCGAAACACGAAGGGGATTTAGGCCATAGTCCACCACGCTGGCCCAATGTGGGTTGGTGGAACACTCGTCTTTCGAATTTTTTTTTCGGGTTTCATCACGATGTTTTCCTTCACCGTTGAGCAAGTGATAATTAGAAATCCGTACATAAATCCGAAAAGACGAATTTAGTGGTACAGGCCCGCACCAGGATTTGAACCCGCGACCTTTGGATTACAAGTCTGGCTCATTACCAACAGGGCTATCACCGTTATTCTTAATACATTCAAAACAAGTGATTCTTTCAAACTGATTGGCTATTAAAGGTAAGGAACCCATAGGCATCCTCACTAATATTATAAACGCGAAAGTTTGTAGGTATGGATGTATGGATGTTTGTTATTCTTTCACGATCAAACGGCTGGACCAATTTTGATAAAATTTGATGTAGAGGTAGCTGACACCCTGGATTAAGACATAATTACATAATTTTCTTAAATTTTTAACCGACTTCAAAGAAGGAGGAGGTTTCTCAATTCGACCGTTTTTTTTAAATGTATGTCCGCGGATAACTTCGTCGTTTATGAACCGATTTTGATTATTCTTTTTTTGTTGGAAAGGGAGTATCCCAAGGGTGGTCCCATGGTAAGGAAACTAGGATCTGATGGTGGAATCCTGAAGAAATTGAGGGAAACTCTCGAAAAAAATGTATTTTTGGGATTGAAGTCGATGACTCTTACGTTTTTGACGTGGAAAATTATTACGGGAACGAAGTCCCGGGCGGAAAGCTAGTATATGTATGAGGCATACTCGCATAAAAAATATTTGAACGCTAATCCATGAAAGACTTTGTGAGAAAAATCTGATTATTAAGTTGGTTATTCTTGGTACCTACGTTTCGGAATGCATTTTTACAAAAAAAAAACAATTGTCTCCACACAACATTTGTGCAACCCACATGATTATCATTTCAAATGCATTTCCGAAAACCAGTGTGAAAAATTTAAACCGATTCAGAACGTGTGATGAAAATTTAATATCGATGTCGGAATAACAACTTTAATCGATAAATATCCGATTTCAATGAAACTGCATTCGTTTTTCAAACGATTTAACAAGAAACCCGCCGATCGAGCGCGTTCTCAATACGAAAATTTCGAATTCCGTTCACGCCATTGGCGGAGACTTTATTCATTTACAAATTTATTTTTTGCTGTTGAAAAAATCAACTGTGCATTCTATTCAATTCCATTAAGAGCTAAATTGTGTTTTTTTTAAACTTTTTGACAGTAAGTATAAAGTTGTACCTTATAGTTTCCGATTCGTCGAACATCGTCGATAACTGTCAATTGACATCGATCGAGTCATAATGTCCGAATTATATTTTATTTTTCTAAAAGCGTATTTATTCTGTTTTTCAAAGAAATTGCACTTGTCTTGCAAAACATTTTGGAGTTAGTGTGATCTTCATAATAAGTAAAATTATGTACAGTCAACGGCACATCAGGTTACCACAAACTGTCAAATTTCCCCAATGGATAGTAAACTGTAACGCTTGGAGATAAAATTGAAAATCGATTGAAGAAATTTGACAGTTTTTGATAGCGTGATGTGCTGTTGTCCCTGTACTGTCTTTTATTTTTATAGAAAACATTATCCTATTTAAGATGTATAGGTACTATTATTAAATAAGCGAAAATTCAGGATATGAATCAGCCTACTAAGGGGTCATCCACATATTACGTCACAGCGTATGGGGGAGGGGGGGGGGGTCATACCAAATGTGACAGTACATGTTAAAGGGATAAAAAAGCGTGACATAGGGGGGGGAGGGGTTCCAAAAGTCGAAATTTTGTGTGACGTAATATATGGACGGCCCCTAAATTGTATTACCCATTGTATAACTTAATAACGTGTAACTTAGACGGTAATGTAATAAATGTTAGTGAAAACGTTGGTGGCTTCTGTGGTAATTAAGCTGTTCTATGTCTGGTAAATCTGTTAAATGCTGTATATTTCCCAATTTGTTAAAATAAAATAAGCTGAACAACATACGTCAAAATAGAAAAAGAATTCGACCTCTCCATCAGTATTTTGTACACACGACAGCACAGCATCAGGGTATACATGTTGACTTATTTCGCTCTTAATAACGCCGACTTTCGTCATGCTAATGGAAACCTGACGTGCTGCTGTCTGTACATATAATTTTATTATTAAGATTTTTAAGTTTTCCTTGAAGGAAGTGGTTCCAGTTTCACCCCCTAAAGTTTCACTACTTAATTTATAGTAAAAAAAATCAAAACGAAACTGACAAATCAAACTGCTGACGAATCGAGATATTTTTTTCCCGATTCGTCACAAGCGCGTCGGGTCGTCAGGATGGCGGGTCGTCAGGTCATTACCGACTGGACACCCGACGGGCGGGGCGCTGACGAAGCGCCCGTCACTTTTTATTACCCCATCAAATTGTTCTATTTATTTTGACATGCGGCGCTTTTTTTGGGAAAAACGAAATACGTATTTTTGTCGCAGTGTTTTTCGTCCGTCTGTGTGTTTATAAAAATTCCACAGCAGTGTCGTCATAGTTAGGTAACCTGTAGCTATTTGGGTCTGTACCTATACAGGGCTTTAGGTAAATCTCTTTCAACCTCTCGGGTGCTAAATCAGTCCATGAAACTGAACATAGGTAGGTCAAAATACGAAAAAAAAACATACGTCAAAATACGAAAAGAATTTTTGATCTCCCATACAAAATGCTGGTGAAGTTTGTATGGGAACCCAATTTTTTTTTTTGTATTTTGATCTATGTTCCTTGGGGAAGTGGTTCTGTTTCATGGACTTATTATCCCTTGAGGTTGAAAGAGAATTACCTAAGAGAATTACCTGTACATGCACAGAAAATAAAAATAATATTCCAGATATTAAGTCAATAATTAAAATTAGAAAAATAAGGTTTGTATGATTGAGTTAAACAGAGCGAGCAACTCTCGGAGTTTCTTGCCAATTCTTCTCTGGAGAATACTGCACCTTTGCGAATAGTCGCAAAGTTAAAAAAGCTAATGTAATTCACTATAATACTTTGACTTATGTTAAGTAACATCCTGAATGTTCGATGAAATACCGACCTATTTATAACCGTCTTCAAAAAAGGAGGAGGTTCTATGTTTGACTGTATGTATCTTTTTTTTCTTTTTTTATGTATGTTCACCGATTTATTCCAGGGAAATAAATATTTTATTATAAAAAAATTGAACCGACTTCAAAAAGCGAAAAGTAAAAACGTAGCATTTAATGTGCTACGTAACTGATCTCTTTGATGTCGGTGCCAAGCACATTAGATGCTACGTTTATACTTTTCGCTTTTTGAAGTCGATTTAATTGACTTTGCTATCATTTGAACGTTTGAACGAATGATTTCTAACAAAAAATTATGTGAAGTTACGAATGAAGTGTATTTAATTTTAATTATTCATTACTTCTCCCCAGGAAACGACTCAGAACCAGACCTAGAAGACTCGAGCACAGAGCCCCGAGAAGGCAGCAAAGCAAGAAGGAGAAGGACAGCGTTTACTTCTGAACAACTCCTGGAGCTGGAGAGAGAGTTCCACGCCAAGAAGTACCTCAGCCTCACTGAGAGGTCGCAGATAGCGGCCGCATTGAAACTTAGCGAAGTTCAGGTTAGTATTTTAACACTAACTTTAGTTCCCGTGGGAATTTGGGGAAATTGTGTAGCCTAGTGTTAATCCAGGGTGTCAGCTACCTCCATACCAAATTTTATCAAATTTGTTCCAGCCGTTTGAGCGTGAAAGTGTAACATCCATACATCCTCGCAAACCTTCACATTTATGATATTGTTAGGTTTAGTAGGACAGGAAAGGATAGGATTGCATTCTTTACCAAGGACAGCGTTTACCTCTGAACAACTTCTGGAGCTGGAGAGAGAGTTCCACGCCAAGAAGTACCTCAGCCTCACTGAGAGGTCGCAGATAGCGGCCGCCTTGAAACTTAGCGAAGTTCAGGTTAGTCTTTTAAGTTTGAAAAGACACAGAGAAAAAATCTCGCTTTTTTCATTATTGATGGTTATTGATGGGTTAACTCTTGACCTCAATCTTGACCAAGGTCATAGATGAGGTCGACGATGGAGCGAGTTAACCCAGAAAATGACTATAAGGCACTGGTACTCCCACGCACCGACGGAACACAGCAAGCTGTTTGGCGTCGAACTTCGGTAGGAGGGTGGTCACGAACCAGACAACTCTTGAGCCTACCACACCGCATGAGACCATAGGACGCCACCTCAGATTCAGAATAAATTGAGGTGTTGTTGCCTGGGGTGGATTAATAGGAGGCAGGTCTCCTATTAATCGTGTTTTACTTAAGTAGCAGTCGTCTTTGTCATTTTCATAGTAAGAGAAAGAGACAATCTATACTTAAGTATAGATTTTTGCCTATAGATCAGAGTCTGAGTCGCGTTCTGTGATAAGAATTTTAGTGTACCAGTAGTAGCAAACAAGAAAAGTGATATACCTATTTTCTTTTAAGACAATAATTAAACAAAAACTTTGCAAAACGGGATATTACAGTATTTCTAGTTATCTATGAGACAAGCTCTAAAGTTATTTGAGATGTAGGTTGTTAAAAAAAAATAGTTGGGATATGGGTGGTCCAACCATAATGCACAATGTTAATCTAGAATCTAAATATATAAAAGGAGAAACTGACTGACTGACTGACTGACTGACTGACATATCAACGCACAGCCTAAACGGCTTAACGTAGGCACTTGAAATTTGGAAGGGACGCAGCTTAGGTACCGTAGAGGTGCACTAAGAAAGGAATTCCCAAAATTCCCACGGGAACGGGAATTAGCGGGAAAATCCTTTTGTATTAAAAATCTAAACCGCTTAAGTTAGACTCTTGAAATTTGGCATGCAGGTACCTTAGTAAACTTAAAGCTTAGTTGCAACAGGATATTGCAAAATTTCCACGGGAACTGGAGTTAGCGGGATAAAACTTTTGTATGTAAAAATCTAAATCTTAAACTCATTAATGGACCGTCAATAAAGTGTAATCTATTCAAAAGAAAAAATTAACACGCAAACGAAGTTGCGGGCATCAGCTAGTAATATTATAAAGAGGAAAGATTTGTATTTTTGTATGAACCGAATAAACTTAAAAACTACTGGACCGATTTCAAAAATTCTTTCACCATTATCCTTAAGTAAATTAGACTACATAATTTTCCCGAATTCCCACGGGAACGTAGTCCCGAAAGAAATGCTAGTATAAAATTTCCAGGCCAGACAACAGACATAACAAAATAATTTAAAATTAAATTAATCTAATTTAAATTCACACCATCAAGTGTGAACAATTTACATCTGATACTGCATTACAATGGTCTGCAGTCGAAGTATTTATTTAAATTATTTACGCCTTCGCTCTACGTCCTACGTTTTATCTTGAATCTTTAATAATATTTTCTACGCTGGACTGGAAGTGAACCATCCATTTTTGCAGTTTTAATTATCTAGCTATGCTGCAGCACACCTGTACAATAACTCTATAATATGACTTTAACCGTGTGGTGATCGTTTGAGAATAACACCACCCCATCTCTTTCCGTGGGTATCGTAAGAGGCGACTAAGGAAACACAAATGAGGCCTGCCTCCTAGTAATCCATCCCAGGCAACGACACTTAATTTTTTTCTGGATCTGAGGTGTCGTCCTATGGTCTCATGCGGTGTGGTAGGCTCTGTAAAGGGCCGTCTGGTTCGCGACCACCCTCCTACCGAGGTCCGACGACTAACAGCTTGCTGTGTTCCGTCGGTGCGTAGGAGTACCAGTGCCTTTATGGGCATTTTCTGGGTTAACTCGCTCCATCGTCGACCTCATCTTTGACCTTATGGTCAAGATTGAGGTCAAGAGTTAACCCATCTTATAATAAAAAAAATACCATTTTGTCCAGCTGACGTCAGTTCCATTGAAGAAATCGTCATTCTCACTAGCGGGGAGTGGTGAAAATGTCGATTTTGGAACACTAAGATGTTATGACCCAACAGACACCCCTTAAATCCTATTCAAGTGTAGAATGTACTAGCTGACAGATGATGACTCATTTGTATTGTTTTGTAAAATTCTTTATTATTTAATTTATTTTATTTTATTTTATTTGGAAGATTCACAGCCATAGGCGTATATAGGGGGAGGGCCGGGTGGGCCGTGCCCACCCCAGTATGGTCTAGGACCCACCCCAGAATATTGGGCTACCAATTCGAAATACTATAATTGATGCCAAAATACTGATAACTTCACACAAAAATCATAAAAAAATATATATAATATATAGTTATCTACAGCTAAGAAATCTACATACTTACTTATTATTACATACTATAATACAGTATTAGTTACTTTTGAATACACAGCGTATTAAGCTAGAGTACATTTAATTTTCGACAGGCCCGCGGCCCTCCCTAGAAAATAACCCTAAATACGCCAATGTTTACAGCAAATAAAAAAACTATAGATATACACGGTTATTTGTTCTAAGCCAATTACAAATCTTCGCCATTAGATAGGTCATTGAGGCATAGTTACTAATAGAGGGTTGGGAAATAAAATCTACGGAATAACCCAAAAAATAAAAGAAATTAAAGTTACGATTAAAGTTAAAGTTAAAGACGGTGGCTACACAAGTCCAAACGGAAATACATTTAGACGAGTAACAATACTAATTTAAATTTAATCCACTACTTACAGAACAACATAGACAAATGTTTATTGTACAGGTTTAACAGCAGATGCTATCCAAAACTGTCAAATTTCTTCAATCGATTTTCAATTTTATCTCCAAGCATTAGAGTTTACTATCCATTGGGGAAATTTGACAGTTTATGGTAACCTGCGATGTGCTGTTGACTGTAACAAAATAAGTAACTACATTGGAATCAACAGTGTTGTAAATCCTTACTTAATACTATAAACGCGAAATGTATTGTATGGGTGTATGGCTGTTTGTTACTCTTTAACGCTCAAACGGCTGAACCAATTTTGATAAAATTTGGTATAGAGGTAGCTCATACCCTGGATTAACACGTAGGCTTTTCTGTACATGCTGCAAGACTGTGGAATTCTCTGCCACATACTGTCCGAGACAGCCATTCGCTGGCTGTATTTTTAAGCGTAGAGTTAAAGAGCACTACCTTTCCCTGCAATAGGCTATTTATTTATTTATGTATATATATATATATATATATATATAGTAATATTTATGTATGTTTGTTATATTGATTTAATTATAGTATAGTTTATGTAGGTATATTACGTATTTTGCACGCTCTATCTGCCTTTCAGGTTAACTTTCCGTGGCTCGGGTTTGCTGGAAGAAATTTCTTTTTAGAGATAAGCTATCCTTTTGTGTCGTATTTCTGTTTGTAATTTTATATATATATATATGTCATATGTGCAAAGAACTATAAGTAAATAGATAGGCTACACAATTTTCCCAAATTCCCACGGAAACAAAGTCCCGGGCGGAAATCTAGTATTCCATAAATTCAAGGTATAAAAGCGGACTTATCTTACAAGAGATCTCTTTCAGTCAACCTACGAGAGAGCGAGAGCAATCATGATACGTATTCATTTATAAATTTTGTTGCAGGTCAAAATCTGGTTCCAGAACAGGCGCGCGAAATGGAAGCGGGTAAAAGCGGGTCTAGCGTCAGGGTCTCATACGGGAAAGAGCTCAGGGACCAAGATTGTAGTCCCCATACCGGTGCACGTGAACCGGTTCGCAGTCAGAACCCAGCACCATCAGATGGAGAAGCAGAACTTGCAGTTTAGGGGGGACAGGAGTCAGCCGCTGCCAGGTGAGATAAACGACATAACATTTATGCCTTGTCGTGTAAGATTTCCCAATATTTCTCAGTCCGTGGCACGCATACAAGTTTAGAGCTGGTGGAGAAGCAGAACATGCAGTCTAGGGGGGACAGGAGTCAGCCGCTACCAGGTGAGATAAACGACATAACATTTCTGCCTTGTCGTGTAAGATTTCCCAATTTTTCTCAGTCCGTGGCACGCATACAAGTTTAGTGCTGGTGGAGAAGCAGAACATGCAGTTTAGGGGGGACAGGAGTCAGCCGCTACCAGGTGAGATAAACGACATAACATTTATGCCTTGTCGTGTAAGATTTCCCAATATTTCTCAGTCCGTGGCGCGCATACAAGTTTAGTGCTGGTGGAGAAGCAGAACATGCAGTTTAGGGGTGACAGGAGTCAGCCGCTACCAGGTGAGATAAACGACATAACATTTATGCCTTGTCGTGTAAGATTTCCCAATATTTCTCAGTCCGTGGCGCGCATACAAGTTTAGTGCTGGTGGAGAAGCAGAACATGCAGTTTAGGGGGGACAGGAGTCAGCCGCTACCAGATGTTAATAAGTCACGCACCGGCTTATGCGCTGTGCGATACAAATCCTGTATCTAATGTGATACCTTTTGGTGTTTATGTAGACGACATAATATGTCTGCCTTATCGTGTAGATCACGAGTTTCCAATATTTCTCAGTCCGCGGCGCACATACAAGTTTAAAATTTTGGAGGATAAGCCGTTATGGTAAAAGGCTAATAATGAGGAAATTGTTCACTTATCGAAAATGATAAGTGGACGCTTATACCAAAACTTCAAAATAGAAATATTACACATACACACGCTCACGCCTATAATCCCTAACGGGGTAGGCAGAGCATCAGTGCTTCTAGAACCACTAGATGCCACTTTTGACACAAATAGTGAAGGTTATCAGATGGAACAAGTTGCATAATGGTGAGAGGTGGTCAGCCTTTCGCCCATTATACAGCAAAACACTTTTATACCTCTTACAGACTTTGACCTGGAAGAGTATAGAAATAGAAATATTATTGACTATAAATTGGTATTAACAATTAAAAATTATGAGTTTGGAAGACCCTTTAAATATAAAGCTGTAAGCGGGTCTAGCGTCAGGGTTTCACACGGGGAAAAGCTCAGGGACCAAGGTTTTGGTCCCCATACCACAATCACACGCACGATTGCACGATTGCGATTGCACGTGCGATTGTGGTGCCCGTGAACCGGTTCGTAGTCAGAAACCAGCACCATCAGATGAAGAAGCAGAACTTGCAGTTTAGGGGGGACAGGAGTCAGTCGCTGCCAGGTAAGGGGAAATTTAAGTTAACATCTTAACATTTCTGCCTTATCGTTTATACAGAAAAGTGTATAGTAACTATTACTTCAAAAGAGCGAACAATAAAAGACAACATCATTTAATGTCCTACCTACTGATCTGTTTGAAGTCGTATAGCCTATCGAACTTATTTGCTAGCACCGACTTCGAAAAGATATATAAGCTATAGGTACGTATAATATAGCATAATAGAAAGCACATCACAAACATTTTACATACATAAGCTCACGCCTTTGTCCCATCGGGGTAGGCAGAGACCACAGATTGCCACTTGCTACGATTAAATTCGAGGGTTGCCCTCGATTTTCCTGGGATCCCATCATCAGATTCTGCCTTGGTGAATTTTGAAAATCAGTCCACATTTGGCGGAGAAATCGGTGCACATAGGTTCGTAAAAAAAATAAAAACATACATGAATATAGAACCTCCTCCTTTTAAGGGTTCCGTACCCAAAGGGAAAAAACGGGACCCTATTACTAAGGCTCCGCTGTCCGTCCGACCGTCCGTTTGTCTGTCACCAGGCTGTATCTCATGAACCGTGATAGTTAGACAGTTGAAATTTTCGCAGATGATGTATTTCTATGTGCCCTATAACAACAAATACTAAAAACCAGAATAAAATAAATATTTAAGGGGGCTCCCATACAAAAAACGTGATTTTTTTGCTCGTTTTTATAGATAAGACTGTCCGAGGCTGTATCTCATGAACCGTGATAGTTCGACAGTTGAAATTTTCGCAGATGATGTATTTCTATGTGCCCTATAACAACAAATACTAAAAACCAGAAAAAAATAAATATTTAAGGGGGCTCCCATACAAAAAACGTGATTTTTTTGCTCGTTTTTATTGAAATTCTGTCCGAGGCTGTATCTCATGAACCGTGACAGTTAGACAGTTGAAATTTTCACAGATGATGTATTTCTGTTGCTGCTATAACAACAAATACTAAAAAGTAGAATTAATTAAATATTTAAAGGGGCTTCCATACAACAAACGTAATTGGTGTCAATAATAACATCTTAGTGCTCCAAACTCGTCTTCCTCCCCTGCTAGCGGTGCACCCTGCTGATCAACGGACGAGGTTTTAGCGTATTAGAACCCGAGGGTTTCTTTACATTGGCGATTTCGCCATTAAATATTTTAATTCTGATTAAATTCCCAGACATTGGCAAAATCACTATTATGGACGCCATTTCCCCCACCCTTCCCCTCCCTACAACATCAAAAAATCTAAAATGTTTATTGTTCAACAATATTACACAGTATATGTAACAAGCTGGGGCTACTTTTTAAGCAAAAAGCCTGTGTTAAGAAGCCCCGCTCTTCATAATGATTCTACTTACATTTAAGTTTAAGTTTAAATCACAAAGTACTTAGATATAAATAATCACTTAGTTTCTTGCCAACACTTAGCAGCGCGTGCATGCGAGAGCGTGCGTATGTGTGTATGTGTTTTGTGTGTGTGTGTGTGTGTGTGTGCGTGTGTGTGTATGTGTGTGTGTGAGTGTGTATGTCAGTGCGTGAATATGTAAAAGTTCAAATTGTAAAATACACATATAGTTAGTATAATGTGATTTTGTAAATAGAATAAGTAAAATTATTAGATAGTATATAATAGTAATGACTAGCAGAAAAAGATACTGCAGAAAAAGGAAACAACGCATGCCAAACAAATATGATTTTACACTTATATCTAGCCAAAGCTCCGGTCCAACTTCTTAGGACCGATTAATATTTTATCTGGTTCTGGTTCGCAGTTCTTATAGAGTTTGATTTTCCACCGATTCTCTAAGAAAAAATCTGTAGAGTGATCGGCTTATCTGACCTCCATGACCCTGCAACCTGGATGGATTATAAACACTAAACGTTTTCTTCTTTTCTGTCAACAGGTAGTCTACTACAAAGTCAAACTTCAGCCTTCTGCTCCAAAGTGGAAACAAGACAAGAAGCCCCTCTAGCCAGAGTCTACGACACCAACTTAAGACTTCTAGGCCAAAACTTGGGACCGAACATTCAGAACCTCGGGCCAAGCTTAGGCCAAAATAGCTTAGGCCAAAATATGGGCCAAAACTTGAGATTTCAGAACCAGAGACATAGTTAAAAGTTTAGATGACCATTTTGACATTTCAGATTCAATTATTTTTTTAATAGCTTACGGGGATATCTTAAGTTGTTTTACGTCATGTAAAGAAAAAATTGTGACGAGCCAGACTTGTAATTGTAACCGGAAGGTTGCAGGTTCAAATCCTGGTGCGGGCCTGTACGATTGAATTCATCTTTTCGGATTTATGTACAGATTTTACTTCTAAAGAAATTCGTTTTCGCTCGGTGCGCAGTCCACCAACCCGCATTAGGCCAGCGTGGTGGACTATGGTCTAAATCAGTGTTTTTCAAACTGTGGGTCGTGACCCCCAGGGGGGTCGTGAAGCCATACTCGGGGGGTCATTGGTAAAAGAACAAGACAACAATTTGTAAATCTTACACTAAACTAAGACAATTTCAGTGAAAAGGCTGTACCTGTATAATGATGCCTCCCGCCGTCTTCCGCGTCTACCCCGCGGCAAACTCTTTTATTATGTGTTTTAAAATCTCCGAAGTAGTACATTGATTTAGCCTAAAGTTCTGGCGACGATATGATCCAAAGGGGTCGCGAATTCAAAAGATTGAAGATCTAAATCCTTTTTGTGTTTCGAAGTGAGGCTCGTGCCTTCTATTCTAAGAAAGAAGAAGTCTAATTATGACCAAGTCAATTGTCTCCTGTTGTAAATAACATGACAAATTATTATCTCAGAAAATATGTATTCATCTGAGAACTGTAGTTTGTAGGGTAAAGTGTAAATTGTCCTATTTAAGATAATATTGCCTAAATATTGTTTAAGATTTCAGATTAAACTCGTGTGATAATTTTTTGTAGTGTTTAATTTTTTTTTCTCAATTTGTAGTCACTGTTAAAACTCTTCTATTAAGTAAATGCTACCTAAAACTTTTCTAATTTAACCTATTTACCGCCAAAGTCTGATATATCAGACGTTTAAGTTTCGTGCCCTCGCCGCCGAAGTCTGATATATCAGACAATTTTTTTTAAACTTTAATATCGTTTACCAAGCGTCCGCCATACGCCACGACATTAAAAAAAAAATTTTTTTGATGTCGTGGCGTGTGGTGGGCGTTTTTGACGAAAACTCTTGGCGCTAAAAGGGTTAAACAGTGTGATGGCGAGTGTGGATGGGCATCTTTGCGTCTGATACCTACGGCACAAGGCGGGTTATCTTGTAAATAGGACGTGCGATCAGCGAAATTAGAATTTAAGACAATAATTAATTTAATTTTGACATATGTTTTTTTAATTTGAATAAAGCTGGATTTAAATTAAATTAAACAGTCAGTGTAAAATATCAAACCTGCTACTTACTTATAACTTTCTTAAATTTTTTAAATTATTTAACCTTTCAAAGTAAAACGCATTTATTCCAATGCCTATGCTATTAATAGTAATTATAATAATGGTTCGTAGCCCAGTGGCATTCGCAGATCTCAACCGGTCAGTGAGGTTAAGCAACGTACACAGGGGCTGAGAACCTGATGGGTGACCAAAGTGGCAATTTATCACGAGCGTTTCCGAGCTACGGAGGGCACGTTAAGCTGTCGGTCCCGGCTGTTGTCGATTGACTACAGTCGTTAAAACCAAGTCAGAGGCCATTGTGCGGTTTGAAAACTCTGACACCAGGGTTAGCCAAGTTCGCCACACACTTGACTATACCTACACGATAAGAAGAAGAAGATAATGGCTAAGTATTAATTATTGGAAGTTTATTTGTGAATATCCCTCACGCGGGTAATAAGCGTTGTAAAATACCTACTAGATCTGTAATAACAAAAAAATTAAGCAGTTAGTATCCAATCTTACCTATATCAAAGTCAATTTGGTCAAAGAATTGGACGAGTGGAATACCACCCTAACTCATGGTCACCCTACACCCATAAAAGTCGGTCTGGCTAACAATAAAGTCTGCGATCGTTCAATGTCCTTTGTCGGCATGTCAAAGGGCAATCGAATAGCGGTGCTTTTGACAGCCCATTCAGACTGTTGACAGTTAACTCTGTCATTGGATAGTGAGTTTTATCAAAGAAAAATTAGGTTCGTTTTTGAAGTGGGTTTGTTTTGTTATTATTGGGATATTTTGATATGAAATAAAGATTTGTGCATTTAAGAAAATTAAAAATGTGTAATTTATTTAGACAAGCAACACTTTCCTTTCTAATCGTGAAGATATAATCAAGTACTTCCTTGATGTTGAAATTTTTCGCCAGTTTAATATTTGTATATATTCCTTATTTTACACTTATATTGTATCTTGTATATATATGTATATCACATAACACAATACTACTATTCCAGACACGTACAATTAATTTATCCACAATGACATGACACAATATTTTCACCCTGCTGAGCATTCGTGACTGACAGCGTTGTAGCAGAATATCAGTGTTTTGTCGAAAGGCAAAACAAATGCTGAGCTACGACCTTTTTGTGGCACTGTGGCACACATATAGAATAAGTAATTAATTACTTTTTTATTATTATTATAAGATTGGTTAACTCTTGACCTCAATCTTGACCATAAGGTCAAAGATGAGGTCGACGATGGAGCGAGTTAACCAAGAAAATGCCTATAAAGGCACTGGTACTCCCACGCACCGACGGAACACAGCAAGCTGTTTGGCGTCGGACTTCGGTAGGAGGGTGGTCGCGAACCAGACGGCCCTTTACAGAGCCTACCACACCGCATGAGACCATAGGACGACACCTCAGATTCAGAAAAAAATGAAGTTTCCTTAGTCGCCTCTTACGACACCCACGGAAAGAGATGGGGTGGTGTTATTCTCAACCGATCACCACACGGCCAAAATTAATCTTTTTAATATTAATCTTTTTTCGTATCTTTATTGTTTTGCTTCTTTTTTATTCTAGTATGTGTTGATTTTGTAAATAATGTGTGTGTTTACGCGTTACAAATAAATATTTTATCTTATCTATCTATCTTAAGTATGTAGCGAACTTGACAAATCGGTGTCAGAATTTTAAAACCGCCAAATGGCCTCTGTTTAACGACTGTAGTCAATGGCTTAACGTGGCCTCCGAAACACGCGAAAGTTCCCCATAAATTGCCACTTCTGGTCACTCATCAGGTTCCCTGCTTCTGTGTACGTTGCTTAACCTCACGGATCGGTTCAGATCAGCGAGTAGCCTACAAGCGCTACAACCAACACTGTAAAATTGTGAAGTAGTTACCTAAATGTAAATACAAGCGGGAAATCTATTACTTTAGCTGTTTTAACTTCAAGACTGTTTTCCCAGAAACAGTGGCGTACTAAGTATTTGTAAAGCGTAATAAGAAATTGAATTTTCTGTCTGCGTTTGTATTCCTGCGCTCATAACCCGAATCTCTGTAAAGTTCCAGTGAAAAGGCATCTTCTGGGTGAGCTTGCTATATTCTCGACCACATTTTTGTTGCCTCATTTCATTTTTCAAAATCCTTCCAAAATCAGTCAACGTAGAAATTTATTCTCAATAATTCTCGATATTCACAAATAATGAGAAATTTCGCCGCTTGACTTGAAGGCACGATAGCTCAGTTGGTTAGAGCACCAACCAGGAGATAATCCTGGGGTCGTGGGTTCAAGTTCCATTCGCGCCGAACATTTTTCTTTCCCTAAAATTATTTGTCAACGATCAACATACATACACATACGTACGCTCACGCCTGCAATCCACAACGGGGTAGGCAGAGCATCAGTGGTTCTAGAAAACCACTTAATGCCACGTTTGACACAAACGGTGAGGGTTATTAGGTGGAACATAATAATAATAATAATACGTTTATTTCTTCAGAACAGCACACACATACATTTAAAAAAAAAGTTCAAAATATTCTTATCCTATTATACAAGTTTAAGCTTGCATATGTCTGCCGCAGTGAGGAAAAAGGCCTGGGCTCAGCGACTAGTGCCGACTGATTATCAGGCTGGCAACACTGATTTTCAGCCCTCGCCCAAGTGAGATGCGATGGATACTATATAATAATATATATAAGGATACTATTAATACTATATAATGTTAAGACTACAAATCTAGGGCCTAATTCAAGTGTTAAGTGTCTGTGTGAGTGTAATGAGGTGTGAAGGTTGTGTAACATGTTGTGTAATGGTGAGAGGTGGTCAGCCTTTCGCCCGTGATACAGCAAGACCCTCACGTCCCACTTACTGATTTTTACAGTACGCCTGGGAAGAGTAGACAGCTGGCACATTCTAAGTTTTTCTTTCACTCCGAGTCCAGCGTAGAAGGCGTCAACGATCAAAATCGTTACAAAAATAAAACTGCACATAAATCGTTTTAGAAATAGAGCGAGAATAAAAATATTATTGAATGAACACGCCCCTAAACAATTTGGTCGCCACTGAGATAGGGTGACCACGAGTTAGGACAAAATGTAGTTCAAATAAACCTGAATTTGTCGACACAGTTCATAATAGCGAATTCGAAATGCTTTTCGTGAATTTGATGTAGGTTCCTTAAGAAATTTGTTAATTTTTATTGGTAGAACCAGCTTTTTCCCACGGCTTCGCTCGCGCATAGAACTCTTTTATTTAGATATCCGTTCATTCTTGACCCCTTAGGGGATGATTTTCGAAAAATCGCGAAACACGAAAAATCCGTTTATTTGCTTCAAGGTATACCTTGACGAAGTTTTGAGTCAAAATGTCCAAAAAAATTGTTTTCTCCATACAAACTTTGAACCCCCATTTCACCCCTTTAGGGGTTGAATTTCCTTAAATACTTTCTCAGTGTTTGCTTAAGTCATAAAAGACATCTTTTTGCCAAATTTCAGTTTTCTAGTTCTAAGGGTTTGGGCTGGGCGTTGATGAGTCGGTGAAATAGAAATAGAAAAAATCTTTATTTTATAGGACATTCAGGATGCCACTTAAAATAAGTAAAGATTATTAAATAGGTACATACAAACATACATTGAAGGATTAAAATACATGCGTTCTTTTGACTCTACTGACTCTACGCCTATTCGCAAAGGTGCAATCTTCCCCAGAAAAGAAAGGCAAGAAACTCTGAGGGTGAATCAGAACCTCCAATTTTATATACTACTAGCATTACGCTCAGGACTTCGTTCCGTGGAAATTCGGGAAAATCATGTACCATATGTCCATCCCGGATAATGTAGGATACTAATGGTGAAAGAATTTTTCAAATCGGTCCAGTAGTTTCGGAGTATATTGAATGCAAACGAACAAACAATCAAATCTTTCCTCTTTATAATATGTATAGAAGAAGATAGATATAAATATAGATAGAAGATCACCCCCTAATGTTTTGCTAACTAATCTCAAGTCATCTCACATTTATATATGACGCAGGTTTACTAAAAACATTATGTGGCTATGTCGGCTATTCCACTAATCGATGACGTACGTCTCAATGGCAGTGGTATGACAATGGTAACCATTTTATCCGTTCAGGTGGCAAAATTTAGAACTATCTAAACCACTTAAATAGGGACCCGATTCTGTAACTTCAGTTTGTGTGTCGATGGAATGGTCGCCATTTTAACAGTTCAGGTGACGAAATTGAGAATTATGTTTTCATACATCTAATGACGGCTGCTTTGACTGGTGGCGCCACCACCAACTGAGTTTTCAGGTGCTAGGTACTGCAACGGTGTTTCTTGGGGGCGATCAATTAAAAGAATTGATTTTTCTTCTGGTATATGGTTATAAAATAATCAAAATCTGCACATCCGTTACAATATTATTTTACTTTCCGTCACATCCACAGCTACAGAGTTTTGGCAACGCTTATTAAGTGCTATTTGCACGCCTACGAACGTATTTTATAACTTATTCCGCGAGCTCACTACAATGAATTCACAATAATCAATGAATGGCGCAAGACCAGATCTTCAATCATTTCGAATCTTGACACCGAATACCATTTCAAACCTTTTAAATTGTATTCGAATTATCTTTTTCTAAATGACCGAATGAGAAAGAAGTTGCGTTATGCCCGATCCTCCGTGAAGGTCTGCATACCACAGTACCTAGTTTGCAACGCAACTATACGTTCGGTTGACGGTGGCGCTGCTGGTCGGGGTGGTTGTCAGCAAGTATATGAAAATTAAATAGTTCTTTCGCCACCTGAACAGATAAAATGGCCTCCATTCCATCGAGATACAACTGAAGTTACAGAATCGAGGCCCTGGATGACAGCCGCCCGACAACTGAAACTTAAGTTGCAAATACAGCAACTTCATTTTAAGTTGCAGTTGGCTGTGGCGCTGCCAGTCAAGGTACCGTGTGGTGATCGGTCGAGAATAACACCACCCCATCTCTTTCCGTGGGTGTCGTAAGAGGCGACTAAGGAAACACAAATGAGACCTGCCTCCTAGTAATCCATCCCAGGCAACGACACTTCATTTTTTTACGAATCTGAGGTGTCGTCCTATGGTCTGATGCGGTGTGGTAGGCTCTGTAAAGGGCCGTCTGGTTCGCGACCACCCTCCTACCGAAGTCCGCCGCCAAACAGCTTGCTGTGTTCCGTCGGTGCGTGGGAGTACCAGTGCCTTTATAGGCATTTTCTGGGTTAACCCGCTCCATCGTCGACCTCATCTTTTACCTTATGGTCAAGATTGAGGTCAAGAGTTAACCCATCTTATAATAATAAAAAAAAAAGGTAGCTGTCATATTAAGTATGAAATTTCGATAGCATACTTGCTGTCTATGACAGACAATAAGCTGAAAATCAGTTTGTTGTCTGTCATAGACAGCAATATCTGTGTCCTATTTGTTTCTACATCACAATTTCGCTAACCTTTTTTTTATTGTATAAGAACATTGTACAATGTTACAAAATGTTAAGAAGCAATAACGTTTATCTATCTATCTATCTAGTACTCAATTTCGCCACCTGAACGGATAAAATGATCACAATGATTAACCGCCCTGATATAAACGCAAAAACTGCTGCGGTCTTTAAATTTTTTGCAAGAACATCACACCCATACCTTCAATTTGTCACATCACTGCATCCCCGCCCACAGATTAGCGATAATATAACACATACAAATAACTGTACATCTGTCCGGCGTAGCTGCATTCGAAATAGTTATCCTGTTTTCACGTGAGCAACGTAGTTAGCGAAAATTGTGTATGTGAATTAGCTCACGAAACTGAACGAAATATGAAAAAAATTTACCTTTCCATACAACTAGAGCGATCAGCTGACTATGACTGTCTTACCATGACACAGTGTCATTGACACTTAGTCAATCCTTGGACATTTCATTCCTTACATACATCAGCTGTTCTAGATGCCACGGTTGACAAAAATTGTGTGGGTTATGAGATGGAACAAGTTATACAATAGTAAGAGGTGGTCCCACAATACAGCCAAATCTTCGCATCCCACTTACAGTTTTAGTGGATTACTGGGAACAGTAGGTAGCTGGCACATAACACATTATAAGTTTTTCTTTCACACCCAGTCCAGCGTGGAAGAATTTAATTCCTTATTAGAACTTCTGTAAATCCTTGGTTTCTTGACGAGGCAGGGGTGGTATCCTTATTCGTCGGCTGGACTTTCGATAGAAATATGAGGTCTTACAGCTAAAGACTCTTCTCTTCTTCTTTTTCAACCTATGGCCACCTAATTCTGAGTGTAGGTCTCTTCCGTAGTACTCCATTCTTTTCGATCTTGAGTCTTTCACATCCAGTCCTTTGCTGCAATTCTGGTAAGATAAAAGAATGCCTAAATGTAAAAATGACGTCCTGTCTACCTCATTAACAAAAGTGACCTCTCCCAGCCCACCTTCGTTGATTTGTCGCGCCATCTGGTGTCTAAAAGCGACAATAACTGAGCATTGTCACAGACAGATGTGCTGTTAATAGTTGTATGTCATAGTTAATCTGTGGGCGGGGTGAAATTATTTTGAATTATTACAATAGCTTCTATATTTGCAATAGTTATAGGTTAAGCAATTTTCTGTTTGTTTGAGTTGTGATGGGTGATCGTTTATCGTTTTTTAATTTATTGAAGCTTTGTGATTGTCTCTAATTTAAAAAAAAAAAATTTCGTTGTTTGTATTGTTTGTTTTATTTATATGTACAAAAAAAGGTTAATATACAAATTGTATCAGTTAGTGGAGGTAATATGTATGTACAGACAGCAGCACGTCGGATTACCTATTTGCACTACGGACCTAATACGGCACTATTATGATAAACATGTATAGTCTGTGATGTGCTGCTGTGTGTACATTACATATTAAGTATGAGGCAACTATTTACATTAAAAAGCTCATTAAATTGACACTTTGTGTTTTATATCTGCCTTATTGTGTACTTTATAAGACGGAAAATAGATCCTGATGAATGAATACCTGGAAGCTAAAGCGTTAAGACACATAAAAACTACAATTTAACTGAATTTCAATTTGACTCAGATCACATTTTGGCCTCTTAACGAAATTACAATCAAAATAAACGACATTAACCCCACTCCCATTTTAAAATTAACTCTCACAATAATCTACTCCTAAAGGATCTATAAACAACAATTATCCAAAACTTAACTGCTGAATTAACACCCCTGCCAAAGCCGTAACAAAAAAAAAGAAAAAAATATCGCGTCATTGTCGCGCCCCTACACGTCATAGTAAATGATATGGACACGCCCTGTGAGACACTGGCCAAATGTATTGTCAAAGGCCACCCGGTATTTTGCTCCCGCAGCCAATTTCTATATTTTAGAGAAGGGTGGTAATTCATCTAGATCAATTATTGTTACAATCGCTTTATAATCTGGTCTAGACAAATTCACATCCTGCTAGCGATTACTAGATCGATAGTTCTGAAATGTATGAGATTGACATGGATTGACCACGTCACTATTTCATTGGAAATAACTCTAATTATTAAAAAAACAAAATACCCGACTGCACACTAAAATAAAATGTATCCTATGACACTCCCGTAATCAAGACAAATCTAACGATACCTCATACATCAAAATCCATCAAGCCGTTTAGGCTACAGGAGGTCACAAAGGAACAGACATACATACATACTTACATACACTCGAAAAACATTACCCTCCTTCTTTGGCAGTCGGGTAAAAAAACATCGTGATGAAACCCGCACGTGTAAGAAAATACGTTTTCGAAAAACGAGCGGTCCACCAACCCGCATTGGGTCAGCGTGATGGACTTGGTCTAAATCCCCCTCGGTGGGTCGTTTATGGAATGGTAAGAAGACCAAGTCAGTTTTTTATTGTCTCTGTCAATCCCATACATATATAGACACAAAGAAGCGTGGCAAGCCAAGTTCAAAAAAAAGAAGTCGCCTGCGAAATATGTAATACACAAAAACGGGAGCTTAATTCTGTAGCATTATAATACAGCGATATAAGTGAGTAAGCTACTGGATTACACCCAAATGTCAAGGGATTTGGGCATTAAAAGTGAATCGCGCGGTATTGTCGTGTAAGCCCTCACAGTATTTATTTCGAGGGGTCCCTTCAACGGCAAAAGCTTAACACAGGATGGAAAATTCACTATATTAAAATAAAAACCATTCGTTATAAAAAAAAGAATACTTACTGAAAATTTATATAATTGCTACACGCTGACAGAGTGGGCCCTTAAGGTTTCCCTTGTGTCGTGGCTCCCTAGGAACACACATAAAGACTAACACGAACACCCATGACCCGAGAACAAATACTTATCTGATTTTTACACAAATTTTGGCCCTGACTGAGAATCGAACCCAGGACCCGTCAAGAGGCGGCATCACGCCACCTGACCAAACCGGTCGTCAAGTTTTTGCCCGGTTGGCCAGTTTAGCTGTTTTCAAGGAAGATTCCTGGTTGCTGACACCCCCAGAAAAGCACCCTGAGTAAGTGTTGATTAGTTTATAGAAAATTATTGTACTTTATATTTTTGAAGTGAGTTTTCTTTAGCAGCGTTGAGCACTTTTAGTACGGGGAATTTTTTTTTTTAAACTCGCGTCAGATGTCACGTGACCCTGATAGAAAATGCCACCTTTTTTGAAGTGAAAACTTCTTTAGCAGCGTTGTGCACTTTGAAGTATGGGTGGAAACCCGGACGGATGGCAGCCCTATGGTAAACTTATCTCTGTGACAGATGTCAACGATGTCAATGATTATTCGCACGTAGCGCGCAAATACCGATAGACTTTTTACATAATTGAAAGTAGACAATTTGGTCGAGTGGAAAAGTTGCCAGATTGTAAGCAACAGGTCGACTCTTTTTGTGTATTTTGTTTTGTTTCCATATTAATGCACAACGTTAATGTTCAAGTTTTCACTTCTGCCGGCACTCCCGGAGTGCAACCCGTTGTTTTTTTTCTAGTACTTACTGAATTCCGTGTTTTAAATCCAAGTAGAGTACTGTTAGTATTTTAATAGGTCTGTTACCTGAAATAAATGACTATACAAAAAAAAGTTTGATTATAAAAAAAAAAACAAAAAAAACTTTAAAAATAAATTAAATCTGATAAAAATTGAAATACATTTATTGTTTTGTTACGAACTTGATTTGTAAAGTTTTCAAATATTTTCCAGCGTCGAGAAATATTCAGTAAGTATTTTTAATTTTTATTAAATAAATATTTTTAGCACATATGGAACTTGCACCACAATCCCAGGCTTTCCACCAGGAGCACCAGGAGGTTCAAGCCGATTTTTTTTCTTTCCCTGAGAATTATTTGTTATTTAGTTTTGTGTTCAAAAAGAAAAATATTCGGCGCGAATGGGACTTGAACCCACAACCCCAAGATTAGATCTCCTAGTGCTCTAACCAACTGAGCCAATTTTTTTTATAAAATTTATATTTGTGAATATCCCTCACGCGGGTAAGCGTTTTAAAAATACTAAATTAAAAAAGTAATTGCTTAGAAGTCATATTTTCAATGAAAAACGCAACCTCTTGCTTCACTAGGTTTCTTTTAGCTATCCTAAAAAGTCACGTAAAAACCCCATTGCATCCTACCACCCCCTCCGAAATCAAATCCCTGCGTTTAGTTAGTGCAAATGGTTTGCAAATCCCGTCCGGCTTTAAATCTATTCTCGTGTCGTATTTGTAATGGTAATGCAGTCATAGAGATATGAGTTACATTGGTTAGCACTTGACTGCTAGGGATGGGACATAACAAACGTCCGAATATCGATAAAAAAAGACAGTGCAGTGTCGCATTTATGCACGATTAGCATTCGACCTCGTTCCCGTTGGAATTCTGAAAAATTGTATAGCCTATGGTACTCAGAGATAATGTAGCATTGTAATGGTGACAGAATTTTTCAAATCGGTTCAGTAGTTTCAGAG
Organism: Aproaerema taeniolella; assembly: GCA_949987775.1. Lineage (NCBI taxonomy): Eukaryota > Metazoa > Arthropoda > Insecta > Lepidoptera > Gelechiidae > Aproaerema > Aproaerema taeniolella. Next base: position 2,689,589 of record OX465266.1, read on the forward strand.
CCTATCCAATGCAAACAAATAAACAAACATTCCAATCTTTTCTCTTTATAATATTAGTAGGTTACCTGGAAGAAATTGCTACCTAGCTATTAGGCCGCCTTGTTGTACACTATGTTTTATGTTCTGTATATTGTGCTATATTTCCTTGTATGCAAATAAAGTATATTGTATTGTAGTGTAGATAATCGAGTAAAACATACACATACATACATGCTCTCACGCTTGGAATCCCTGTCAGGGTAGACAGAATATCGTAAGTATGATTCTAGAACCACTTGACGCAATTGACACATATTCTGACTTATTAGTTGGAATGTGATTGTAGTGACAGTAGGATGTCAGCCTTTCGCCCACGACACAGTATGCCTGGTAAGAGTTGGCAGCTGGCACATTCAGTTTTTCTTTCACTCCAATAACCAAATTATGCTCTACATGGAGTAAAGCATAATTTCTTAACTAAAAAAATAATGTCGATATTTATATTTTTATTGGTCTCATCTCTTTACAGGAAGCAGTAGCGATGCATAAAATTCATTCTCTACCCTCTTTCAAACTCCAGTGTTTGACACCCCTAATGCGTGGATGACGTTATGAGGGTGTCTTTCTATGCAAAGTTACTTAGTTTTCACTTAAAATTTTCCTATTCAGATTAAGTTACGTGTCAAAACATTAGAAACTGAACCACATAATTATTGACATTTAGTTGCAGAAAAGTTAATTTAAGTTAATGTTTTTTAAAATGTAATGCCGTCCTTGCTTGCGTCAACAAGACATTATTAAAAGTAGCATTAAGTCTAATGGACGTTTCTGCACCAGGGTATTACTTGCAGAATCATTAAATTGAAAGCTTCTTCAAATGTAATGCCGTCCTTGTTTGCGTCAACAAGTAACATTAACTTTAATAAAAAATTCTGCTACTGGGTGTGAGCTTAGATCAATGATCTAAGTACAGTAGCATTATTTTTCTTAGACGTTTAAAGTAGCATTAACTTTAATTTACTTTTTAAATGTAACTAGACCATAAAACTAAACTACTTTGTCAAGGAACATAGGTAAAAAAAGCTACAACAGATAATAAATGACTGGTACAAGAGGTGTGTTTTCCTCTTTAATCCAAAATTCGATAATATTTACGCAAATCCCCAATCCTCAGGATGATCCTTACCTTCACTCCCACATGGACCCTTCAAATCTTCCTTAATCATATCAGCTGCCTTTTCAGCAACCATGATGACTGGTATATTGGTATTTCCCCCTGGTATTGTTGGCATTACACTGGCATCTACCACTCTTAGGTTGTCGAAACCGTAGACTTTTAACCTATTGTTTACTACTCCTCCTAAAGCGCAAGTACCACAGCAATGCCACTGTGACATCCTCAAATATCTAGCGTAGCACTTCCAATACTCTAAACTAAACCTTGCAAAACTTTGCATTCTTCTAGTCCAAAATCAACAAATTCAGCTCCTACACTTTCCAAATAAGTTGTATTCATAACTCTGACAAAATCTTGAAGATATTTCGCTTGATTCTCCAAATCTTCAACATCAGAATAGTACCCAGCTTCTATTATAGGGTGATCGTTCGGGTTTTTACTTCGCAAATACACTCGTCCTCTTGACTTCGGATGCAAGTTTGAAACAAGCGTTGACATTATCTTTCTATGTTTGATATCAGCAAGCACTTGGCTGATTTGGTCATTAAATCCAATAAGGGTTGAGGCGTATTCTATAGGACCTGTAGAATCGTGTTCAGTAGTATGAACTGTAGCTTGATAATCAGGGTAAGTTTGATGTTTATTTAAAGCTATGTAACCTACCACAGTTAATGAGGGAAACACGTGAGGGTTCTTTGGTGCTTTTGGACTGTTATCTTTTTCCATTTTTATGTAAACCATCACAGGAGCGTGGTCTTGTAAGTTCAACCCAACTGGCAAATCTACCTTTACATCAATATTTAACTCTTCCAAATGCTCTTTAGGTCCAATACCAGATAGCATTAGTAATTGTGGAGTGTTAAAGACTCCTGCGGATAAAATTACTTCTTTTGATGCTTTTACTGTTATTATTTTTCCTTCTGTTTGTATTTTGACTCCTACGGCTCTTTTGTTTTTGAAAATTACTTCCGTAACTAGTGAATTTTTGAGCACATGCAGATTTTTCCTATCTTTCACCGGAGTCAAGTAAGTATAAGCAGTTGATTGCCGTATACCATTATCGATCGTAAACAATCCTAGCGTATAACCAATCGGATCGTCTCCACTCACATCTAGCTTGTTCTTTTTACCTATTTCTTTAAAAGCTTCTAAGTACTTATCAGTGCCTTCTGTAGGTCCCACCGTAACTCTTATATATCCATCTGTACCGTGGACGCTTTTGTATTCAGAATTCAGGATCTCAGGAACATTAAAGTGTTCAAGTTTCTTGAAGTAAGGCAGGATGTTACTGTAATTCCAACTAGGATCCTTGATTATATCAGACCAGGTGTTGTAATCGTGGGGACTTCCTCTGGTGTAGGCAAGGCCGTTGGCAGAACTGCAGCCGCCGAGGACCTTCCCTCGAGGCATCTTCTGAATGTAATGCTGGTGCGCTGGGCTGGAGAAGGGATCTGGTTTGCTGGTGTAGTTCCAATCCAGGCGGGAGTTTAGGACGTGGTAGTTTAGACCTGGAAGCTTTAAAATTAGTGTCGGTTAAAAGCAATCTGTTATAATATAATCATGCAAGAAGGAAGAAGAAGGTGTTAGTATATAAGATTTGTAAATGTCACCGGAAAATTGTAAAAACCGCAATGTTACAATTTCACTAGTGAAAGTATAATCTCTCGTGATATTACAAATTGCCTGGTAAAATTATAAATTTTCGAAACTTTAAGGACCGCCTGCATAAAATTAGACTGACTGCCGTACTCAGAGACGTCAATTAAAGTTAAGTACTATTAAACTTTGATGTTGTCTCTTTCACTCTTGTTGATATAAACAAGGATAGCATGACATTTAATTACTTCTTAACTTTAATTGACGTCTCTGAGTACGGCAGTAAGTTAGGTTATGTTAGGTTAGGGTAGGCTTTTTTAGGTTTTGGTTGGTTTATTAGGTTGCATCAAAATTGTAAAAAAAAAAACTCCAATGTGAAAAAAATGGGGCAGTTCACAAAGTACTGTGACATGCAGTCTTTGCCGTAATGGGACTGTACCACATATGTCACGGCTGATCGGAGTTGCTGTCAGCAAGAATTAATTTGAATTAAATAAAACCGGTCAAGTGCGAGTTGAACTCGCGCACGAACGGTTCCGTACCATTATCTATAAAACCGGCCAAGTGCGAGTCGGACTCTATAAAAACCATTATCTCTATAAAAGCGGCAAAAAAATCACGTTTGTTGTATGAGAGCCCCCTTAAACATTTAACTTATTCTACTTTTTAGTATTTGTTGTTATAGCAGAAACCAAAATACATCATCTGTGAAAATTACAACTGTCTAACTATCACATTTCATGAGATGTGGCCTCGGACAGAACTATCTATAAAAACGAGCAAAAAAAATCACGTTTTTCGTATGGGAGCCCCCTTAAACAGTGGCGTGCATAGACATTTTAGGCAGGGTAGGCAGTGAACTTGTCTAGTTTTAATTGACCGCTCAAACTCGTTTCTATGCGACTTTTGACAAACGAAAAAACTTTCAACGTACCTAGCTTTGAGATGTTTTTCAGAAAGCTCATGCTTTTTAATCGCTGTATTAAGGTTATTCAAATCAAAATAACCCTGCGCCGTTCCATACGTTTTTATAACAGTTTGAAAACAAAATGCACAGAAAACAAAATACTTAAGCGGTTAGTATGCACACAACCCGTGAACCAATAATGAATATAGTATATTTTAGTAATGTCTTGCTGCGGTACCTTTTTTTGCGTCAAATCCACGTATCGGCCTTTTGCGATAAGTAATGTTTACTTTTTCTTGAAAAGGTAAACTTGAAAAATTACGCAGTTTAGGCAAACAAACATCATCACCACACTTTTCACAACTTATTGCACTCATTTTGTTCTAAACAAATATCTAACAATCACTATAAACTGATAAAACAATAATTTGCAAAAGTTTTCGTACCTACGTAGTTGCAAAACAAAAACAAACCAATATGGCTGAATGCATCCAATAAGACAAAAAGGCCGCAAAATTAAAAATCTATAACAGCCATTTCAAACTTACCGAATATTGACACTTCTCAATTTGGTAGAATCGCTTTATAGGCAGAGCTTTTTTCTCCATACAATCAGTTTGTTAATATTTGGCGGGGGAGGCGAAACAGCCAATCAGAAGCCCCCATTTCAACACAAAACCTCAACAAAAAAGGCATTTCAAACGAGTGCTTTTAACGAATAATTAGAAAGGCAAATCCGCGCTCCTACGAGGGCTCTTACTAGTTCAGTATTAGAAGTTTAGATGGCGCTGTTTTGAAAAGTTAAACGTCATTTCGGAAAACGTTTATTCGTTTCACAAAGATCTGTGATCGTTAGTGTACATTATAATATTTAATTTTTGTATTTTTTTTGCCATGAAAACCCTAGGGTAGGCTCTGCTTTTCTGCCTGTATGGAATGCACGCCACTGCCCTTAAATATTTATTTTATTCTGGTTTTTAGTATTTATTTTGTTGTTATAGGACCAATAAGTATAAATAAATCATCTGTGAAAATTTCAACTGTCGAACTATCACGGTTCATGAGATACAGCCTCGGACAGACTTTCTATAAAAACGAGCAAAAAAAATCACGTTTTTTGTATGGGAGCCCCTTTAAATATTTATTTTATTCTGGTTTTTAGTATTTATTTTGTTGTTATAGGATCAATAAGTATAAATACATCATCTGTGAAAATTTCAACTGTCGAACTATCACGGCTCATGAGATACAGCCTCGGACAGACTTTCTATAAAAAAGAGCAAAAAAATCACGTCTTTTGTATGGGAGCCCCCTTAAATATTTATTTTATTCTGATTTTTAGTATTTGTTGTTATAGGGCATAAAGAAATACCTCATCTGCTAAAACTTAACTATCACGGCTCATGAGATACAGCCTGGTGACAGAAGGACGGACGGACGGACGGACAGCGGAGCCTTAGTAATAGGGTCCCGTTTTTTCCCTTTGGGAACGGATCCCTAAAAATTGAATTGTGATGTTCTAGAAAAATAAAAGAACCGGAGAAAGAGCAACCCGGGCCAGGCGCCATTCTTGGGTGGACTTTTAATAGCGTTGAATGTGATTATTACGTAGATCTCGGTGATTTCAGTATAAAATAAATAGGCGTAAGTACAGATGTAACGCGTGTATTAAGCAATATAAGTTTGTTGTTACTACAAAGTGATTTGGTTGTAAATAAACGGCGATACGTTAAAAAGGAATTTAAATGATGACGGACGCCCCCTTGCACACCACAGTACCGAGAGATTATAATATTACAAAGTCAAATTACAATATAACGGGTTTGAAAATGTTCATATCATTCATTCATATCAGCCTATTGCAGTCCACTGCTGAACATAGGCCTCCCCCAAGGTGCGCCACTTTGCACGATCCTCCGCTTTTTGCATCCAGCCACTACCCGCTATCTTCTTTAGGTCATCTGATCATCTGGCTGGGGGGCGTCCTACACTATGTTTGCCAAGACGTGGTCTCCATTCGAGAACCTGTCTACTCCAGCGACGTGCAATCGGTGGGCCAACTCAGTGAGGATGGCCCACCGATTGCACGTCGCTCAGCGAGCTATGGAACGCTCCATGCTCGGGATCTCGCTAAGGGATAGAATACGAAACGAGGTCATCCGACAGAAAATTGGAGTGATGGATTTTATCCAAAAGTGTAGCAAGCTGAAGTGGCAGTGGGCTGGCCATGTCTGTCGCAGAACCGATGAGCGCTGGAGTAGACAGGTTGACAATATCACGGTGACATAAACAACTTCAAAATTTTAAAAAATGTATCATCCTAAATTTTTATTTATTTTTTATTTAGGATTATAATCTATATCCCACAAGATCTCTTTCAAAAACTGAAACAAACAATAATATTATAAACGCTCTTTCGCATTTCTGTAACAACAGTCTTTTTCTTATCTTGTAGGAGCCAAGTGTATGGTGAACTTGGCTATAACCCTGATGTCAGAGTATCCAACCGCAAAATGGTCTCTGACTTGGTTTCAACGACTGGAGTCAATCGACAACAGCCGGGACCGACAGCTTAACATGCCCTCCGAAGCACAGAAACGCTCGTGATAAATTTCCACTTTGGTCACCCATCAGATTCCCTGCCTCTGTGTGCGTTGCTTAACCTCACTGATCGGCTGAGATCAGCAAGCGCCACTGGACTACGAGCTCTTCATACTAGTGTGATACTATGATGAGAAGAGACGCTTAGTACGAAACCCTGGTAATCTTTACCAGGACTTCCAGAGGTAGATCCCCACCAGCCTCTACCAGCAACAGCCGAAGACCAGCTTCTTCTGTCAGCCTATTAGCGAGGACGCAGCCTGCTGAGCCGGCGCCTACAATCACTACGTCGAAGGTGTCGCCATCTGGAAGTAGAATAAATAATTAATCAATATTCTTCGACAATTCACACAGCGCCATGTAAAACTAAGAAAAGCTTGTTCTTATATACCTATATATCAGGGGTTACCAATCTTTTTCAGTCCGCGGCGCACTTATAACTTCAGAATTTGGTCTCGGCGCCCTAACCTAGCCAGATACAGTTGAAAGAAATAGGTAGTGCAGTGATGCTTGTTAGGTAGATGGGTACAGATGGGTGGTAATAAACTTAAAAAACTACTTATAGAAAAAGCATACTACTCAGTTGACGAATTTATTAATGACAGAAACACATGCAAGCTTTAAGGGATATATTTTAATGTTAATGTGTATCATCAATGTGTATTTAATGGCAATTCTGTTTTACTTTGTGTGTCTTTAAATACCTATGTAATAGTTATAGCAATTTTCAAACACAATGTATATTGTTAATGAATAAATGAATAAATGAATAATACAAAATTTTTAATATCCACAATATGAAGTTGAGTTTCTTATTTATTCATTAGATTAGAATACTCAATTAACCTAGTTGAGTTTTGTGACCTCCACTCGTTTTTCAAAGCGTTGGAGTGTTTATTTTGTACCCGCCAATCCTGTTATGGTTCGGATCGGAAGATCGCCTCACGGCGGCGGCGGCCCTCTGTACTGCCTACGGCGCACCAGGGCGCCTGGCGCACAGTTTGGGAGCCCCTGCTATATACAGGGCTTTAGGTATCTCTCTTTCAACCTCTCGGGTGGTTAATCAGTCCATGAAACTGAATAACTTTCCAAGGAACATAAGTCAAAATACAAAAAAAAAATAGTAATCTCTTCCAGCCAGCCTGGTGCAGTAAGAAATATTGTTTTAAAACGCGGGACAAAAGTGCATATTTGATAAACAACTCTTCTCCTTTTTTTTTGAAGTGAAAACTTCTTTAGCGGCATTGTGCACTTTTTGGATGGGTAAAAAATGTTAAACTCGCGTCAGGGTCACGTGACCCTGATCGTAAATTCGTAAGACGGAGGGCGAAGTGAAAACTTCTTAGACCGCAAGGAAGTAAATTGTTGAAGTTTTCACTTCTGCCGGCACTCCCAAGTTTCATTTTCTGCGTGAGACTAACATGAGACTAACATAGACACTTTAAGTGATCTGAAGCCTCAATTTTGGGTTATTTTGGGTTTAAAAAAAAGCAGATGTTTAGTCTCGAGTCGTGGCTATTCGTATTTGTCTTTGTGTATGTTCCAAGGCACCTACAACGACACAAGGAAACCTGGCCTGCGTCTAAAAAAACAAAATGCATGCATACCTTGAACAGTAGCCTGTGGAGGACACAAGTAAGCAGTCAGCTGCAGAGCTGTCAGAGCGTGCAGCGTCGCCTGCGCAGCTGTTAGATTCGACAACACTTCTGATACGTTCATTGTTGTATATGAAGTCTAATCGAAGTTCCTGGAATGAAAGGACGGGAGTAACTTGTCGTCTAATTCTGAAATAACAAAACGTAAACATGCTACGACAAACTGATTATCGCGTTTATAATATTAATATTTTTATTTATTTTCAGGAATGGTCCGGGTTTCGTTTTAAGTTTACTTGTTTTTTTTTTATATTGTTTAATTTTTGTATATCTTATGTACTAGAATTGCATTAACTTACCTAGTATAGTTATTTAATTTATTCCTCCATCACATTACAACACACTTGACAATAACACAAGTAACACACAACTGGCAATGAAAAATAAGAAATAATAATAACAATAACTAAAGGCTCTAATTAATATTCTTAAAATAATTATCATTACAAAGAAACAAGACATTCGTACAAAAGCAACGTTCTAGTAAATTGTGATAAATATTTTAAATATGACACGTTCAATAAAATAATTTACTTAGGGTCACACGTTAAGGGGGAGGGAGGGGGTCGACCAAGTTTGACATTGTGTGACAAGGGGATAGGAGGGGTCCTAAATATCGTGACGTCATATTTCAAAATCATTATAATCTTAGTGTTAAAACATAAACGTTGAAACTTTCAACGAAAAACTCAAAAACATTGTATACTTACTTAAACATAATTTAAATGGATTTATAATTTAATTCAATAATTACTAGATGTACAAGTTCAAAACATGTGACTTCACACTAGGGAGGGAGGTATCGCACAAATGTGATCAGCCGTGACAAGGACGGGATAAAAAAAAACATGAAATTCGTGTGACGTAATTTTTGGATGGCTCCTTATAATGCTTATCGTGGTAGGGAGAGTATCAAGTTGTGCTCTACCTACCCCGATAACCACACAAGACTTAGACATTCTATTTTTTTTCGTGTCAGGGTTTTTTTTATCACGCAATTTTTAGAGTTCCGTACCCAAAGGGTAAAAACGGGTAAGTAAAAAAGTACTAGTCCTACTGCTAAGGCTCCGCTGTCTGTCCGTCTGTCACCAGACTGTATCTCAAGAACCGTGACAGTTAAAAAGTTGAAATTTTCACAGATGATGTATTTCTGTTGCCAGTATAACAAAAAATACAAAAAATTTGAATAAAACGAATATTTAAGGGGGCTCCCATACAACAAACGTGATTTTTTTTCTCGTTTTTATAGATAATAGTAGTTACGCGAGTCCGACTCGCACTTGGCCGGTTTTTATTTTTATTTTAGAGATATATCATTTCAGGTGAAATTGAGAAATATTTGTATTTGTAACGTTAGGTTACAAAGTAAGTACTTAGGAAATTAACATTCAGTGGGTGGCGCGGTGGCGGCGGCGGTGCCGAATTGTGGATATTTCTAAATTTTAAGTAAGTAATCTTTACCACCTGAACGGGAAAATGGCGATCATTTCCATTCTCTAGTATCACTATTACATAGGAGGCAATGGTAATACGTACACAGAGGCAGGTAACCTGATGGGTGACCAAAGTGGCAATTTATCACGAGCGTTTCCGGAGGGCACATTAAGCTGTCGGTCCCGGCTGTTGTCGATTGACTATACAGTCGTTAAAACCAAGTCAGAGGCCATTAATTGTGCGGTTTGAAAACTCTGACACCAGGATAGCCAAAGTTCGCCACATACTTGACTATACCTCACGATAAGAATAAGAAGATGGAAATAAAATTTTGCCGTGCCGTTTACAATTATAAAAGGCCCATTGGTTAGTGGAATAGCAATCCAGATCATCACACCATCGTTTACGGGGTCTGTCTTTTTTTTTAAATTATATAATAAGACGGGTTAACTCTTGACCTCAATCTTGACCATAAAGGTCGAAGATGAGGTCGACGATGGAGCGATTTAACCCAGAAAATGTCTATAAAGGCACTGGTAACACACACCGACGGAACACAGCAGGCTGTTTGGCATCGGACTTCGGTAGGAGGGTGGTCGCGAACCAGACGGCCCTTTACAGAGCCTACCACACCGCATGAGACCATAGGACGACACCTCAGATTCAGAAAAAATTAAATGTTGTTGCCTGGGATGGATTACTAAGAGGCAGGTCTCATTTGTGTTTCCTTAGTCGCCTCTTACGACACCCACGGAAAGAGATGGGGTGGTGTTATTCTCAACCGATCACCACATGGAACGGCTCGACGTCATTGCTCGAATTAAGGCATCCAATGGGCCTTTTTATAATACGTAATCGGCACGGCAAAATTGTATTACCATTGCCTCCTGTGCTCTAGTGATACAGAAGCTGGGAACATAGAAGGAAATGGTAATACAAATTCTTTTGTGCCGTGCCGTGCCGTCCGAATTATAAAAAGGCCCAATGAGAGAAGACTTTTATCCAGTCCCGTGTGCGCGTCCGACAAACAAGCCCGGCCTAGAGGAATAGAATAGAATAGAATAGAAAAAAATCTTTATTTTATAGGACATTCAGGATCCACTTAAAACAAGTCAAGATTACATGAAATACATACAAACAAACATTAAAGGATGTAAATACATACATACGCATTCGTTCTATTGACCCTACTGACTCTACGCCTATTCGCAAAGGTGCAGTCTTCCCCAGAGAAGAACAGGCAAGAAACTCTGAGGGTGCTCTTTTTAATCGCATTACAAATTTTCTTATTTTCTAATTTTACAGTTCGTTCGGGCAATTAGTGTGCAGTACAGGCGCACGGTATATTGGGACCATTCTTTAACTTAAATGTGACTCGTCCACAAATGCAAATTTTTTAATAAAAATTAAAATTAAATAGCCATCTTACAACTTAAACATATATGCTATTTTTGTAGCATAAGTATAAAAAATCAATCTAGCTATTCCGAATCAGAGTCATCTGTACCACTTTGTGTGTTTATTATGAAAGTGTCTCCGTTAACATCAACAAGCTGGTCTACATTAAAGTACTTATTCTCTTCTTTGATTGCGTGGGCAATATATTTACCCCACAAGTCAGATGTTACGTTCAACATGACCTGCCTGATCAATTGACATACGGCACTGCTGTTTTTGGGGTCGCAATTGTTGGCTCTAAGGTCATGTTTAATTTTAGACCACACTTTACAGAGACCACAAAATATTATTATTTTCGTATTATAACTAGTAGAAAGAGATAGAAGATATGAATTACCATTCAAGTTTTCTTGCTCCCTGTACCGCCATACATTTCGAGATGACAGCTGACAGCTACCCATGCACACTAATTGAGCGAACAAACTGTAACTAAGTCTGAAATAATTCTAGAGCTGAGCAGTTCATTCCCATGGCTGCTTGTCAGTTATGTAATCAGGTTCTACTCTGTACTATCTATGACCAAAATTTCGAAGCGTCGAATATCAGTACATCTCTGTCGTGCATTATACACATGACAGTGACAGGTAGTGACAATTAAGGGCAGTCTGTCGGTCGTCGATATTACTGAGAAGAGTCCCTTGTTCAGAGATTACTAACCTGCAGAACCGATTTTGATGAAATTTGGTACAGAGAAAGATTACGCCTTGGGAAAGGACATAGGCTACGTTTTATCCCTCAGATAGGCACGATATAACCTGTAGTCCAGGCGGGCGGAGCGCGAGTGGAAAGCTAGTTAGTTTATATTTTTCGGGTCGCTCGCGGAGTCTATGGCGTCTTTTTAACCCTTTTAGCGCCAACAGTTTTCGTAAAATCGCTCACAGCACTCCACGACATCAAAATTTTTTTTTTTAATGTCGTAGCGTATGGCGTACACTTGGCGAACGATATTAAAGTAAAAAAAAAAAAAAATTTTGTCTGATATATCAGACTTTGGCGGCGACGAGGGCGCGAAACTGAAACGTCCGATATATCAGACTTTGGCGGTGAAAAGGTTATAGTATATTATGCTACAAGTGTGCTAAGTTGGATATTACATTAGAGGCGAGTTTAGAGCCCGAGCCGAAGGCGAGGGCTCAATGGAGCCGAGAATGTAATATCCAATGCGCACGCGTGTCATACGACGTTTTTCAACACATTTGCGAGGAAAGAAAGAAATATAAACTTTATCTCAAAATTTGTTTATTTAACTAGGCATTGAAACAATTATTGAAAGTACAGTTACTGAAATTATATGTGACAGTTTTAGCAGGCATTTTCACAGTTTGTGTTAAATTATTATTGATAATTTCGCTGGTTTCTTGAGTTTCCGTAAATGTCGGAGAAGCAGGAATATTTGCAGTAGACGTGGAAGGGAGTTTTGCTTCTTCATGAATAGGAGTAGAAACATTATTCGCATAAGAAGTAGATAGAACCGCTTCAGAATAAAACTTTTTCGATGGTGGTTCAAAATTGATTGCTGCCGTGATTTTGTTACTTATGGCATTCTTGCTGTAAATTGAGTCTTCAACATATGATTCGGCTACGGTGTTGGAGCGCCAACCGCCATGTCGCTTTAATGTCAAAGTATCTGCTCCGGAATCCGCTAGTAAGGTAGCTGATGTTCTTCTGAAGCTGTGTCCAGTATATGATGTAGCATCTGGTAAGCCTAAAAACTGAGCGATTTCTTTCGGCATCGCACCAAATTTGTTTAATCCAATAGGCTGACACGTGCATTTTCCTTTTTGGTAATTTTGAAAAAAACGATCGCTTTTTGCTTTTGTCGTATGCAAAGCTTCGTACTTTTTTACTATTTCATACAGATTTCCACTAATTGTAAATGACCGTGGTATCTTGTTTTTAGTGTTATTTATTCGGACGAGGAGAATATTTCCGTGATTTTCAACATCTTTTGTAGTTATATTACACAATTCCTGGCGACGACATGCACCCATCACACCGAATATTAAAGCAACCTGAAAAGAAAGAAAATACATACTTAGTTTGTGTTGAAGTTATTTTTTAACCAACTTCCTAACCAACTTTCAAGGCTAATAAGTAATTATACTACACTTGATGCGCTATCGTCTTTACTTATATTAAGACATACCTAGTTACGAGTATATAAATAGATCATCTAACCTTTGTTGCCAGGTATTGGCAATCCGGAGCTTCCTTCAGAAACTTCTCGACATCATTAGGTGACAAAATCTTGGATTTCCGACTAGTAAAGCCATCTGAGCATCTCTTTAAAAACGCAGTAAGATTTAAATACGTCTTGATGTTGACATTATTTTTTGTCATCACAGTAGATTTTAACATTGAATATGTACACCAAAGCGAGCTTGGCTTGTATTTAGTTGCAAGATCGTTGAAATATGCCAAGAATCAGAGAAGGAATAGGCATTTTTGCTGGTTTTCCATTGCACAAAATTTTCGTAGGCTGCTAAATACTTTCCCTTTGATATTGGCGGCAACAAACTATTACTTGCATGTTGCGCCTCGGAAAGTATTTCTGGCGGTGTACCCACGTAGTTTTCTTCTTCTTCACATGTAGAGGACATTTTTTGTGTTGTACTTATTTCAGACAATAATCACAATCTGATGAAAATAAAAGCCGTTTGTTAAAAACAAGTGAAAACATCTGAAAAAGGCGCCATTATTTTTTCTTTTTTCGCTCGCAAAATGAGATTCACATTGACAAGTACGCCATACAGCCAAATAATAAAAATGACTGAACTATATATTTTCACCGTTTTAGCATAAATAAATGATAATTTACTGTTAAATTTAACGGAATTATATTTTTATTTACAATAGATTAATATTTACACTTAATTTTAAATAAAAAATAAGATCTGATCTCTTTGCTGAAATTTAGAAGAAAAAAACCATTACGTACTAGTGCTTTATTTTTATTACTCACGGGCTGGGTAATACATATCATTATGAACCTTAAAACAATGAAATAAGACCCACTTTATGAGCAAATGTGTTGAAAAATTAGTTAGTTCACCATTACTTTGGTAAAAGTTAGAGGTACCAAAAAATTGTAGGATTGAAGCTCCCTGTAAACTTCAACAACTTCTCTTATAGTCCCATTAAAAGGTGTCATTAGAAAACTATTTGCTCGGTTACTATGCGCGCCGCAGTGCATCGGCAGTTCAAAGGGGATGCGCGTGAGTTGCGTTTGAATGCAGTTTAATTGATGAACGCCGATCATTGAGTGAATCACTGACGGTTGTTTGGTTATTTGTATTTATAGTTCTAGTGGTAGTAAAGGCAATAATAAATATCTATTGAGTGTCTCTAAATTAAGGGGACTACAGCACCTAAATTACGATTTTATGATGCGTAGATAAGCATGACGCACTGCATTAAATCGAAGAAAAAAATACTACGGTAATATTCAGGACATAAACCAGATAAGTAGTTTGCTGAAAACATGATTCAGCACTTTTGGTTCGATAGAAAAAACTCACAAAGTCACATCTAAATCCAATATTGTGTATCTTTTAAGCTGTAAAAACGATAGTATAATGCACACAGGAACTTGAATTTGCTATCAAAATGTTCCTGATTGAACACTCTCGATAAGTAGTTAACGCATTTTTCGATTTAAGCTGTTACCTTTCCATATAAATCTCATTTTTCTAACTTTCGAACATGTTTTTACGCACGCACGCTTTCATAGTCCGTAAACTTTGTGTATCGACACTGTTCGCACTGCCGGCCCAGGCCTGTTGAGAGACGGAGATGGCACTATTCCTATGTGTGCTGCCTTTATCGGGTGCTGTAGTCGCCTTAACTATGTAGTCGCCAGGATGTGAACCCCTTGAGCTGCACGAGCTCATACCGCCTGCCTCTCTCTTTTACCGGACGTCCTGACTCACCGCTAGGTACCAGTACAATACAATATACTTTATTTGCACACAAGGACATACAGCACATTTAACAGAACATAAAACATACTGTACAACAAGGCAGCCTTATTGCTAGGTAGCAATTTCTTCCAGGCATCCTTAGGGTAGGGCAGAAGTAAGGTAAGAAGTAGTCGGTGGTGCATAAATATATATAATTAATACAAATATATATAATATATATGTATATATATACAATCCTTACCTTGTAACGAGGCGGCATGCGCCTCGTCTTTACTCCTTCTCTATTCTCTTTTTTTTTGACATTTTTATTCTTTGGTTTTGGCATTCCTAATCTAAATTCGTAATTGAAAGTTTCTAGCCGTCATTCACTGAGATGACAGACAGACCTAACTGAATTTCCGTCGCAGGCGCACGCCCGCTCATACTATCTGTTTTTTACATTACATTTGTAATAAGTTGACGTTAAAAGTTTAAGGGCCACTTTCACCAAAAGTGCTAAACGTATTTAGCAGGACTAATTTTGTTTAATTTGGCAGATTTTTTTGCTTTGACAACTGAGTTAAATGTGTTTACGCTGTTAAATACGTTTAGCACTTTTGGTGAAAGTGGCCCTATGTGTTTGATGTAATCCAGTAAATGTAACCCTGCTTAAGGCGACTACAGCACCCGATAAAGGCAGCACACATGGAATAGTGCCATCTCCGTCTCTCAACAGGCCTGGGCCGGCAGTGCGAACAGTGTCGATACACGAAGTTTACGGACTATGAAAGCGTGCGTGCGTAAAAACATGTTCGAAAGTTAGAAAAATGAGATTTATGGAAAGGTAACAGCTTAAATCGAAAAATGCGTTAACTACTTATCGAGAGTGTTCAATCACGAACATTTTGATAGCAAATTCAAGTTTCTGTGTGCATTTTACTACCGTTTTTACAGCCTAAAAGATACACAATATTGATATTTAGAGGTGACTTTGTGAGCTTTTTCTATCGAACCAAAAGTGCTGAATCATGTTTTCAGCAAACTACTTATCTAGTGTATGTCCTGAATATTACCGTAGTATTTTTTTTCTTCGATTTAATGCAGTGCGTCATGCTTATCTACGCATCATGAAATCGTAATTTAGGTGCTGTAGTCGCCTTAATTGTTTTTCTTCCTTAATCGTGCTCTGAGTCTCCGGCTCCCACCACCAGCCGACACAACCATATCGAGATTCCTCGGATCTGTACTGGGCGCTCCTCTTCATCCGTCATATTTCTTACCGCTAAGGAATTGATAATAAGGTTTGTAATGAGATTAAAAAGAGCACTCATTAGGGTTGTTTGCTTATTCTTCTCTGGGGAAGACAGCAACTTTGCAAATAAGTAGGCGTAGAGTCAGTAGAGTCAAAAGAACGAATATGATTGTTTGTTTTTAAATCCTTTAATGTACTTCACTATTTTGACTTATTTTAAGTTAACATTCTGAATATTCTTTGAAATAAATCTATTTAGACTGATTGACTTCACTAACTCAATTTTGTTAACTATCAACATACATTAAATTAAAATTATAAAATTAAAAATTTCTTTATTTAGACATATCCTTACATGTAATAATCGGGGCTTCCCAGTAAGTAGTCATAGACACTTGTGAGGGAATGCCTCGCTCTTCCAGGTATACAATATATTCTAGGATATTCAGAGTGAGTTTACATTACTATTAACTTATAATTATAATAAAAAGTAAATACTTACCTAATTAAGTACAAATAACAAGGTGTGGGTGTGTGTTGAAGTATGTGTGTGTATTTGTAATAGTGTAGTATGCGTGTATTTATGTGTGCTTGGGGTATATTATGTGTATGTTTGTGCCTTTAGTCAATTAGTAAAACTGTGTTTAAGGGGGGTTATTAGTGTGTATACACAAATGTTAAAGTGTGCATTATGCTCAGCAAGGAGTGCTTGTGCTCAACATGACGTGCTTATGCTCAGCGTTAAATGACTGAACCCTGTATGCCCTACGGATATCCTTGGGATCGGCAGACTAGAACCAACATACAGAGAGGTCATTACACGGTGACAAGAAACCATTGTAGTATACCCTACGGATCTGGTTAGTCCTTGGTTAGTACATACATACATATATACATACATACTCACGCCTAAAATCCCTAACAGGGTAGGCAAAGCCTCACTGGTTCTAGGACCACAAGATGCCACATTTGACACAAATTGTGAGGGTTGTATCAGATGGAACAAGTTCTATGATGGTGAGAGATGGTCAGCCTTTCGCCCATTATACAGCAAAATCCTCGTATCCCACTTACAGACTTTTACTGACCTGGGAAGAGTAGATAGCTGGCACATTCTAAGCTTTTCTTCCACTCCCAGTCCAACGTGGAAGAAACTATCAACGTTATGCTCATTTTCTATTCCAACCGCGTCAGCTGACTGATTGCATGGAAGTATAATGGCTATCTTTCCAAACGTTCATTCACTTTACAATATAAATTAAAACGTGATGCATTTGATGCGCCGCTTTGTACTCATAATGTACTTAATGCAACTGTCATTGATGTTAGGGTTGTCAAAGATAATACCCACTTTTTTCTTTTCAATAACTGTTGGCCGCTGATGGCCTTTACAGTTTCACCGAGCAAGTGGCGAGAGCAGATGGTTCTCAGGCCCAATAATTTTAAGTAACAGGCCTAAGGGTGCCCCATGTGGGGCTCGAACCCTGGCTTAGGGCGTTACTAGGAGAAGGGAGTCGGACATACGTTTGAGGAGAGAAGCGGCCGGGGCGAATCGGGGAGAAGAACGGAGATGACGGGGTATACGCGACGAAGGTCCCCACTTTTTCTTCTAGAACTAAGCAAATTAAGGGACATAAAAACTTTTTAAAGTCATTTTGAGACCTCGCACTGCCCCTCAACCGCAGTAAGTTTGAACGTGTTTACCAAAGTTAAATCGCTTTGGTAAACACGTTCACACTTACCACAATCGTGGGGCTGGATCATTCACTAATCAATGGCATCTTTTTTTTTATTATAAGATGGGTTAACTCTTGACCTCAATCTTGACCATAAAGGTCAAAGATGAGGTCGATGATGGAGCGAGTTAACCCAGAAAATACCTATAAAGGCACTGATACCAGGCACCGACGGAAAACAGCAAGCTGTTCGGCGTCGGACTTCGGTAGGAGGGTCATGGTCGCGAACCAGACGGCCCTTTACAGAGCCTACCACACCGCATGAGACCATAGGATGACACCTCAGATTCAGAAAAAAATGAAGTGTCGTTGCCTGGGATGGATTACTAGGAGGCAGGTCTCATTTGTGTTTCCTTAGTCGCCTCTTACGACACCCACGGAAATGTTATTCTCAACCGATCACCACACGGCGAAAAGACAAAGCAGTCGTTATCAATAAAATAAATAAACGCAACACACTCAAAGCCCCACACTAAGGTTTTCCCTTGTGTCGTGGTTCCCTTGGAACACACATAAAAACAGAAAATTTGAAATGAAATGTTGTCTTCTTCTTCTTATCGTGCAAACTATATCATGTAATAAATAATACATTTAAAGTTAAGTTTATTAGTTAATTAAGTTTAAAGATTACTACATAGAAAGAGCGCTACGCCTACAAACTACTCTTGTAGTTTGGCGACTTTAGTTTTAAGTTAAACATTGTAACCTTTATTTGAAATAAATAAATAAAAAATAAAAAAAAGACACGAACACCCATGACCCGAGAACAAACAGTTTGCTTTTTACACAAATATTTACCCCGACTGGGAACGCTGGTCAAGAAGCAGTATCACTACCACTCGACCTAACAGGCCGTCAAAAATTATCATTAAAAAAAAATCAAATATTTGCAATTTGGATAGTTCTTTTCGCCACCTAAACTGGCGACCATTTTATCATTCCATCGTCATTGAGACGCTATAGAAAAATTAGCTATAGAAAAAAAATCTTATTTTTCTTTAGCTATGTTTTAGTTACCTAATAGATTATCTTCTGTGTGAGCTTGCTACATCCTCGCCCGCATTTATGTCCTTGTGCTTATAGATTGTGGTCAAGAGCGAACTCAATCTTCACTAATATTTTAAAGAGGAAAGATTTGTATTTTTGTATGTAACGAATAGACTCCGAAACTACTGGACCGATTTCAAAAATTCTGTCACCATTAGGATGCTAAATTATCCCTGAGTAACATAGGCTACATAATTTTCCCAATTTTCTACGGGAACGAATTCCCGCGCGGTAAGCTAGTAATATTATAAAGACGAAAGATTTGTATTTTGTGTTTTTGAAACGAATAAATTGAAAAACTACTGGAAAGATTTTTTTTTTCGATTAATAGAAAGCTCTCATAACAGCCAGTGACAGTAAACTACTTACATACTTTTTCCTAATTCCCACGGGAACAAAGTCCCGGGCCGACAGCTGCCATCCTTACTGACCGAGGCTTTTCTTTTTATTTTCCCGCCGCGCCGGCCTCATTCGGGGAATAATCGACGACGCTCGTGATGCGCATACGCATAAATGCATCGATTTTATTATGACGTGACGAATTGTGAATTGTAAACCATTATGTTTATACCTAGGTAAGTATGTATTATGTGTCCACCAACCCGCATTGGGCCAGCGTGGTGGACTATGGCCTAAATCCCTTTCGTGTTTTGAAGGGAGGCCCGTGCCCCTCGGTGGGGACGTATAATACTTATGGGCGGGTAAAAAAAATTTATATGTATACTAAGCAAGATTATAATTTCTCGGTATTTTGTGAACTGCCTTAATTTTTATCACATGACGGACTTTTTCACATATTAATGCAACATAACTTAACCGAACCTTGAAAAATTCTAACCTAATCTAAGATAACCTAAATTATTTTAATTTCATGTCGGCGGACCTTAAAGTTTTGAGGAAATTTAATTTTACTGGGAAAATTTTAATGTCGCTGGAGATTATAATTTCACTAGTTAAATTGTAAAATTACGGTTTCTACAATTTTCCGGCGACATATCTTTTTATATAGAAAGGCCAAGCTCGTTTTGCCTTTCTACATAAACACATACATACTTAGACATATACGAGTATATGTCAATTTCGATAAAGTGTACATGGGACCACCACAGAAGTATACTCTATCGAACAAAAATATAATTTTGAAAATCGGCTGACAATTAACGCTACGCTACGCTATACACTCAAAGGCCCACACTCAGGGTCTCTTGAAACATACATAAAGACAGACAGCACCCTTTTTCCACATAAGCACCCTTTTTCTGCTATTTACACAAATATTTGCTGTGACTGGGAATCGAACCTAGGACCCGTCGATCAAGAGGCAGCGCCACTACCACTCGACCAAACCGGCCGTCAAATGGTCGGCAATTGGCGGAGTTATCACATAAAGAAAGACAGTCGAATTGAGAACCTCCACCTTTTTTTGAAGTCGTTCAAAAATTACATTGAAAAGTAATATAAGTAGTTGTTATTTTTGTAAGTAATGTAATGACGTAAGGCCACATACCATGTGATTAGCAATAAATTAGTCAACGAGACCCCACCGCGTGCCGACACGCGACGCGAGTACCGACAGCAAAACAACTAGCAACTGTACAAATACGCTGTTTAAACTTATTTTTAAGCCACAGTTAAAAACGGATTTTTTTTTTAAATAACCTTTTCTCAAAAATGCATGGAAGTATTATAATTCTTTTCTAAAAAAGAACACGCGAAGTATTGAATTTACGGACAAAGAAAACTATGCTGGAGCGTGAAACGGCGCGGCATGCATAGTCTATACATACAGGGTGTAAAAGACAGCTTAGCAAAAACTGAAACCCTGGACTCAGACAATCATTCTGAATGATTTTCCAGTGGAATTTTTCTCCGGAAAATTTTCAATTTTTTTTAATATTTTTAATATTTTCTGCTTACATTTTTTATTATTTAATCGAATACATTCCATGTTGTAATAAAAAACAAACATAACAACGTCAAACACGAAAAGCATCAATGTAAATCGCACTCCGATAGAAACGCGGTGCGGGGGGATCGCGCGCGGAGCGCGGTTTCACGATACGTTGCGTAGCGCCAAAGTAGGTAAATAATTAAAACTCCTTAACGTGATGTTTCCGGGAAAAAATAATTATTTATAGCTGATGATAGTCATGGGTAGTTTCCACCATTTCAGTATTTGCTAAGCTGTCCTTTACACCCTGTATTATAAAGAGGAAAGATTTGATTGTTTGTTTGTTTGCATTGAATAGGCTCCAAAACTACTGGACCGATTTGAAAAATTATTTCACCATTAGAAAGCTACATTATCCCCGATGGACATAGACTACATAATTTTCCCGAATTCCCACGGGAACGAAGTCCCGGGCGGAATGCTAGTATAATATAAAAAGTATGTTCTATTTCCGTGCATTCTTTTGAGAAAAGCACTATATGTATATGCCTCGGTAGAAATGGCAATTGCCTGTCTCGTATTAGTGAGTGAAGGCTCAGCCTTCAAACTTAAACCCGACCTGCAATTGCCTACCTATTTCGCGGTTTTTGCAATAATGTACTTACTATTAAATTAATTTGTGAAAAATACTCCCATTTTTCTTTTTAACATTGAACAACCCTCTTGAGCCATATAAACAAAACGAAATTATCAACAAAAGAAACGACTTCTATTTCTTCGGCAAAAAACTCTACAAAAAAAATGGTCCTGCTCTGTAGCGTGACGTGTGTGAAATTGAGTAACTCTTTGTCATTGTTTTTTTATGCCTAGAATATTCTGAGCCTTAAAAAAAATATCAGTGTCACGTCAAAAAGACAGCCGCAAGTGCGCAATTGCAGTTTTGTAATAGAATGAGTCTGCAACTGAACAAAACACGTAAGTTGAATTTTAAATAAGTTACCAAAACTTTAATTTCCCTCGACCTATAGGCAAAAATTGTTCGCCTTCTCATACTAAGGCAATCAGATGATACTTCAAGTTGTTTTTTTTTTCATGTTAGGACCTACTCATATGTTCCTTAAGAAAAATGGTTTTGAAGGAAGTTTGGCTGACTAATGTAATGTCGCCAGATATTCAAATTATTAATCTTCTCTAACTCATTCTCCAAATATTCGTATTTTTTTAATTTTCCTAGATTAACCTCTTCTGCTGACCGTACTACAGCCGGCGCCACGTCCGGTCACCTCTCTCCGAAGAGGACAAATCTTTTTATTATGATAATTACCACTTTTTTCTGCCACCAGTACACCATTGTCTTTTCACGGATATTATTGACAACTTGATGAATGAAATTAACCGAATGGGCTATTGATTTGGTGGACGAAGGAGCCATTTTTATTGGTTTTAAACTATAAATAAAAGTGACGTGGCGTCTAAACACGTAGATTTGTACATATAATTTTTAGAAAAAGAAAAATTATTTTTAGGTTTATTTTATTTTATTATAAGATGGGTTAACTCTTGACCTCAATCTTGACCATAAGGTCAAAGATGAGGTCGACGATGCCTATAAAGGCACTGGTACTCCCACGCACCGACGGAACACAGCAGGCTGTTTGGCGTTGGACTTCGGTAGGAGGGTGGTCGCGAACCAGACGGCCCTTTACAGAGCCTACCACACCGCATAAGACCATAGGACGACACCTCAGATTTAGATAAAAAAAATTAAATGTCGTTGCCTGGGATGGATTACTAGGAGGCAGGTCTCATTTATGTTTCCTTAGTCGCCTCCTACGACACCCACGGAAAGAGATGGGGTGGTGTTATTCTCAACCGATCACCACACGGTCAGGTAAGTACTTACTTACCTCCAAGCGTTTAAAAAATACTAAACCAGATTTGTGTATGTCACTGGAAAATTGTATTGTAATATTAAAATTTCTCTAGCGAAATTTTAATTTTCCACGAAAAAAAAGGTAAATAAAAATAATAATAATAAAAAAATAAAAAAATGCATGGGGCTGAAGCCAACACTTAGAGGCTCGTTCAATAGACAATTTAATTTAGTAATGTGACACTAAATATTAAAATACTAATATTAATCAATAATATTTTGTAATTATTATTATTATTATTAAAACCCCAGAAATGGGAGAAGAAAATGGTTTTTCTCCAATAAAAAATACAAAAAAATAAATAAAAATAAAGTGTTTACTTACTTACATAACAAATTTCCCAGTAAAATTAAAATTAGACAAAACTTTAAGGGCCGCCTGCATGCAATTAGGACAAGTTAGGTTAGGTTACGTTAGGCTTTTTAGGTTCGGTTAGGTTAGGTTAGGTTAGGTTCTCTGGACCGTCCAGGCTGTTCGGCCAGTCCTCGAGGACTGGACGAGCAGGCAGCACGGATGCCTCTCCTTCCGGCTGACGCAGATACTTTCCGGACACGGATGCTTCGGAAAGTACCCGTGTCGCATAGCCGGGAGGGAGCAAACGGAGGCGTGCCACCACTGCAGTGGCTGCGACGAGGATACTGCGCAACATACCTTAGAGGTATGCCCAGCATGGGCGGAGCCGCGCAGTGTTCTGGTCGCTGCGGTGGGTCCGGACCTCTCGCTGTCGACCCTGGTGCAAGCCATGGTCGACTCTGAGACGTCGTGGCAGGCGGTGCAAACTTTCTGCGAAACTGTTCTTTCGCAGAAGGAAGCGGCGGAGCGAGAGAGAGAGGCTGAGCCCGACGCTCCCTCGATCCGCCGCCGGCGCCCAGGACGCAGGAGGAGAGTCGAAGCTCGCCTCATGCCTCCCTAACAGAGGCCTCTGGTGGCGGTCACAGGGGCGACCGTCACCACAGAAAGAGGCCCCGAAACCGGAGAACGTGCAATGTGTTCCTGCACGTTCTAACGAGGCGGCACACGGAGGTCCTAGTTGCATTAAACGGGAGAGTCACACAGAATGGACAAGAAATACGTATGAGTGGCATGGGTTTGTACGCGCGTGAAAGAATGGGCGTAGAATTACCGTACACAAGGTGGAATTTAAGGTTTTGGGTTATGCCCGTAAATCCTATCCTACTGTTAAGAGAGAATCGATCGACTACACGAGTGGTACAACACTACCAGTCCACGCGGTGTGGCACAGCACTAGGCGGCCCCTTTTGATAGATCTTTTTCGCGCGTAGATCGGGGTTCATGTGTTCTTGCATTATTATTATAAAATATCGAATTAAAAGAAATGTACAATGAGTTAACTTATCACTACTAATATTTTATTAAAAATTTAAAAAACCCCCCCCGCAAAAAGTAAAGCGGACATTTAAAAAGTAAAAAATAATACCTTTCGTTGAGCCATCAAATTCATTTCAGAAATACCTATATATATTTTAATTAACGAAATCTATGGATGGCACGATAGGGTTTGCTCATTAAAATGGCGCTATAATGTCGCGTCGGGGTACCGCTTTAGTGAATCAGACCCTTCATTTGATTGACTATCTATTATTTACTAGTATTTTCGACCAACTTGCGACGAAGATCAACTTTTGTGACAAATCTAGTAACATTGGGTTTAAACTTAGCGGTACCCCGACGCGACATTATAGCGCCATTTTAATGAGCAAACCCTATCGTGCCATCCATCGATTTCGATAATTAAAATATATATAGGTATTTCTGAAATGAATTTGATGGCTCAACGAAAGGTATTATTTTTTATTTTTTACTAAAAAAAATGTCCGCTTTACTTTTTGCGGGGGGGGGGGGGGTTTAAATTTGTAATTTAATTTTTATTTCTAAATGTTTAACTTATTTTCAAAATAATTAATGACAAGTACAGTTATATCTAAAAGGATATAGATTTGTCTATAAAACATTCATCAAAATTATGTTTGGTTGTTTTGTTTTTAAACCAAAATGTTTGGAAGTTATGTAAGAGATGCTAAATTAACGGATTTTAACAACATCAGCTCACCGTGTTGCCACCATTGCATTGTATGCAGAATCAAATACTGAACAAAACGAGTCCAAACACGACATATCTGCTATTATTTTTTTAAGAGTGTGCTAGTGTGCTGGATATCCTGGCTGCAGCATCAGACCAAGAGTTCCATAATCCTGCATAGTTATTAAGCATAAATGAGTGTTTCAAGTTTTAGGTCACATGTATGTTTGAAAGTAAAGTAAATACACATTAAGAGTCTAAGAACCCTACCGCAGCTAACAAAAGAGCTGATGACCTTGAAACGGCTGAACCGATTTTGATAAAACGTATCTAAGAACCATCGCCAAAAAACCTGCTTGTAAATAAAAAAAACGCATCCAAATCGGTTCACCCGTTTGAGAGCTACGGTGCCATAGACAGACACACAGACACACAGATACACAGACACACACACACACACATAGCGGTCAAACTTATAACACCCCTCTTTTTTGCGTCGGGGGTTAAAAATTGAAGTTTGTGAGGATGATTTTTTTTTGACACTATTTCACGCTCAAACGGCTGGATGGAGCAATTTTGATAACATTTGGTATGGAGGTAGCTTACACATAGGCTACATAATTTTACCAAATTCCCAGGGGAACGAAGTCCCGGGCGGAAAGCTAGTAGAGTAGAGTATAAATAGAGCGCAATTAGTGTAACAACGAAATAAATAGATCCCTTTAGTTGATGGAAATAAAGACCATTGTCGGTGTGTACGCATTTTGTTGTTTGTTTATAAATATTTATATAAGTATATAATTATGTATTTATATATATGTACATGTCTTATGTTTATGTAATAAATTATTTGTATATTTATACATTATAACATACTATATTTTTACATTAATTGTATATTAAACCTTTGTACATTGAATACTACCTGCCGACTACTCCTTCCTCTCAAACACTCAATGGGTTGACTGGAAGATATCCCCTTGTGGGATAAGTCCACCTTTGTACTGTTTTTCTTATATTGTGTCTTGTGTAACTTATGCTCATGTACAATAAAGAATAAATACATACATACATACATACGCTGGCTTGACGTCAAGCTGGCGTACCTACATATGGCCGTTCTCGAAAAACTGATTATAATACAACACAGTAGGTTACGTATGAGGCCAGCGCATTAGGCTACTCCATTTTCATTGCAAAACCGGTCTTATCACAACAGCACAGAGTGCACGCGTGTGGTAACCTGAGTTGCGGCCGTCTCCGTACATCAAAAAACTGTGTCAAGCACTTCTATTTGTTAAAAATGCACGCAGCACACGCGGCCTCCACATAATAATATTTGTAACAAAAGGCGACCAAATAATTAAGATAATTAACTTTTAATTACCGTCACTAAACTATTGTTAATACAAATTAGTGCAGAAACAATCGATGGTTTATTATGGAGAGGGGTTTATTAATGAATCGATCGAATAAGGTAACACTATTTTTTTTTGTATAGGATGAATGTAAACACTAGTGCGCACTAGCTTTCCGCCCGGAACTTCGCTTCCGTGGGAATTAGAAAGCCACCCTTGGGATGGTTCAGACAAATACCAACTAGCCGCATTTAACTTGGTGGATCGCAGAGCCAGGAGGCTCATTGGTGATGAAAAGCTAGTAAATAATAAAATGAGATGTACTTCAAAATCAGGCGTGAAACTGAATTTAAAAAAAATGATAAAAAAAATTACTAAACAAAATGAATAAAAATCTGACTGCTGTTTGTTAATCCTTAGACCTCAAATTATTAGATAAAAATATTATAAAAACATGTCACCTTCATCATTTCAAGATCAGCAGCACCGACCGCTCATTTATTTTAACCGACTTCAAAAAAGAAAAATACTGTATGTATTTTTTTAAATGTATGTTCACCGATTTCTCCACCAATTATGGACCGATTTTCGAAAGAGTATACTCCAGAGGTGGTCCCATATAAATTTTATCGAAAATGATTCAGCGCTTTTAAAAATATCAACAAAAACAAAAAAATACTACAAACCAGAACATTATATTAATAAATGAGTGACATTTTCGTTTGTGGTTATCTGCTAATAGGCATAGTAGTTTGCGAAAAGTACTAGTTATCTAAGTACTGTGTGCAAACTGTTGTTTTGTTGGGATTGAAGTTGGTGACTCATACGTTTTTAACGTGGAGAATTATATCGATTGCTTTGGTAATAACTCCCAACGTGTATGCT
Source organism: Aproaerema taeniolella (assembly GCA_949987775.1). Taxonomy (NCBI): domain Eukaryota; kingdom Metazoa; phylum Arthropoda; class Insecta; order Lepidoptera; family Gelechiidae; genus Aproaerema; species Aproaerema taeniolella. Next base: position 2,716,439 of record OX465266.1, read on the forward strand.
AAAAATAGCAAACAATTACACTGGAATGCTCTAAACGTTGAACATTGTATGCAAAAATATTATTTTAACTGGATAAGCGCATGGTTGTCAACCTTTTTCGGTTCTTTATTATTATTATTATTTATTATTATTTAACTCTTTATTTGCACACACATAAATAGAACACAGACAAAAACAAACAAAACAAGAAAGTGTACAGAAGGGCGGCCTTATTGCCTATTTGATTAAAAATGAAAAGCTTAGTATAATAGGTACCTATTTAAAATACGTAGACTAGACATACTAATCGAATATAAGTATATTAAATAAATATAACTCTTTTCTTACCGATTTGAATCATATTTATCGTACAGGACTGCCGGGGGCTGTCTGTGATGCTCTTCATCAGTGCATCTTCTTCCTAGCGCTTAGTTTCGTTTCTCATTCGGGGTACGTTTGGCCATGATCCAGGATTTCGCAGGTCACGTCATTATATATATATATTCTTTATTGCACAAACACAGTAGAAAAATTTCACATAAAAAAATAGTGTGCAAAGGCGAGCTTATCTCTACAAGAGATCTCTTCCAGCCAACCTAATTGGTGAGAAATAGTGTACGAGACGGGAAGAGAGAATTGCGCACAACGTAAGAAAATACCAAATAAGAGAAGGGCTTATATTATTAATACTTAAATATAATGAAATAAAAATAATATATATACTAACATATATAATACATATAAACGAATATAATAAATCATACATACATAATATATAATTTGCTCATTACAGTTGGGACAGGTAGTATTCTTTGACTCTATTACAGTGCAGCAACTGCCGTCTGACCTCCGTGACCCTGCTAACAGGGGAACCTGACCGGATTGGATCATGGTTACATATTTTCGGTCTCCTGAATGTGCAGGTTTCCTTACAATTTTATTTTAGTATTTTTAAAACGCTTTACCTGCGTAGTGGGACATTCGCACAAAGACTTTTTAGGGAAAGTAAAATTTTCGGCGCTAATGGGATTTGAACCCCCGACCCCAGGATTGGATCTCCTGGTGCTCTAACCAACTCAGCTATCGCGCCTAACATTTTTCCAAGCTATTATTTCCTTACTGTAAAAAGCATCTGTTAGTGCGTACAATTAATGTACTTACTCAGGAAACGAGTCATTGGTACAGACCTACAGACCTCCTACATTAAATTATTCTCTCTAAATGCAAATTCCAAATTTATTATAGTACCTCATCAAACAATTTGTGAGTAAAAGGAAAAACAGTCGTCGCCGTAAATGGCGGATTTCTGATCGTATAGACCTCTTCTGTTTTTTTTAAATTAAAGTAAGCATAAAAAACTACACAATCCCAAAAATAAAAAACTTTGAGCGCCTCTGCTATAATAAAAATCTGTCGCTTGCAAATCGACGTCTATCGATTCAATCGATTGATTTCAAGAATCACCATTAATCAACGGAAATAGATTTTTAATGTGCAATCGATTTAAGGATGTCTCTATAACAGGATGAGGAAAACGGACGTATAGCTTCGGATGGTGTAAAATGGCTTCTACTTAATATAAGTACCTATAAAATACTTCACACTCACTCCCTCAAGTCTATAATCCCTGTGGGGGTAGGCAGGGCATTGCACCCGGTGTATGTATGTACTAGCTGACCCGGCGAACTTTGTTACGACTTTTTCCATATTTTCTCACCTTCCTAACCTTCCCTGAAATTTCACTTTTATTCCAAGACAAAAATTAGTCAAATCGGTACAGCCATTCTCGAGTTTTAACGAGACAAACGAACAGCAATTCATTTATATATAAATAGAATGTTCAATGGTAATACAAAGTTCGTCCCTGTTGCAGCTGAAACGACCGGGTGCTGGGGCTCTGAGGCAATCGAATTTATCCGGGAAATCGGCCGTCGACTGCGGGAAAAAGGCAGTGATCCTCGCTCCTGGTCGTTCCTGCTGCAAAGGTTATCCATCGCTATCCAGCGCGGAAACGCCGCAAGTGTGATGGGTACTTTTGCAGCGGGGATGACTCGGGGAGATTTTTTAAATTGACATTTTTTTTATAACCTCATTAATAATGTTGACCTTTGACGATGTTACGATTGTAATTATTCTTTATTATTTTATTAGTTTAATGTTAGAGTAACTATACATATAGGTTTCTTTGTTTAATGCTACACAAAGTTAACAGTAATACGAATTTACAAAGGCGGACTTATCCCGCGAGGGGATTTCTTCCAGACAACCCAGTGAGAGTACTAAAGAGAACAAAAAAAACTACTGAGCGTAGATATACTGTAAATTAATTTCTTTGTAAACAATTCGGTACCTAACTAAAACTAAAATTGTGAGGATCAAGTACTACTTGACGCCTTAGATATAATGACATTCTGAGAGTTATGGAAAGAAAGAAAGAAAGAAAGAAAGAAAGAAAGAAAGACAAATTTATTACAACGGACACCACAACACATATAAGAGGCAAGATTAAACAGTAAAACACGATCACGATACACTACATGAAGACAATAACAAATACAATAGCAAACATAAGTGGAACATAAGTATAGTTGTATAATAAAACCTCGCGTCTCACTTACTGAATTTTGCGATATTTTTGGGAAGACTCCAGCGTGGAGGGATCTATTAGTTTAAGGTACTTAGTTCGGAACCAAATATATAAAGTTTTCTTAAAAAGACGTTCTAGTAAGACGTTTTGCTACTTAGTCGATTCGGTATTTGGACATATAACTCATTTGACGTTTCGTGGTGATAGATAGATAGATAGATAGATAACAGCTTTATTCACTCCAATAACACACATCAAAACACATAAACAAAGCAATAAGAAAAAGTTAAAAAAAATAAAAACAAAATTAAAAATACTAAGAATCAGTCGACACTGAGTGTCACAGGAGTGAAGAGGCGCTGACTCAGCATTATGCTGCAGACAAAGACTACAGCGCTGATCTTCCGTCAGGACCTTGATGTAGTTTTAGCAAGACTGGCAGTGAAGGTGACAATTTGAAATAGAAGAGAGGTGATGTAGAGTAAGTGGTGTTGGACGTTTTGCTACTTAGACTTTCTGATCGGGAAAGCTCACTTCCATCATCAATGTTAATAACTGGAAATAAATTATTGATACAACGGGAGTGAATTCGGCACCTTTCAAATCCCTTTGCCGATAGGTACAGAATGCCTGAGAAAAGCTAGCAGCTGACGCATGGGTTTTTCTTCGCTTCGAGTCCAGCTAGGAAGCTATTAGAAATTCCGTTCACGTTCCTTGCCCCGATTCTAATGAACGGGTAATAAATCAAACAAACAGACAAACGGACGCATACACTCAATGATGATGTCATCATGGCTTCTAGACTGAATGACTAGGCCTGCCCTATATGGGACTCGACGTGTGCCGTTCCGGGACATTTCTAGGTAGGTATTAGAGAAGTAAAGGATATCAAAAGAAACATAGGTAGAAATTAAAAGTAATTTCTCCTCTTCAACTTGTGCAAATCAGCTCGATTTGCCTTTGTATGGGAAGTCAAACATTTTTTTCTGACTTTCTGGATTCCTTTGGGAATTTTTTCCTGTTTCAGGGGTAGAATTATTCCCTTATGTTTATTTTTCTGCTAACTAGTTAAAATCAAAATATAATTCATTTTAACACAGGTTTTTACAAAATACAACGTCAGTGACTGAAACATCAATTTCTTTTTTTTAATGTTGATGTTAGTGATGTCAAATTGATGTTAGTGCACGAATTGCGTTTGTCAAAGAATTATATTGATATCGTCTATGCTAAGTACCACCCACAAAAGGCCTTCTCATAAATGCACGCCAAAATTGTATTACCATTGCCTCCTATGTACTAGTGATACTAGTTATAGTGAAGCTAGGAATATACTCGTAGGGGGCAATGGTATTTCAAATTTTGCCTTATCATACCGTGATGTCTGAATTATAAAAAGGACCAAATATTGTTATCTGCAAACAAAGATTGAGGTTTTTATTTGTATGTAGAGGTCAGGTTTAAGATAAACTTTTGTGTTCCAAATAAAGATTCATTCATTCATCAAGCACGCGTTTCTTATTAAACTTCATTATCGCTTCCCGAAAATCAAAATTAAACCATAAAACTCTGATTAAAATTCAACGCGAGGTCCGATCGGACGCAATCATCTATTTTATTGCCTTTAGACACCTGTGGTGACGATTTGGTAGCAACTTCTTGTGTCCTATTAGTTGGGTCACGTGCATTGCATCCTTTGAAGGTTTTTAAGGGATCAAATGTCTATTTTTGTGACTAAAATGTCAACCTTAAGGCTCGTGGTGCATATCTGAATAATAGACGCGTACGCAGCTCTGACGACAAGGGCTCTTATTTCGGTGCGTTTTTTTGTTTAAAAAAGATGACGTAATCGAATTGGTTTTAAAATTAAAATTAAAAAAAAAATCTCTATTTAGACAAATCCTTACATGTAATAATCGGGGCTTCCCAGTAAGTAGTCATAGACACTTGTGATGGGAATGCCTCGCTCTTCCAGGTATACAATATATTCTAGGATATTCAGAGTGAGTTTACATTACTATTAACTTATAATTATAATAAAAAGTAGATACCTAATTAAGTAACAAGGTGTGGGTGTGTGTTGAAGTATGTGTGTGTATTTGTAATAGTGTAGTATGCGTGTATTTATGTGTGCTTGGGGTATATTATGTGTATGTTTGTGCCTTTAGTCAATTAGTAAAACTGTGTTTAAGGGGGGTAATTAGTGTGGATACACAAATGTTAAAGTGTGCATTATGCTCAGCAAGGAGTGCTTGTGCTCAACATGATGTGCTTATGCTCAGCGTTAAATGACTGAACCCTGTATGCCCTACGGATATCCTTGGGATCGGCAGACTAGAACCAACATACAGAGAGGTAATTACACGGTGACAAGAAACCATTGTAGTATACCCTACGGATCTGGTTAGTCCTTGGGATCGGGAAGCTGAACCCATCCATATACTACGAATGGTTTGTAATTTGATAGAGGGCTTAGTCCATGCCATTCAATTTAGTCTTATGAGAAGTTCTTCCACTTCTTCATAGCCAAGTGTGTGTAAAGCTATTGATCAGAATTGGTTTTAAGCTATTGATCAGAATTGGTTCTGCCATTTAAAAGTTATAAGCGATGAATGTTGGTGGTGATACAAAACATTTAATTTTAGAGTTATAAGAAGTACGTTTCGGAAGGCACGTTAAATCATCGGTCCCAGCTGTTGTCGATTGACTTCAGTCGTTGACTACAGGTGCTCTACTCTGTACTATCTCCGATCGACAGACGGCCGATAATTGTCACTACCTGTCACTGTCATGTGAACAGCACAAGACGGAGATGTATTGACATTGGATGCTTCGAAATTTAGGTAATCACCCCCTAAAGTTTCGCTAACTAATTTAAGTTTTTGCTGTATGGTGAGCAAAAGGCTGCCAAAAAGGAAGCTGCACATAAAAGAAAAACAAACAGTTGAGGAAGAGGACCCACATCATTGCAGCTCCAATCCTACCTGCATATATTACACACCAAGTATAGTATCTATCTTCTCTACGTTGGCTCGATGCTAGTATTCTTGTCGACTCCCTCTCCTATCCACTCCACATCCTGCTGCAACAGCCCAATACAGTCACAGACCCTATCTTATGGTGCCCCGCCGACCACTGGCCGCTGCGGTATCTAGATCGCCTGTAGGAGATTATACGTATGTCAAATTACTCGATCCATTACGTTCATAAAACGTAGCTTGAATGGAGGGGTTTGTGCATTCGTGCCACGACGTGCAGACCGGAATAGATGCTGTTGTTGAGCCTCTGCGTCAGAACTGCTGGGCGAGCGTGGCCATTTTGACGGTTGACGGTACGGTGAGCAAAAGGCTGCCAACCTTTCACTATATACTCATGTACCATCTAATAACCTTTAGAGTGAATGGCGAGAAGTGGTTCCGGAACCACAGCACTTTCTGCCTACCCCGAAAGGGATTATAAGCGTGAGTGTATAAATAGATACATATTCTACGGCACGAGCTAATCGATTATGTAATGTAATCAATAAGGTATCGCTGGCAACACTGTCTTGTTCTATGCTAAACGTTGAGTGATACCATCATTATTGTTTCACCGGCCCAGTTTTTCAATGGAGAAGGATTATAGACAGCTGTGGAGACGATGTGGAAAATTATTATGACAAAAAAATTAAAGAGAAACTTTGGAAAGATTTGCTTATTTTTAACCGACTTCAAAAAAGGAGGAGGTTTCTCAATTCGACCGTATATATATATATATATATATATATATATACATATTTATGTATGTTCGCGGATAACTTCGTCGTTTATGAACCGATTTTGATTATTCTTTTTTTGTTGGAAAGGAAGTATCCCAAGGGTGGTCCCATGGTAAGGAAACCAGGATCTGATGGTGGAATCCTGAATAAATTGAGGGAAACTCTCGAAAAAATTGTCTTTTGTTGGGATTGAAGTCGGTGTCTCTTACGTTTTTGACGTGGAAAATTATAATCTCGAATGACAAGATTTGACCTGCTGGATGGCTCAAGAGTAAGGTTGATAGATTGGTAATTGTATAGTTTATTGCATACTTAAAAGGAAAGAAAAACACACATACAATACAAACTTATTACCAAAAGTGTGCAAGGGCAGCCTATCGCTAAACAGCGATAAAGTAATTAATCATTTACATACAATCCCTATCGGGGTAGGTAGAGCACATAGGTCTGTGAGAGCACCAGTGATTCTAGATTCGATAATCACTTGATGCCATGTTTGGACAAAAATTAGCCCACAATACAACAAAACAAAAAAAAAAAAAAAAATAAACCCTTGCGTCCCACTTAATGCCTGGGAAGAGTTGGTAGCTGGTAAATTCTACGTTTTTTTCACTCGGTGCAAGTAATAATACGGAAAGGTAACCCTTTTGAAATCCTTCCTTAGTATACAATTAAGTATGCTGCACTTGACTTATCTGGTGTCACATTTCTTAAACAGTCAAAAACGTTTCTGACTAGATTTTTATGACACTATAGCCCAATCGACAATAGCCGCGATCGGTGGTCTAAGCTGCCGTCAGGGAAACAATCGTGATAAATTATCTATCACTATTGTCATAGTATTTTTGTAGTCGGCCCCCACGGTAGAGACTTGGCCTATTGTGGGAGCCACTGTGTAGACACTGTACAGTCCCATGTTTTGCAGGCCAGCCTACTTTGATATAAAAATACTCTTATTTATCGTATTTTTTTAAATCAAAGCAGTCTGACCTGCAAACCGCATTTATTGGCCACTGATCCTCTTTTGAAATGAAAAAAAAGGCAATCATAGGGCCTGCCGGCAGAAGTGAAAACTTATAACACTAGAATAAGTGTACCTTAAAATTATATTTTTTATAAAGTAAATTAATACTGTAATACATTTAATTTAAAATTATTGTCGGTAACGCGATCCCATTAGTTTTGCCCCTACCAAAAATCATCAGACGCAACTAAAAAGTTTTCACTTTAAAAATGTTAGCGACTCTAACCCACCCTAGTGCTGTTCAACCAATACATTGTCCAACAAATTGGTAGAGTGACTGTGCAGAACCAAAATAATGATATTTACATATTGTTTTGTCACTTTCCACTTTACTATTACTAGAGCTTTGTTTTTTTAGATACAATCTTTGGTGTAAGGAGCTAGGAAAAATCTAAAACGAAGAGTTTGGAGTTTGGTAAAATTCCCAAGGGAACGAAGTCCCGGGCACTCTCTTCTTATCAGCCTATATACATCTCCCCTGAGGTGCACGGGCCTCCTATCGAAACCCGAAGAGGATTAAGGATATAAGTAGTCCACTAGGTTGGTGAACCGCTCGTCTTTCGAAAACGAATTTTCTTAGATTTCATCACGTTTCATTATAATGTTTACTTTCACCGCTTAGCAAGTGATAATTAAGGCCCACACCAGGATTTGGTTACAAGTTTCTGGTTACAAGTCTGGCTCATTACCAACTGGGCTATCACCGCTGTGGGCATCCTCTAGTCTTCTATACTAATACTATAAAGAGGAAAGATTTGATTGTTTGTTTGTTTGCATTGAATAGGCTCCGAAACTACTGGGCCGATTTGAAAAATTCTTTCACCATTAGAATCCTACATTATCCGCGATGAACATAGGCTACATAATTTTCCCGAATGAAGTCCCAATGCGGAAAGCTATAGTACTGAATAAATCTAGTAAATTTGTCATTTCACTAGACTCAGTTGAGGGAAATAGATTTTTCAGTAAGATGGCGTGTAGAAGGTAAGAGAGAAAGGTCACAGGTTGTTTTTGACTGGAATAAAAATAATAAATGAAAGGAATGGTGTAATCATGCGAAAAACATGTATTGTACTAGCACACGAACATATTTAATGTACATTGTCCTCGGACCACGGATTAGCAACTTTCTTCAACACTAATAACTGGATAAGCATCTTGCAAGTCAGTTATTAGCACTGTGTTTTATTGAAGATCAACGTCGGTTTCATCAAGCCACACTACACGCCGCTATTCGGTTTAGAAAGGAATGAACTGCTCAGCTCTAGAGTTACTTCAGATTAAGTTAAAATTAGTAAATAAGAAAATTTGTAATGCGATTTAAAAGAGCAACCTCAGAGTTTCTTGCCTATTCTTCTCTGGGGAAGATTGCACCTTTGCGAATAGGCGTAGAGTCAGCAGGGTCAAAAGAACGAATGCGTATGTATGTATTTAAATCCTTTAATGTGTGTTTGTATGTATTTCATTGTAATCTTGACTTGTTTTAGGTGGTATCCTGAATGTCCTATAAAATAAAATAAAATTCTATTCTATTCAAGCGCGTTTGACAAAAAAAATACACGAAATAAAAAAATACACTCACTCCTCAAGAGCCTACCTTTACTATCCACACCAAAATCATTCATTAAGTGATTTTGGCGCATCGGTTTTAGCTTACGCCATAGAAATAGACACTTTAACTTGGACCCAGTCAATCTCTATTGTTTAAGACATTATGCCAGTCATGGAGTCTACTTTTCAAGATGGGGTAGTGTACATTGCTGTTTTTGTTTTACTACTTCAGTTGAAATTACTTGAAGAAGAAGCAGTGTAAGTAGAATTTGCTATCGAAGTCGTCTTGTTACGGCGTTCATACATAGCGTTAACATTTGTGTTCACACCCTTATTTTAATAGTGATTGGTTTCACATCCGGCTTAAGTTTTTTTTAAATTTCAGTTCGGGTGTATTTTTTACAAAATTACATAATCTCACGCCTTTGTCCCGTTGGGGTACTCAATACTCAATCATTTATTGCTTTCCTTGGTTTTTACATAGGTGACAAACAAAAAACATTTCTGAGAGCTCATGGACCCAGGCTGGGCACGCAATTTTATTTGAGAGAGGAGGACTCATGTCAAACATTTGCGGCTAAAACGAATAAAAAATATTGTCTTAGAATAGAATAGAAAAGAAATAATTTATTGTCTCCACACCATACACATAGTTACAAATAACATGCAAACAAAAAAAATAAAAATAAAAAAAACCAAAATCAAAATGTTTTTTTTATTATTATGAGATGGGTTAACTCTTGACCTCAATCTTGACCATAAGGTCAAAGATGAGGTCGACGATGGAGCGAGTTGACCCAGAAAATACCTATAAAGGCACTGGTACTCCCACGCACCGACGGAACACAGAAAGCTGTTTGGCGTCGGACTTCGGTAGGAGGGTGGTCGCGAACCAGACGGCCCTTTACAGAGCCTACCACACCGCATGAGACCATAGGAAGACACCTCAGACTCAGAAAAAAATGAAGTGTCGTTGCCTGGGATGGATTATTAGGAGGCAGGTCTCATTTGTGTTTCCTTAGTCGCCTCTTACGACACCCACGGAAAGAGATGGGGTGGTGTTATTCTCAACCGATCACCACACGGTTAAAAAACCTATTAGCATAATGTGTCTTAATCTAGGTTGCGGATCACTATGTGCATGCCGCAGTGAGTCAAAAGGTTATAACTCAGTGCGGTCAAACACTGATTTTCAGTTAAGCAGACACCACAGATTATTACCAAGCGCTGTGGTAACCCACTGGCACTCGCTGATCTCAACCGAACAGTTAGGTTACACAACGTACACAGAGGCAGGGAACCTTATGGGTGACCAAAGTGGCAATTTATCACGAGCGTTTCCATGCTTCGGAAGGCACATTAAGCTGTCGGTCCCGGCAGTTGTCGATTGACTACAGTCGTTAAAACCAAGTCAGAGGCCATTTGGCGGTTTGAAAACTCTGACACTAGCGTTAGCTAGGTTCGCCACACACTTGACTATCCTATATCTACACGATAAGAAGAAGTACTTAGTACGATCCAAATACACTTTTTTCGCTTCCTCTACAGGGCTTTAGGTATCTCTCTTTCAACCTCTCGGGTGGTTAATCAGTCCATGAAACTTAACAACTTCCCCAAGGAACATAGGTCAAAATACAAAAAAAAAATTTGAGTTCCCATACAAACTTGATCAGCATATAACGCAATATTTTTTTTTGATAATCAACCACTTGAGAGGTTGAAAGAGAGATACCTAAAGCCCTGTATATATTCATAATCGTAATTCGCTTCATACACGCTCCTCGGATTAAGAATTCCTGTTCAGAAAGTCTAAGTAGCAAAATGTCAAAGGTGGCGAAAGGTCTAATGATTTGAAGACGTTCAAGACTGCACCTTTTCAAATAGGCGTTGATTGCACATTTGCGGATAGGCGTAGAATCAGTAGGATCAATAGAACGATGCGTATATGTATTTAAATCCCTTAATGTATGTTTGTATGTATTTCATGTAATCTTGACTTGTTTTTATTGGCATGTTGAATGTCCTATAAAATATAGATTTTTTCTACTCGATTCTATTGTTCTGCTATATATATAGACCTCCAGATAGAAGTTTTGCTACATAGTCGATTCGCTAATTATAGGCATACAACTCATTTGACGTTTCGCGATGTTGGACGTTTTGCTACTTAGACTTTCTGATTGGGAAGCGGATTAGGATGCTCCTAACACGGCCTTTTTTTATTATGACCTTAATCTTGACCAAGGTCATAAAATATGAGTTAGACGATGGAGCGAGTTAACCCAGAAAATGCCTATAAAGGCACTGGTACTCCCACGCACCGACGGAACACAGCAAGCTGTTTGGCGTCGGATTCGGTAGGAGGGTGGTCGCGAACCAGACGGCCCTTTACAGAGCCTACCACACCGCATGAGACCATAGGACGACACCTCAGATTCAGAAAAAATTGAGGTGCCCTTGCCTAGGATGTATTGATAGGAGGTAGGTCTCATTAATTTGTTTTTCCTTAGACGCCTCTTACAACACCCACGAAAAGAGATGGGGTGGTGTTATTCTCAACAGATCACCACACGGTCTTTCCTCAGTACGTCACCAATTTGTTTTACGTTTTTGTACATACATACATACGCTCAGGCCTATAATCCCTAACAGGGTAGCCAGAGCATCAGTGGTTCAGCGAACTAATACTGATGCCACGTTTGACAGAAATTGTGAGGGTTATCAGATAGAACAAGTTGTATAATGGTGAGAGGTGGTCAGCCTTTCGCCCATTATACAGCAAAACCCTCGCATCCCACTTACAGACTTTTACTGTATACCTGGGAAGAGTTTGCAGCTGGCACATTCAAATTATTTTATTCCCAGTCCAGCGTGGAAGATTTATGTTTTTGTAAATCTATACAAATAGTAACTTTGTGAATTATTATTATTATTTATCATTTATTTCAGACCACTATAATTTAGTCCGTACAATACCAATGTTAGTATAATGCTTATATCTGCGAGGGATTTCATATCAGCCTACTGCAGTCCACTGCTGAACATAGGCCTCCCCCAAGGTGCGCCACTTTGCACGATCCCCCGCTGTTTTCATCCAGCCACTACCCGCTATCTTCTTTAGGTCATCTGACCATCTGGCTGGGGGCGTCCTACACTACGTTTGCCAAGACGTGGTCTCTATTCGAGAACCTGTCTACTCCAACTCTCGTCGGTTCTGCGACAGACATGGCCAGCCCACTGCCACTTCAGCTTGCTACACTTTTGGATAATATCCATCACTCCGGTTTTCTGTCGGACGACCTCGCGAGGGATTTGCTGTATAATTATTATTTGTCACTAAATCTTCTCTGACAACAAGTTAATATGATATCCACAAATATCTTCACGCTACAATCCTTTGGTGCTTTCCAGTCACGTAAAAATAGGCGCCAGTGACATTTTTTCCCAAAAAAAAACGCCGCACCGGATTAACTAAAAAGGTCGAACAATAACCTTTTAATATTCATTAAAATGTAGAAAAAAGATCCTACATGACCGAGAGTAAAAAAATAACAATAGGTTTTTTTGTTTTAATTTCCTAATAGGATAATATTTAACTCTTTTGTTATTCACAGTACGTTCAAAATGGCGCCACTTTTTAAAATTGGTCATTTTTGAAACTTATGTGATCCTGTTTCTGTAGTGTAAAGTTTTAGCAAAAACAAAATATAGCGTAATCCATACTATATTAACTAAATATTATGTATGTATGTATGTAAACTCTTTATTGCAAACTCATACAGACTAATACAATAAAACGGCCTGTTTGGTCGAATGTTAATGACACTGCCTCTTGATCGGCGGGTCCTGGGTTCGATCCCCAGTCCCCAGTCGGGGCAAACATTTGTGTAAAAAGCAGATGTTTGTTCTCGGGTCTTGGGTGTTTGTGTTTGTCTTTATGTGTGTTCCAAGGGACCCACGACACAAGGGAAAACCGTAGTGTGGGCCTTTGAGTGCATAGAGTCAAGAAAAAAAAAGATATTACATATATATGCAAAGGCAGACTTATCCCTGAAGGGATATTCTCTTCCAGTCCTTGTATTATATACAAGGTGTTTCAAAAAACCCAAAAAAAAAGACAATTCAAAATTAATTTAAAATTAGCTTATTGCGCTGCTCTGTTACAAATATGATAAGTATATGTCATATTAATTATATGAAACTTTCATTTTGTAGATGTCGAACCGTGCAACTGATTACTAGAGTTGCGACTATTTCACTTTTAAAATAAAATATTGGAATTTCTTTTTTTTGGGTTTTTTTGAAACACCTTGTATATTATATAATATATATTTATATATATTACCTATATTACATATATTATATATTATTATATTATATTATATTATAATATTATAAATGCGAAAGTAACTCTGTCTGTCTGTCTGTCCGTCTTTCACGCCTAAACTACTGAACTGATTTTAATGAAATTTGGGTACAGAGATAGATTAGAGCCTGGTGAAGGACATAGTCCTTCTTCCTTTAAAAAAAATTCGTGTAGGTATCTATACTAACATAGATCTATGTAGGTATCTGTATGTCTGTGTGTCTGATAATGGCATCGTAGCTCCGATTTCTATGCAGTTTTTTTCTTTGAAAACTTAAGTAATTGTGCTGGTTCATAAGCAACATTTCATAAAAGTCTGTTTTTTATCAAAAAGTGGTAAAAAGAGTTAAAAGTGATGGAACTAGTGATGCAACGAATACGAATACGAATATTCGTATTCGCCGAATATCGGCCCTTTTACGAATATTCGTATTCGCCGAATATCACAATGGTATTCGTATTGAAAATGACTCCGATATTGAACAATAAGTACCTATATTACGAGTATCAATATAATTGAACGTGCATACCTCGCTCGTATGAAATGACTTGCATCTAGGCGAGATAATTGTATTAAATATGTGTATCTGAACGCACCGCATTTTCGGTGTTTTCGCGAGAAGTTTGAATTGAATGTACAGGGTCAACAGCACATCATGCTATCCAAAACAGACAAATTTCTTCAATCAATTTTATCTCCAAGCATTAGAGTTTATTATCCATTGGGGAAATTTGACATTTCGTAGTTACCTGATGTGCTATTGACTGATTTTAAGTCGGCATATTTTGTTTGTCATTTGAGTCGTGTTTATTCACTTTGCCTGTGTACTTTATATTATAGTTAACTGCGTTAAATACAAAATAATAATAAAGTATTATGTCACGTAAAAGAGAATTTTTTTTAATTTGGAAGCTTTTTGAAAAACAGGCCAGTAAGTTTTTAGAGTAGGTAGATCAATTTGCTTGTTTGATGATGAAAATATGCAAAATAACCAAATATGATTAAACATAATTATAATGTAATAAATTAATAAACAAGACATTATACTTTCTATTTTTACTTTTTATCCTATTCTTAAAATAAATACTAAAACGTTAACTTACTTTTATTTCATGAGAAAAACAATGAAGCCAGAATCTACAATTTCAAAGTTTGTTTTTGCGTTGGAGGGCGTCAAGTGATAAAATCACATCTCGCGACAAGTTTTCAAATCACTTAAATAAATAGGTATCTTTACAAATGCGAAGTTAATATTTTTTATTACTGCCTTTACTATTCGTATTCGTATTCGTATTCGCCGAATAGTAATGACACTATTCGTATTCGTATTCGCTTCGTAAAAAGTGGTATTCGTTGCATCACTAGATGGAACGTCGAGAGTTACACAATTTTTTTTATTTAATTTTTTTTTAATGATCATGATAAATTCTGGTCACCCATCAAGTTCCTTGCCCCCGTGTACATTGCTTAACCTGATCTGTTCAGATCAACGAACGCCACTGCTACGAGCGCTAATAATCTGATCAAACTGATTTTTTTCTTAGATCTGAAACAATAGAACAAAGGCGATCATCTTACTAGGTAAAACAATCTATTCTCCTATTTACAAGAATCAAGAGCTGAGTTTTCTGATTAGAATCATAAGTAGATGAGTAGTATAGGTATTGTTGTTAGGGAGGACAAACTGTACGGTTAAAAACTTTATGATAGGTAACATCCAAATAAAAATAACCCCGGTCAAAATAAAAAAGAAGCCCCAAAAAAATGATAATTTACCTATCTGTAATCTAACATAAATGAAATGAAAAGGTAACAATATAAGAAAAATAGTTTAAAAAACGACTCTACATTATTCTTACTCTATTACTTTTGTAGTGCCATCTTGTGTCTAGTAGCTGAACTAATGATTAGTGATAAGGTGCTAGCCCCTACCCTCTAGCGTCAAATAGCTGAACGCATTCTATTTATAAAAACTAAGCCACCTTGTCTATGGATTTTGGCACAGGCACTTGACAATTAGTGATGTCCAAAAGCAATTATAATAGGTTGATACTTTGTAGTTACTTTTTACTGACTGTTATTTATATTTTTTTAATATGGCTAAGTGTTTAATCTTCGTTTATAATCAGAAAAAGTGTTGTACCTGTACCTTACACCAAAGTTGTAAGCTGTGAAATAAATTTTTAGTGCCTTTTCATTTCTTCCTCAAAACGACCGAACCTATTTCATTATACATTAATTGTCACCAACTTTTTAGGAAAATTTTATCTATGAAAAATTGTGGCGGGAATTAAATAATTATGGTAGAAAATGTATCCTCAATCAAAGTAAAAACAAAAGAAAACCATGATGTTCCTACTGTAACGGAATAAAGTTATTTTTGATGTGCTCTTTACTGAATTTTTTATTTAAAATATTTAAGTTAAATTATGAGTTTTTTAGATGTAATGAAAGTAACAAAAACGGCAACTTTTATAATTTTAATACCAATGCATATTAGAATACTAGCAATACTAGCTACGTGCAACCGCACATCCCTATCATGAACTTCAGTTTGACAGTTGTAATGTAACCAGTGGTCATCAAATTTTTTTGCCTCCTTGCATTTTGATACCAAAATATAAGTTATTCGTAAGTGGTATTACGTGAACATGATGAAAATAAGATCCCACGCGCGTCTTGTGAGGTGGAATGCGGCTCGCTAGCATCGGTGAGTGTTTAATAACCGACGAAATTCCATAGCGATGTCCTTATTTTTAACTGATTAAAAAAAACTGTAGTCAATTGGCTGTTAACCTTTTAACTAAAGCTAGAGACGCGTAATTTGACGCTATGCTGTGTATAATTTTATTACGAATCTGCTCGCCGCCGCTCAAAGTAAGTTTGCTGGCGCAAAGTATCGGTCAAATAGTGCTAGTACTAAAAAACACTAAATAAAAAAGTTAATCGGTCTTTTATCATACCTAATTGTTTTGTTATCTGTTTTGGTATGAAATTTATATTCAAACTGTTGATTTGAGCTAAACTGTTTGATAAAATAACTATCTCAGAGTGCGGTTTATCTTTTTTTTCATTTGTTCTGTTTTTGAAGTGAATTATTTTGTGGCTGAATAGTTTAAATTCTGTGCCAGTTTCGGCGGGAAATATTTGAATTTTTAGGTCAACATTCAGGTAAAGTTTCATGCATTTTGAATTTAAAATGTGCTTTCAGAAAATCTTTGCGCAAGAGAAACCCAAATAAATTTTATTAACATTAAATTTCCCAAATCTTCAATGTTTTTCAATAAATCTTAATATAGTTTGTTTATCATCAAATAGACAAAGAATTTTCCATATTCACATAATTTTTCAGTTTTTTATTGTAAAGATGTTATTTTTTAATTAACCGCCCCAAGGAACATAGGTCAAAATACAAAAAAAAAATTTTTGCTGATGAAGTTTGTATGGGAACTCAATTTTTTTTTTCATATTTTGACCTATGTTCGTTGGGAAAGTTGTTCAGTTTCAAGGACTGATTAACCACCCGAGAGGTTGAAAGAGAGATACCTAAAGCCCTGTATACATAAATATACTAAGTCCAAATAAAACAATATAAATTCAATTCTTATGTAGAGTCCTACTTTTATTATTTTTAATTTTTTTTTTACTATACTTAGCCAATAACTGGGCAACTTATTCCTACTAAAATAAAAATGTCACAAAAATATTACTTATTTACTGTATTTATACAGTACTGTATTTATACAGTAAATGTCACAAAAATATTACTTATTTACTGTATTTATACAGTACTGTATTTATACAGTAAATGTCACAAAAATATTACTTATTTACTGTATTTATACAGTACTCTATTTATACAGTAAATGTCACAAAAATATTACTTATTTACTGTATTTATACAGTACTGTATTTATACATTAAATGTCACAAAAATATTACTTATTTACTGTATTTATACAGTACTGTATTTATACAGTAAATGTCACAAAAATATTACTTATTTACTGTATTTACTGTATACGTCATACGGGCTGCTAAAAGAGCTGGTCAGCCTTTCGCCCACAATACAGCAATTCCCTCGCATCTCATTTACTGGTGTTTCTACAGTATGCCTGGAAAGAGTCAGCAGCTGGCACAAGCTTTTTCTTTCACTCCCAGTCCAGCGTGGAAGTCACTCCCAGTCCAAGTATATATATATTTTTTTTACCAGCCAATATTACGTCCCCATTGAGGGGCACGGGTCTTCCTTCGAAACACGACCCCTTCGTGTTTTAGGCCATAGTCCACCATGCCGGCCCAATGCGGGTTGGTGGACCGCTCGTCTTTCGAAAATGAATTTTCTTGGACGGGCGGGTTTCATCACAATGTTTTCCTTCACCGTTGAGCAAGTGATAATTAGAAATCCGTACATAAATCCGAAAAGACGAATTTAGTGGTACAGGCCAGCACCAGGATTTGAACCCGCGACCTTCCGATTACAAGTCTGGCTCATTACCAACTGGGCTATCACCGCTGAGTCCAGCATGTTATATAGAAAATAAAATAAATATTCTTAAAACCTACACTTGTATCCTATGGGTGTAGGCAGTGACCAAAGACTGCCCTTGGTATGATCCCAACTAATCCCTTTCGCGAGCTCTATATTCTAATTTAGTTTGTTTTTGTTTCTTTTCTTTATTGAAGATTTACTTACTTTAATTATTAATTTAATTAGTCACTAGTCAAAGGGACCTATTATAGAAGAGAAAAAAATAGACCTTTTTTAAAACGGTTGATCGCCGTGTGGTGATCGGTTTTTGCCGTGTGGTGATTGGTTGAGAATAATAGAATGAGAATGAGGTAGTTGAATGGTTCACTGCAAATAACCTACTCTTGAACGAGAAAAAAACCAAATGTGTTAAATTTACCTTGCCTAACGTTAAACAGTTTAATACCAATGTACAGGTTAAAAATGAAAAACTGGAAGTTGTAGAATCTACTGTATTCTTAGGTATCACTATTGACGCAAAGCTTCAATGGGGTCCTCATATTGATAAGTTAGCGAACAGACTCAGTTCAGCAGCTTACGCGGTTAAAAAAATCCGTCAATTATCGGACGTAGAAACCGCGAGAACCGTATATTTCAGTTACTTCCACAGCCTTATGTCATATGGCATTTTGCTGTGGGGTAATGCTGCCGACATTAATAAGATATTTGTCCTGCAGAAAAGGGCTGTTCGCGCGATTTATCAAATGAGACCTAGAATGTCTCTTAGAAATAGATTTAAGGAAATAGATATTTTGACATTTGCGTCCCAGTATATATTTAATAATCTTTTGTATGTAAAGAAAAATGAACAATTGTTTAAGAAAAATTGTGATAGGCACAATGTAAACACTAGAAGCAAACATAACTTGGATATACTAGACAGCCGTCTCTACAAAGTAACAAACTCTTTTATGGGTCAATGTATACGCTTCTACAATAAGATTCCCATGTGTATTCAAAACCTACCTTTAGAAAAATTTAAGACGATAATTAAACAAAAACTTTGTAAAAAGGGCTATTATAGAATTTCGGATTATCTGTTAGACAAGCAACCATGGGAATAAATTGCTCAGCTCCAGAGTTATTCAGATATTAAGTCAATTAAAATTAAAAGTAAGAAAATTTATATGATTGACTTAAAAAGAGCGACCCTCGGAGTTTCTTGCCTATTCTTCTCCTGAGGAAGACTGCACCTTTGCGAATAGGCGCAAAGCCAAAAGTGCTAATGTAATTCATAATATTGACGTGTTCAAGTATCATTTTATATGTTCAATGAAATAAACACTTTTGACTTTTGACTTTTTAACACCAGCCCATCTTTTTCCGTGGGTGTTGTAAGAGGCGACTAAGGAAACACAAATGAGACCTGCCTCCTAGTAATCCACCCTCCTACCGAAGCTTGCTGTGTTCCGTCGGTGCGTAGGAGTACCAGTGCCTTTATAAGCATTATCTGGGTTAACTCGCTCCACCGTCGACCTCATCTTTGACCTTATAGTCAAGATTGGGGTCAAGAGTTAACCCATCTTATAATAAAAAAAAAGCTTTCACACAAAAAAAGTCATCGAAATTGGTCCATTCGCTTAGGAGCTACGATGCGTCAAACAGACACACATATACGCACGTCAAACATATAACACCCCTCTTTTTTATTTTAGGTTAAAAATGCCACCTTGCCCACCCATCAAGGTTTAACTATCCATGAAAGTTACTTAACCCCATTAAACTACTTTAGGAAAGTTGTCTATTATACGAACGAAGTCGCGAGCGAAAATCTAGTTAGTAATTATTGAAACAGTTACAAGTAACCAGTCAATAATCTAGTTACCCACATCTGAGTTAGGATGTAAACTACATTAACACAGCCAGGCGGACGCAACCAGTTTTTGTTATGTTAGAGTTATACTGTGAAATCAGTCCTTATTCAAACTTTCAAGCTTTTTTATTGGCAGAGGCGCGGCGCGGTCATGAAATCATGTACTATTAAGGCGACTACAGCATAGGAATAGTGCCATCTCCGTCTCTCAACAGGCCTGGGCCGGCAGTGCGAACAGTGTCGATACACGAAGTTTACGGACTATGAAAGCGTGCGTGCGTAAAAACATGTTCGAAAGTTAGAAAAATGAGATTATTCCTATATGTGCTGCCTTTATCGGGTGCTGTAGTCGCCTTAAGAGCAAAGCATGCAAATTATGATGGTAGAAATTAGTAGCAGACATGTCAAAAGTAGGTATAAATAATTAATAACAATGTCAAAAATGAATGTTAAGCAACATCTCTTACTATAGCGCTATATAGATGACAGTGACAGGTAGTGACAATTATCGGTCGTCCATCGATCGATTTTTATGAAATTTGGCACAGAGATAGATTAGACCTTGAGAAAGGACATAGGCTACATTTTATGTAGTCCACGTGGGCGGAAATCTAGTTACTTATAAACGTGGTAATACCTAGTTTGCAGTTTATCCGCAACTTATTAACAACTTTGACATTTCACTAGTTAATAGTACCTGGTTCAATAATAATTCGCCAAAAAGATAACCACTGTATTTAAATAGGTGTTTTATTTATGCATAGTCTTAGATTTTAATTATCTTTTATAGTCAGACTGTAATAATCGCCACACACTCAAAAGCCCACTCAGAGGTGTCACTTGTTTACTTAATTATCGTGTTTATATATTCAAGTGTGTGGCGAACCTGACCAACTTTAGTATCAGAGTTTTCAAACCGCCAAATACCCTCAGACTTGGTTTAAGGACTGTAGTCAATCGACAACAGCCGGGACCGATTGCTTAACGTGCCCTCCGAAGCACGGAAACGCTCGTGATAAATTGCCGCTTTCCTCATTTATCATATTTCATAATCCCTGCCACTGATCGATACAAATCAGCGAATGCCACTGAGCTACGAGTGCTTCAATAGTAACTTACTTACCAGCCCATATACGTCCCCACCTCAGGGCACGGGCCTCCCTTCGAAACACGAAGGGGATTTAGGCCATAGTCCACCACGCTGGCCCAATGCGGGTTGGTGGACCACTCGTCTTTCGAAAATGAATTTTCTTGGACGGGCGGGTTTCATCACGATGTTTTCCTTCACCGTTGAGCAAGTGATAATTAGAAATCCGTACATAAATTAGAAAAGACGAATTTAGTGTACATGCCCGCGCCAGGATTTGAACCCGCGACCTTCGGATTACAAGTCTGGCTCATTACCAACTGGGCTATCACAATAGTAACACTAAATTAAAAACCAAACATTCAAAAACCCATTGAAAGATGATCATCAATAGGTGGTGTGTGTGGTCATAACATCCAAGTGCTCCAAACTCGTCTTCCTCCCCTGCTAGCGGTGCACCCTGCTGATCAACGGACGAGGCCCTGACGTACTACAACCTGTAAAGGGTTTCTCTACTTGATACTGGCGACATAAGCCTTGTGGTGATCGGTCGAGAATAACACACCCCATCTCTTTCCGTGGGTGGCGTAAGAGGCGACTAAGGAAACACAAATGAGACCTGCCTCCTAGTAACACATCCCAGGCAACGACACTTCATTTTTTTCTGAATCTGAGGTGTCGTCCTATGGTCCCATGCGGTGTGGTAGGCTCTGTAAAGGGCCGTCTGGTTCGCGACCACCCTCCTACCGAAGTCCGACGCCAAATAGGCTGTGTTCCGTCGGTGCGTGGGAGTACCAGTGCCTTAATTGGCATTTTCTGGGTTAACTCGCTCCATCGTCGACCTCATCTTTGACCTGGTCAAGATTGAGGTCAAGAGTTAACACATCTTATGATATAAAAAAAACTGGTTAGTTTTTGTTACTTGAAAACTTTGCCAATCACCGGCCTTTTCATCATTATTTTTTGTTTGAAAGAGTATACTCCTGAAATGCTTCCAGATAAACGCAATCGAAATGGATTCAGTGCTTTAAAAAAAATCAACAAACACCAATATTTAGACGACGTGTTGGTTTGTGGTTACTTGCTGATAGCCATTGTTGGGAATGAAGTCGGTTTCATTCTTATGATTTTAAAGGTGGATCACATAATTTCCCATGTTAAGTTATATGGAGACTCCCACGCACCGACGGAACACAGCATTCTATTTGGCGTCGGACTTCGGTAGGAGGTTGGTCGCAAACCAGACGGCCCTTTACAGAGCCTACCTAACCGCATGAGACCATAGGGCGACACCTCAGATTCAGAATGAAGTGTCGTTGCCTGGGATGTATTACTAGGAGGCAGGTCTCATTTGTGTTTCCTTAGTCGCCGCTTACGACACCCACGGAAAGAGACGGGGTGGTGTTATTCTCAACCGATCACCACACGGCATTAAGTTACGGTGGGGCTTGGTCCTCCCTTCGAAACACGAAGGGGATTAAGTTGTCTAAATTCACATTCTTAATTTTCGCTCAGTTACTATTTAAAGTCATAAGTATGTTATGTTAAATCAAACTTAACCGAAGCACAATAAATAACTTCAATAACTGTTCAAATAATTACTTTAGCATACTTCGTACAGAAACCTGTAGTATTAAAAGTTTAAAATTTAACATTTATAGAACAAACCTAACCAACTGGTTTGCCAATTCAGAAACGAGGTTCAGATAAGATGTTTAAAAAAAAAACTAGACACGATTTTATTTTCCTAGTTAGATTAATGCAAATTTTTGACTAAACAGCCATTAGATACGTATTTGTATTTTGTTCTTCTTCTTATCGTGTAGGTATGACGGCCGGTTTGGTCGAGTGGTAGTGATGCTATGCCTCTCGATTGGCGAGTCCTGGGTTCGATTCCCAGTCGGGGCAAATATTTGTGTAAAAAGCAGATGTTTGTTCTCGGGTCATGGGTGTTTGTGTCTGTCTTTGTGTGTTCCAAGGGACCCACGACACAAGGGAAAACCTTAATGTGGGCCTCTTTGAGTATGAAGCGTTTTTTTTTTTTTTTTAGGTATAGTCAAGTATGTGGCGAGCTTAGCTAAACCTGGTGTCAGAGTTTTCAAACCGCACAATGGCCTCTGACTTGGTTTTAACGACTGTAGTCAATCGACAACAGCCGGGCCCACAGTTTAACGTGCTCTCCGAAGCACGAAAACGCTCGTGATAAATTGCCACTTTGGTCACCTGCCCTGCCTATGTGTACGTTGCTGAACCTCACTGATCGGTTGAGATCAGCGAGAGCCACTGAGCTACGAGTGTATTTTGTTTCTATCTATCCATACACTTACGCTTATAAATCTTATTATCCCTTTCGGGGTAGGCAGAACGTCATGTAGTTCTAGATACACTTGACGCTACATTTGACATCCATTCTGAGGGTTATCAGATGGAACATGAGTATAGTGGTGATAGGTGATCAGCCTTTCGCCCAAGATACAGCAAAACCCTCGCGTCCCATGGAAGAGTTTGCAACTGGCACATTTTAAGGCGACTACAGCACCTAAATTACGATTTTATGATGCGTAGATAAGCATGACGCACTGCATTAAATCGAAGAAAAAATACTACGGTAATATTCAGGACATAAACTAGATAAGTAGTTTGCTGAAAACATGATTCAGCACTTTTGGTTCGATAGAAAAAGCTCACAAAGTCACCTCTAAATACCCAATATTGTGTATCTTTTAAGCTGTAAAAACGATAGTAATATGCACACAGGAACTTGAATTTGCTATCAAAATGTTCGAGATTGAACACTCTCGATAAGTAGTTAATGCATTTTTCGATTTAAGCTGTTGCCTTTCCATAAATCTCATTTTTCTAACTTTCGAACATGTTTTTACGCATGCACGCTTTCGTAGTCCGTAAACTTCGTGTATCGACACTGTTCGCACTGCCGGCCCAGGCCTGTTGAGAGACGGAGATGGCACTATTCCTATGTGTGCTGCCTTTATCGGGTGCTGTAGTCGCCTTAAGTCTTCATTCACTCCCAGTCCAGTATGGAAGGTATTTTGTTTACCTAAATTTATTGTTTTCTTTCGCGACCACCCTCCTACCGAAGTCCCACGCCAAACAGCTTGCTGTGTTCCGTCGGTGCGTGGGAGTACCAGTGCTTTTATAGGCATTTTCTGGGTTAACTCGCTCCATCGTCAACCTCATCTTTGACCTTATGGTCAAGATTGAGGTCAAGAGTTAATCCATCTTATAATAAAAAAAAGATAGTGGTATAGTTTGGAGAGTCTTTGGCCTAATGGCTAGCGGGTCGGACTCGTTAGCGAGAGATACCGAATTCTATCCCCAGTGAAATCCTAACTGGTGAGGGAAAACATCGTGAGGAAACCTGGCACAACCAAGGCGACTGAATGAACGTGTATACATGATTCAATCCGGTCAGATTCTTCTGTTGTTAGCAAGGTCACGGAGGTCAGATGACCTGCTTTTATCAAAATTGGTCCAGCCGTTTGAGCTTAAAGAAGTAACAAACATACACACAAACTCACAAACTTTCGCCTTTCTATACTAATATTATAAAGAGGAAAGATTTGATTGTTTGTTTGTTTGCATTGAATAGGCTCCGAAACTACTGGACCGATTTGAAAAATTCTTTCACCATTAGAAAGCTACACTATCCCCGATGGACATGGGCTTCATAATTTTCCCGAATTCCCACGGGAACGAAGTCCCGGGCGGAATGCTAGTAATGCACTTTTGTCCCGCGTTTTTAAAACAATATTTCTTACTGCACCAGGCTGGCTGGAAGAGATCACTATTAGTGATAAGTCCGCCTTTGTAAACTTTTTTTCTTTTATTTTGTATCCTATGTTATCTAAGTGCAATAAAGAATATATATTATAAAGAGGAAAGATTTAATTGTTTGTTTGCATTGAATAGGCTGCGAAACTACTGGACCGATTTGAAAAATTCTTTCACCATTACAATCCTACATTATCCGTGGTGAACATAGGGTACTTACATGATTTTCCCAAATTCCCACGGGAACGAAGTCCCGGGCGGTAAGCTAGTATGATATAAGTGTGATGACATCTTCGTTTTAAATTTAAGTCTATTATTAGTTAAGAAAGATATGATCTAACTCTAAACTACGTCCTTGAGAACCAGTAAGTTAAATGCCAAATGAACTTTTAAGATTCTTAAATTTGCAAATTATTTAGGCTCGGTTTAACCTTTTCAATACGGTGATAGTCTAGTTCAGTGTTTCTCAAAGTAAGCGATAACGCCCCCATGTGGGCGCTGGAGATCTAGAGGGGGCCCGTAAGGGGTCTAGAAAAAATTGGGGGGCGCTGATGTAATTTCAGGGGGCGATGAGTGTTTTGGCGACATTTCTTGGCCTCCCAGGTCACCAGATCTGACCCCCATTTACTTTTTTGTGTGGGGGTACCACAATAGTAAAGTTTACGAAACCGACCCGAAGACCATCGCATCGCTTAAAGAAAATATAGTTCGCGAGATATTTTCTTTATGCACTGCTTCAGCGTGTGGCAAGGAATACTGAGGCCAGATTTGAAGGGTATGTCCAACGTGATGTTTTTAAGAAATAAAACCCGGATTGCTTGTCTTTATAAACTTTCCGAATTCTGCCACCGGACACCATGTTGATGTAGGTGTAATTAAACTCCAGGCGAGACTAATATGTTATTGAGGTTTTTAAGATGAATAAAAAATGGGGGGTGCTACAAAATAACTGATTTTCAAAGTGGGCGTTAGAGGAAATAAGTTTGGGAACCTTTGGTCTAGTTGGTAATGAATCAGACTTGGTAACTAGAAGGCTGCGGGCTTAAATCCTGGTGCGGACATGTACCACTAAGTTTGTCTTTTCTGATTTATGAACGAATTTTTCATTGGACCCTCGAGCGATTCTTGCACACCCGGGTGTGCAGGATTTGTATCACACGCGCCGTAAACCCGTCTTTAACCCATGAACCCGGGTTAATTATTATCATTTGTTCAGCGACAATGGAAAACATCGCATTAAAACCCGCATGTCCTAAGAAAATCCGGTCTCGTTTGGCGCGCGGTCCACCAACCCGCATTGGGCCAGCGTGGTGGACTGTGGCCTAAATCCCCTTCGTGTTTCGAAGGGAGGCCAGTATCCCTCGGTGGGGACGTATATAAAAAAAACATTTATTTTCAGGCAACTATAGACTAACATACATATAAAATATTATTTAACAAAATTAAAACTTAAGTTACACTATTTCCCGGGTGTTTTTCCGGGGGTGTCTATAACCGGGAATCTCCCTCGAAAACGGCGGAACACCACGCCCTCCGGCCAAAAGCTGACCTTCATGACTGTCTCCAGCATGAACGTCGGGAACCGCACCACAAATGCTTTGAAAATAGCATGGTGATGCGATTCCAACGGTTTCACTCTCTGGAGACCTAAGGGAACTTTTGTCTTCTGCCATATGTACTCGACGACGCACCTCAGTGCTGTAGTGCAGTCGCGACAAGTACACAGGCGTGCTCGGAGCTTCAGCCCGCAGACTCTCTTTCGGGTCCGTCGCTGCCATCCCGCAGCGATTCTTGTTAGCCGATAGCTTGCGCTTCTTCTGCACCTGGATGAAGCCATCTTCGTCACGGTGTCCCACTCTTGGAGGAGATTCGGTCACAGCAACTGGCTGATTCAACTTTTAACATAAATGCGAAATACTTACGCGTTATTTCTCCAAGACATAACATACATACATAATATGAGCCCCCGGGTTTGTCCCATTAGGGTAGGGAGAGACCACAGATTGCCACTTGTTACGGTCTACCTCTTTTTCTTCCTCAATTGAGTGACTCCAAATTAGTTAGCAAAAATCAAGGATGTGAAACTGAACAACTTCCAGTGGCGGCGTAGCATGGGTTGGCACCCGGAGCGATTTTCTATTGAGCACCCTCAAAATAAAACGACTAATACTATAATCTGAATTTTTATCTTCATATGAGACATATCAATCAGAACATATGTCTCCGACATATGAATCATATGTCTCCGGTCAATTTTACTGTTGATTTAAACTTTAAATTAAATTAGCATTTTACTTTAGCACTTTATCCAATATTACAAAACTCAATAAAAAAACTAGCATATTTTTGGATATTTTTAAGTAGGACAGCACATTTCGCATCAGTCTAGTTGGCAACACTAGTCGTTCAGATGCGCCAGTGGCTACTAATCTGCGCGACTGAATTGACACTCCGTTGTCACCCCTTTATCCTTGGCACCCGGGGCGGACTGCCCCCTCCCCCTTACACCGCCACTGCAACTTTCCCCAAGGAACATATAGGTACTTAGAAATGTGAAAAAAGTTTCGCCTCTTTCCTGAGGAAAATACCACCGGAAAATCATTCAGAATTATGATCTGAGTTCAGCCTTTCAGTTTTTGCTAAGCTGTATATATACACACATACGCTCACGCCTATAATCCCTAACGGGGCAGGCAGAGCATCAGTGGTTCTAGAACCACTAGATACCACGTTTGACTCAAATTGTGAGCGTTATCAGGTTACCACGTTTGACACACATAACAAGTTGTGTAATGGTGAGAGGTGGTCAGCCTTTCGCCCATTATACAGCAAAACCCTCGCATCCCTCTTACAGACTTTTACTGTATACCTGGGAAGAGTAGGTAGCTGGCACATTCTAAGTTTTTCTATCACTCCCAGTTCAGCATGGAAGCTAAGCTGTATTGTCATCATATTCCGTATATATGTAGGTACTAGCTGATGCCTGCAACTTCGTTTGCGTGTTAATTTTTTCTTTTGAACAGATTACACTTTATTGACGGTCCATTAATGGACCTTCATTTAGTTTATTAAATATTGATTTAGTTTAAGATTTAGATTTTTACATACAAAAGTTTTTTCCCGCTAACTCCCGTTTCCGTGGGAATTTTGCAATATCCTGTTGCAACTAAGCTTTAAGTTTACTAAGGTACCTGCATGCCAAATTTCAAGCGTCTAACTTAAGCGGTTTAGATTTTTCATACAAAAGGATTTTCCCGCTAATTCCCGTTCCCGTGGAAATTTCGGGAATTCCTTTCTTAGTGCACCTCTACGGTACCTAAGCCACGTCCCTTCCAAATTTCAAGTGCCTACGTTTAGCCGTTTAGGCTGTGCGTTGATATGTCAGTCAGTCAGTCAGTTTCTCCTTTTATATATTTAGATATGAAACATTTTATTAACTCGATTCTATTATTAATCGTTAGTATCACAGTTCATCTAAAAAGCAATACAGCAAATCTGAACTTAAGTTATGTAATAACGCTGAACAGTCTAATTTTCAATTAAAATTACGTGTTTAACCGTAATATGAATAAGTTTTTACTATATAACAGTGTGAATTAAAATTGACACTGTAGTGAAATCAAAATGGACGCAAATGGACGTCTGTTTGTGCAAAATGCAGCTGTGAAACCAACCCTCGTATGTATTTGAATGATTTAGAAGTAAATACAGAATGTGCCAGATGCCTACTCTTCCCAGACGTACTGTAAAAGTCAGTATTTATTGACGCAGTATTTGGGACGCGTGGGTTTTGCTGTATTGTGGGCGAAAGGCCCTCTGAATTTGTCAAACGTAGCATCAAGTGGTTTACAACCATTACTCAATACTCAATATTTTATTGCATCCATAGGTTTTACATATAGGTGTTACAATTTAATAAAGTATCCAATATGGACCCTGTTCTAGGGCACTGCAATTAATAGGGGCAAACCCATTCTAGTCGCTTATAATTAGTGAGATCAATTTGTGTGAGTGTGTGTAAGAGAGAGAAAGTTCAAGTTCTGTGTTGTGGAAGAGTGTGTGTAGTGCAGGGGTGGCCAACCGGTCGATCGCGATCGACCGGTCGATCGCGACTGTTAGTCCAGTCGATCGTGGCAAGGCAAAAAAATAAAAAAACATTTCACATTTAAGTTTTTTCTCTTAATATAATAAAAAAAATACTACATGATTGTGTACTGAACTATGCTGTTTCATTTAAGATTTCAAGAAGTATGTAATTGGTAGATCGCACAGGGTTTCATTAGTAAATAGGTGATCTTGGGTATAATCAAGTTGGCCACCCCTGGTGTAGTGTATGTTATGTCTATGTATGTGCTTTAGCAATTGTGTGTGTTGATGCCCTGCCTACTCCAATAGGAAATATTGGCGTGAGCGTGTTTATTTTATGTATCTTTCTTTTTCCTAGCTCTTAGTTCCGTCACAGTATAACAATAATATCCCTTAACATTAATATGGGATTGTAATACTGTGGTCTCGTTTCTCATTCGGGGTACGCTTGACCATGATCCAGAATTTGGCAGGTCGAGTCATTACAGTGGAGCGACTGCCGTCTGATCTCCGTGACTCTGCTAACAGGGGAACCTGCAGGGCAATCGTGCTAAAAAAAGTGGATTGAATCGCAATTGAAACGTAGCCTAGGGTCTACCACCTAAGCGAAGCTGATGCTGATTGAACGAATGGAATTATGTACATTGCTGTGTTTGGTTCATGTCGTTAATGAAGGTCTCCTTATAAAGAAGCAATCGAAAACGTTCCATTCGTTTACCCAGCATCAGCTTCGCTTAGGTGGTAGCATCAAAGCTACGTTTCAATTGCGATTCAACCCACTTTTTTTAGCGCGATTGCCCTGCTGACTGGATTGGATCATGGTTACACGTTACACGTTCAGTCGCCAAAATGTGCAAGTTTTCTCTCGGATGTTTTCCTTTACCATAAGAGCATCGGTTAGTCTGCAACTAGTAAACATAACTCAGAAAACGAGTCATTGGTACATGGCGGCACTGGGGATCGAACTCGATACATCTCGCTTACGATTTTTAGAATTACAATAAATTAAACTTATTTTCTAAACAAGTAATTTCTTATTAAAAAACCAAGGGCTAGGTGTACAAAATAAATGAAAAACTTAACACTAATGTGCCTGAACTATAGGTTAATTAATCTAACCTGTATCTCAGGAGTTATAGACCTTAAATAACTGTTTTAATAAACTATCACAAGCAATAAAGTTTCCTACCGTAAATTTAAATAAATATAATTATTAATAGGTCTTTACCTATGAAATTGCCGATTTTTTCTCAAGCTTTATTTTATTCATAATTTATTTGATTGAACAGCTATTACTAAAATTGTTTTTTATTTAAAACCTTGGCCATATAACGGAGATATTGAATCAAATTAATACATATTTACTTTAGATTTATTTGCTGAAAAAGAAGCTCAAATATAGCTCGTTTCATCCGTTGCCCGTTTCATTGCTTCTTTTTGCTGTACCGTTGTTACAGTTACAACTTTTAATAAAGTAAGTATGATGAAAATTAACTTAATGTTGTCCAAACCTTCCCACAGAATTTTGCTAAATTTTGATTTCGCATTCCCGAGACAAATCCCAAAACGTTAGTATGGAAAATTCAGTTTTCCAAAAATATTGCATGAAAAACGGCAATTTCATAGGTAAAGACCTATTATTATACCACTTTATACTAATATCACTCTGTTGGTAACCGGTTATCTCGAATTCTCATCTCTCAAACACTCACGCATATAACCCGGTTGGGGTAGGCACAACGTCGTGTGGTGCTAGAACCACTTGATGCCACATTTGACATCCATTCAGAGCAGTGTTGCCATATATACGGATTTGTCCGTATTTATACGGATTTTGCAAGTTCGATACGGATGAATCAAGATTACGGATTTTTATACGGATTTACTCTAAACACAGAATTAGCTTCAAAAGGTCCCCGTTTTCGAGCGTTCTTTACCTAATTTTGACCAATTTCGTCACAACGCTGGTGAGTTTGCTCCACTGTAGTGCGGCAGTACCTACAGCAAAATTTCTTCAATGAAGACTAAACCAAGAAATAAATTATGTACAGGACCACCAAGAATAATGTATCAAGAAATAATTATGTAATAATTATGTGCTGTTAACTGTACTTCGACGATAACGGACCCGCTACTACTAAACAACTTTTAGGAAAATCATCCTCTTTTGATTTAAATCTTGACTCAAAAATGTTACGTTTAATTTTTATACGAAATTCATACGGAATTTCAATCATAATACGGTATATTTATACGGAATTTCAATAAAAACAGAAATACGGATTTTTGTAATGAAAATACAGATTTCATGTCTAGATTTCTTTGAGGACTCTTTGCCACAATTCCGTAAGAAAGTCATGCAGCAGCTTAGAAACATTTAAAACTTTGTTAATTTTGTAAAAGAATGTACTGTTATTATTGTAACACACAAACGTGTTCTTAATATCGAATGTGGTATTTGCCTTTAATTATGTACTCGTTTAGTTTTTAGTTCGAAGATTGTATGTTTACTTATGTATTAGCGATGTAAGCGTTGGCAAATCTTTAAATAAAATAAATAAATAAATAAAAATAAATACTTCATGTGGCAACACTGATTCTGAGGGTTATTAGATGGAACATGAGTATACTGGTGATAGGTGGTCAGCCGTTCGCCCACGGTACAGCAACACCCTCGCGTCCCACTTGATCCCGTCACGTAAGAAGGCCGCTGGCGATGTACCTGCTCAGTACGCGATTTATCCGTGTGGTGATCGGTTGAGAATAACACAACCACATCTCTTTCCGTGGGTGTCGTAAGAGGCGACTAAGGAAACACAAATGAGACCTGCCTCCTAGTAATCCATCCCAGGCACGACACTTAATTTTTTTCTGAATCTGAGGTGTCGTCCAATGGTCTCATGCGGTGTAGTGGGCTCTGTAAAAGGCCGTCTGGTTCGCGACCGAAGTCCGACGCCAAACAGATTGCTGTGTTCCGTCGGTGCGAGGGAGTACCAGTGCCTTTATAGGCATTTTCTGGGTTAACTCGCTCTATCGTCGACCTCATCTTAGACCTTTATCAAGATTGAGGTCAAGAGTTAACCCATCTTATAATAAAAAATAAAATAAAAAATCGGCTACATTGGTGGTATGAAGGGGACGAGACGGGGGAACGCCCCGCCACTATACCTGTGCGCGCCCGCTATTGGTACAAAACAATAGAACTTTCTACTTTCGGGCGCAACTGCACCCGTGCGCAAACTCATCCCCTTCACGATAGCTCAGCGGCCTTTTTACATGACGGGACTTCTAGGATTTGACAAAATTCCCACGGAAACGAAGGCATTCTCTAGTAAAATATTAACAAAAGAAAACGGGAAATAATAATAAAAAGTCAATAAAAAGAATCTAATATAAGTGAGTATACTTATACCGCAGTTTTATAATAATAGGAAAAGATTGCACAACATTTTAACATAACTTGCTCAGGCGTCATTAATTTAACAAAATGCTAACCGCTAATATTTTGTTGATAAAATACCTAAAACATTAAGCTATGCATAGTTTATTTATATTTTTAACATATTACGTAATTAACTATTAGCTTAGGTTTTGTTTTAGGTATAGATAGTATTTTTTTATTATTTATCCGATAACGCATATCAAAATGTTTGTTTAGTCGATGAACGTTTAAATCGTGTGGTGATCAGTTGAGAATAACACAACCCCATTTCTTTCCGTGGGTGTCGTAAGAGGCGACTATAAGGAAACACAAATGAGACCTGCCCCCTATTAATCCACCCCAGGCAACGACACCTCAATTTGTTCTGAATCTGAGGTGGCGTCTTATTAGTCTCATGCGGTATGGTAGGCTCTGTAAAGGGCCGTCTGGTTCATGACCACCCACCCTCCTACCGAAGTTCGACGCCAAACAGCTTGCTGTGTTCCGTCGGTGCGTAGGAGTACCAGTGCCTTATAGGCATTTTCTGGGTTAACTCGCTCCATCGTCGTCCTCATATATGACCTTGGTCAAGATTGAGATCAAGAGTTTACCCATCTTATAATAAAAAAAAATGTATTAGTTAGCAAAACTTTACACGGGGTGATTTTCTCCATGAAACTAAACAACTTTCCCTAAGGAACCTATCTATATATGAAATTATCTCGAAAAAAATTTTTTGACTTCCCGTACTAAAGGTGAATCAGCTGAACGCCGCACGCGTTTTATGGATACCAAATTTTATTTCTTACTAGCTTTCCGCTCGGCACTTCGTTCCCGTGGGAATTTGGGAAAATTATGTAGCCTATGTGTTAATCCAAGGTGTCAGCTACCTCCATGCCATGTTTTATCAAAATCGGACTAGCCATTCTCGAGTTAAGTGTCAGAACAAACCCGACTTTGTTTTATGTACTAATATTTTAGACCTATGTTCCTTGGAGAAATTGTTCAGTTTCGTGGCCTGATTCACACCCTTTTCAACCGACTTCAAAAAAGGAAGAGGTTCTCAATTCGACGGTATTTTTTTTTTTGTATATTTGTTACGCGATTACTCCGGTAACTGTTGTCCGATTTTCAAAATTCTTTATTTGTTCGAAAGAGTATACTCCTGAAGAGGTCCCATATAAATTTTATCGAAAATGATTCAGCGCTTTTAAAAAAAATCAACAAAAACAAAATATACTACAAACTAGAACATCATCTAAATAAATGAATGACATTTCTGTTTGTAGTTATTTGCTAATAGGCATTGTAGTCCGCAAAAAACTAGATATCCACTTTGTGCGAACTGTTGTTGGGATTGAAGTCGGTGACTCATACGTTTTTAACGTGGAAAATTATATACTAAATTATTTAAAATCACCCAATGTAGGAATAGTTGGAGAGTGACATAGGCTACTTTTCCACGCGAACGTCGCGGACGGAGAGCTAGTTCTTACTAAAAACTCTTAGCGCTCGGAAGCGTTCGTAGCTCAGTAGCGCTCGCATATCTGAACCGATCAGTGAGGTTAAGCATTGTATGCAAGGGCAAATGACCAAAGTGGCAATTTACCACGAGCGTTTCCGTGCTTTGCAGGGCACGTTAAGCAGACGGTCCCTGCCATTGTCGATTTACTAAAGTCGTTAAACCAAGTCAGAGGCCATTTGGCGGTTTGAAAATTCTGACAATAGCATTAGTCCAGTTAGCCACACACTGGACTATACCTACACGATAAGAAGAAGAAGACCCAATTTAGGACGGAGAGCTAGTCCTTATAGAATAATCAATTTTTCCAGCTTGACATGTCAACCCGCAGCGCAGCCACTGCCCTCCGAGCGCGGCGCGGCCACAAGGAACGCTCCAAGAACTTCACGGAGCTGGAGAAGCGGACGGTGCTCGAGCTGATAGCGAGACACCGGGACGTGCTCCGACAGGGCCGCTCTAACACCGCCACCAACCGATCCAAACAGGTTAGAACCTACATACTTCTCATTCAAACAACAAACTCCCCACCCAAACAAAAGCTCCCCATTCGCATTTAGAATCCCTCTAACACCGCCACCAACCGATCCAAACAGGTTAGAACCTACGTACTGGATTAGTGCAGTACAACAAACTCCCCACTCAAACAGACTCCCTATCCGCATTTAGAATTCCCATTTACATAAACGGATCCCCACCCAATTCACATGACATAGATGAAACATAGAAAAAAGATTCATAGAAGACACTCCTCACTCACGAAGAAAACGCATCAATACACTGACCCAACCGACGTCTGCTCTTCCTGACTCTTGCCCTCATTTGGAACGCTTCAAGAACTTCACGTGCTGGAGAAGCGGACGGTGCTCGAGCTGATAGCGAGACACCGGGACGTGCTCTGACAGGGCCGCTCTAACACCGCCACCAACCGATCCAAACAGGTTAGACCCTACGTACTCTTAACAAACCCCTCAAAAAACAAACTCCCCACTCAAACACACAAACTCACCTCAACACAACAAACTCCTCACTCAAACAACAGACTCCCCATTCGCATTTAGCATCCCTCTAAAACCGCCACCAACTCATCCAAACAGGTTAGTTACTAAATGCTTTAGTAGCTGTACAACAGACTCCCCATTCGCATTCAGAATACCCATTGATACAATAGGATCCCTCCCCAATTCACATGACAGATAGATTCATAGAAGAAACTCCCCACTCACAAAGAAAACTCATCACTAATACACTGACCCAACCGACGTCTGCTCTTCCTGACTCTTTTTCTCATCAATAACTCCACGGAATTGAAGAAACGAACGGTTCTTAGCTGATAGCGAGACACCAACACGTGCTAATACCGCAACAACAAACTGCTCACTCAAACAGACTCTATTAGCATAATAGTCTCCCCATTCCCACAAAAGACACCTCATTCGAACCACAGAATCCACCATTCGCACCATAGACTCCTTATTAGCAGACCACCTGTTCTCATAATAGGCTCCCCACTCCTACAAAAGACTCCCCATTATCAAAACATCCTCTCAAGAGACGGCCGGCACAGCACAATGGAAAACCTTAGTATGGGCCTTTGAGTTTGCTAGCCCAGTGGCTCTCGCTGATCACAACCGATCAGTGAGGTTAAGCAACGTACACAGAGGCAGGGAACCTGATGGGTGACCAAAGTGGCAATTTACCACGAGCGTTACCATGCTTCGTAGGGTACGTTAAGCTGTCGGTACCGGCTGTTGTCGATTGACTACAGTCGTTAAAACCAAGTCAAAGGCCATTGTGCGGTTTGAAAACTCTGACACCAGGGTTTGCCAAGTTCGCCACACATTTGACTATACCTACACGATAAGAAGAAGAAGAAGTTTGCTAAAATTCAATACCCAGTAAATTAGTTTCAAAAGCTTATCCACAGTCATCAATATAAGATAAAAATCGTTTAAACACATCATTACTTAACTGTATCGATAAAAAGATTATTTATTGTTAATATCAAGGACACCGTTTAACGCGGGGCGTTTTCAGTAATCTGTTATGATAGATAACAGTAATTTTTAACTGTTATCGTAAATATTTTAATGTTTTGCAAGTAAATTGATTCGTAAATAATTGACGAGCTCATTCCGCCTGCCCATTTCTTCTAGACCAGTATTTCCCAAACTATGGGTCGCGACCCACTGGTGGGTCGTGAGAAGATTTTAGGTGGGTCGCGGTGGTAACACCAAAAAACGTGTGGTTCGGTCAGCATCCGCACGTCGTGTGTAACTCAACTCAGCGGGGCAGCGCGCGGGCGGCGGTGGCGAATGCAACTAGCCAATGAGGGATTTTCTTTTTCTTTTTTTTAAATTTTTCCCCAGGCGCTGCAACGTTAGGTCGTAAAGATACCATATCCTTTAACAAATTTTTAGGTCGAGGTGGGTCGCCAAATTTGGACTATCATTTCGGTGAGTCGCCGCCCAGTCAACTTTGGGAACCACTGTTCTAGACCATTGGCTCCTAACCTTTTTAATATTGTTACCCCTGTGACTTATTAGGAAAACTGATTTTACCCCGACCTTAAACTATCATCAAAACAAGTAAATACAAATTTCTTTATTAATCAACTAGCATTCCACTCGGGACTTCGTTCCCGTGGGGCTACATAATTCGGGAAAGTTATGTAGCCTATCTTACTTAGGGATAACGTAGCATTCTAATGGTGAAAGAATTTTTCAAATCGGTCCAGTAGTTTCGGAGCCTTTCAATGCAAACAAACAATTACATCTTTCCTCTTTATAATATTAGTATAGACAATTGCACACTAAAATTTTATCCTATTTGATGCAGGTATATGTGATGGTTAGTATTGTTTTGCATTTACATGCGCAGTTAAAGATTTTTTATTTTAACTATCTAGCTTAGGCATTTTATTAGATTAGTCTTTAATTGGTAGGTTCTTTGTTACCTCCATAGAATAGCTGATTTACCCCCGCGAGGGTATTTACACCCAGGTTCGGAACCACTGTCTAGACGTTGAAGCCGTGTGGTGATCGGTTGAAAATAAAGCCACCACATATCTATCTATGGGTGACAAGAGGCGACTAGGGAAACACTAATGAGACCTGCCTCCTATTAATCCTAGGCATCGACACCTCTATTTGTTTCAAATCTGAGGTGGCGTCCTATTATCCCATACGGTGTGGTAAGCACTTAAAGAGCTGTCTGGTTCGCGACCACCCTCCTACCAAAGACCGTCGCCAGACAGTTTGCTGTGTTGTGACGGTCCGTGGGAGTAACAGTGCCTTAATTGGCATTTTCTGGGTTAACTCGCTCCATCGTCGACCTCATCTATGACCTTGGTCAGGATTGGGGTCAAGAGTTAACCCATCTCATAATAAAAAAAAGGATGGATTAATAGGACGTAAGTCTCATTAGTGTTTCCTTACGACACCCACGGAAAGAGATGGGGTGGTGTTATTCTCAACCAATCACCACACGGCGGAAAATCGTGGTCATCGACACCTCAATTTGTTTTACATCTGAGGTGTCTTTCTATTGTCCCATACGGGTACTAATTAAAAGGCCGTCTGGTTCGCGACCACCCTCCTACCAAAGACCGTCGCCAGACAGTTTGCTATGTTCCGGCGGTGCGTGGGAGTACCAGTGGCCTAATAGGCATTGGGTTAACTCGCTCTACTGTCGACCTCATCTATGACCTTGAAATGAATCTACGCAAAAGCATGTCGCTGAGCGACAAGAAAGTCAGGACATGTGAAAAATGTCGTTCTGACTTTTTTAATTTTTCAAAAAGGTTAGGCTACAGGGCAAACCCTTAACACGATCGTCTTTGTTTTAGGTTTAAACTAGCTGATGCCCGCAACTTCGTTTGCGTGTAATTTTTTTCTTTTGAACAGATTACACTTTATTGACGGTCTATTAATGAACCTTCATTTAGTTTATTAAATATTGATTTAGTTTAAGATTTAGATTTTTACATACAAAAGTTTTTTCCCGCTAACTCCCGTTCCCGTGGGAATTTGGCAATATCCTGTTGCAACTAAGCTTTAAGTTTACTAAGGTACCTGCATGCCAAATTTCAAGCGTCTAACTTAAGCGGTTTAGATTTTTCATACAAAAGGATTTTCCCGCTAATTCCCGTGGGAATTTCGGGAATTCCTTTCTTAGTGCACCTCTACGGTACCTAAGCTACGTCCCTTCCTTTCAAGTGCCTACGTTTAGCCGTTTAGGCTGTGCGTTGATATGTCAGTCAGTCAGTTCCAAAATCAAAAAATCGGAAAAAAATGATATTATCACTATTTCGACCATAGCATTTTTCGTTTTTAACCGACTTCAAAAAAGGAGGAGGTTTCTGAATTCGACCGTATATATATATATTTTTTTTATGTATGTCCGCGGATAACTTCGTCGTTTATGAACCGATTTTGATTATTCTTTTTTTGTTGGAAAGAGAGTATCCCAAGGGTAGTCCCATGGTAAGGAAACCAGGTAGTCCCATGGTAAGGAACCAGGTGGAATCCTGAAGAAATTGAGGGAAACTCTCGAAAAAATTGGCTTTTTGGGATTGCAGTCGGTGACTCTTACGTTTTTGACGTGGAAAATTATTGACTTTCTTGAATAATTCTTTTTTTGAATATAATATCTTCGCAATTCTTCGAGATATAAGGGGATCGCATTTTTTCATTAAATTGGAGCCTACACTGGAGCGAACAAAAAGACATTTCCAATGTCAAAATAAGATAAACATTTTTTAAACCCTTAACGGCTTTCACCGAGTGACTCGAATGCACGATAGCTCAGTTGGTTAGAGCACCAGGAGATCTAATCCTGGGGTCGTGGGTTCAAGTCCCATTCGCGCCGATTTCTAATTATAACTTGCTCAACGGTGAAGGAAAACATCGTGATGAATTTCCCGTCCAGGAAATTTAATTTCCGAAAGACGAGCGGTCCACCGCATTGGGCCAGCGTGGTGGACTATGGCCTAAATCTCCTTCGTGTTTCGAAGGGAGGCCCGTGCCCCTCGGTGGGGACGTAATATATGGGCTGGTAAGAAAAGTAATTTTAAAACAGCAACAAAAAAGATGGGTGTTATAAGTTTGACGTGTTTATCTGACGGCCGGTTTGGTCGAGTGGTAGTGACGCTGCCTCTTGATCGGTGGGTCCTGGGTTCGATCCCCAGTCGGGGCAAACATTTGTGTAAAAAGCAGATGTTTGTTCTAGGGTCATGGGTGTTTGTCTTTATGTGTGTTCCAAGGGACCGACGGCACAAGGGAAAACCTTAGTGTGGGCCTTTGAGTGTGTAGCGTTTATATTATATATTATTTATAAATCTGTTTGTGTCATCTTGGCTCCTAAACGAACGGACTGATTTCGATGCATTTACTGAAAACCGGGGCTTAGATAAATTTACTCTCTTCTGCATTAAGCCTAACTTCTTCTTCTTATCGTGTAGGTATAGTCAAGTGTGTGGCGAACTTTGCTAACCTTGGTGTCAGCCTTTTTAAACCGCACAAGTCTCTGACTTGGTTTTAACGATTGTAGCCAATCAGCTTAACGTGCCCTCCGAAGCACGGAAACGCTCGTGATAAATTGCCGCTTTGATCACCCATCAGGTTCCTTGCCTCTGTGTACGTCGCTTAACCTCACTGATCGATTGTGATCAGTAAGCGCCACTGGGCTACAAGCGCTGGTTTAGGTAGACTACTTTCTTCTGCCTTTAGCGGATACATCTAACGCACCATCCCAACTTGTAGTGCTTCGGAGGGCACGTTAAGCTGTCGGTCCCGGTTGTCGATTGACTTTTTTTTTTTTTTTAGTAGCCCATATACGTTCCCACCGAGGGGCACGGGCCTCCCTTCGAAACACGCGGGGGATTTAGGCCATAGTCCACCACGCTGGCACAATGCAGGTTGGTGGACCGCTCATCTTTCGAAAACGAATTTTCTTGGACGGGCGGGTTTCATCACGATGTTTTCCTTCACCGTTAAGCAGGTGATAATTAGTAATCCGTACATAAATCCGAAAAGATGAATTTAGTGGTATAGGCCCGCACCAGGATTTGAATCCGCGACCTTCGGATTACAAGTCTGGCTCATTACCAATTGGGCTATCACCGCTTTTACCAACTGGGCTATCACCGCTTTTGTCGATTGACTATAGTCGTTAAAACCAAGTCAGAGGCCATTGTGCGGTTTGAAAACTCTGACACCAGGGTTAGCCAAGTTTGCCACACACTTGACTATACCTACACGATACGAAGAAGAACTATCCAAACAGTTACCTAACAAAAACAATCGTCATCAAAGAGAGCTGTAATTCAATACCGGCTAGGGCTGAGAACGGTGGTGTAAAATGAAACCACATTGTTTGTTATTTGTCTATGCAGCGGTTAGAAGCCTCGTGGAGGGATGGAGTATAGTGGTAGAGGTAGCGGATAAGAAAACGCTATTTAAACAGCTCTGTTTTTAGGGTTCAATTCATTTATTGCAATTCATAGTACAGGATTTATGTACGGATTTCTAATTATCACTTGCTCAACGGTGAAGGAAACATCGTGATGAGCCCGTCCTAGAAAATTTTCGAAAGACGAGCGGTCCACCAACCCGCATCGGGCCAGCGTGGTGGACTATGGCCTAAATCCCCTTCGTGTTTCGAAGGGAGGCCCGTGCCCCTCGGTGGGGACGTATATTATATGGGCTGAGAAAATCCACACATCAACACGGTCTAAGGATATTGCACGATTTTTCATACAAAAGAGGTCTGTTTGAGAAGCTATAAAAGCATACTCGAGATACATGAAGGGCTATACATTTTAGACGAGCAAGTGCTAAAACTGAATTTTCATTTCTCATCAATAAATTTTGTTTTACTTGAAATTTGTGAAAACGTGACGGAAACGAAAACGAAAATGCACTTTTTGCCTGCTTTTTGTATGAAAATGGTCGTATTTACGCAATTCTTTTTTTCATTTTCGTCA
The DNA here is from genome assembly GCA_949987775.1 of Aproaerema taeniolella. Classification (NCBI taxonomy): domain Eukaryota; kingdom Metazoa; phylum Arthropoda; class Insecta; order Lepidoptera; family Gelechiidae; genus Aproaerema; species Aproaerema taeniolella. The sequence continues at coordinate 2,756,938 of OX465266.1, forward strand.
CGTTTTCACAAATTTCAAGTAAAACAAAATTTATTGACTAGAATTTAAAATTTGGCTTAGCAGTTGCTTGTCTGAAAATTATAGCCCTCCATGTATCTCGAGTATGCTTTTATATCTTCTCAAACAGACCTCTTTATTTGTATCAAAAATCATGCAATATCCTTAGACCGTGTTGATGTGTACATATCCTATTATAAATGCAAAATTAACCCTGTCTGTTACGCTTCCATGCCCAAATTACTGAACCTATTTTGATGAAATTTGGTACAGAGATAGATTAGACCTTGGGAAATGCTGTTTGTCTTGTCTTTTACATGTTTATGCTGTTTGTTTGTCTTGTACCCCAAATAAAGAGTTTGTTTACTTACTTTGGAAAGGACATAGGCTACATTTTATCCCACAGCTGGGTACGTTTGAAGAAATAAACGTATTATTATTATGTTTGTCTTATGACCCATAATCTCGGGCAATTCTTCTTCTTCTTTTCGTGTCAATGGCTATTTAATTATTATTTATAATTTTTTTTTTACTGCTTTTGGCTTGGCCTCATATAAGTCTCGGGAAAATAAATCCCTGACTTTTGGAAGGCATGCGTGCGGCCGAAGCCAACACGTAGAGGCCCGTTCAATAGACAATTTAATTTAGCAATGTGACACCAACTAGCAGTTATCTCTGTATCTAAATATATAAAAGGAGAAACTGCCTGACTGACTGACTGACATATCAACGCACAGCCTAAACGGCTAAACGTAGGCACTTGAAATTTGGAAGTGACGTAGCTTAGGTACCGTAGAGGTGCACTAAGACGGGAACGGGAATTAGCGGGAAAATCCTTTTGTATGAAAAATCAAAACCGCTTAAGTTAGACGCTTGAAATTTGGCATGCAGGTATCTTAGTAAACTTAAATCTTAGTTGCAACAGGATATTGCAAAATTCCCACGGGAACGGGAGTTAGCGGGAAAAAACTTTTGTATGTAAAAATCTAAATCAATCTGTGTACTCTGTACAAAAAAAAAATAACACGCAAACGAAGTTGCGGGCATCAGCTAGTTCACTATAGAAATGCACCCAAAGACTATAATTATGTAATATGTAGCCCACGCGGGCGGAAAGCTAGTAAAAAAATGTTATTAATGCTAGTCGCTCATGCAATAACTACACTACCTAATCTACTGACCATTCCTGACTTAGTAAGGCAGGCATTACATCAATATGGACGCTCAAAGTCAGTTATACAATTATGTAAGTTAATCTTTTTTTTAGATAATTCAGTGGTTAATCTTATTAATCAGTGAAATTAGTAGTTAATTGTTTTTATCTGATTATTTGAGTATCAGTGATTTAAACTTTGTTTATTCGTGGACTAAGCCATCTTTGTGGTTGAAATGCCAAACTGATCAACGGACCAAGCCAATGATACGTTAATTCACTATTCTTTTCTATACTTATAATTATAACCTAAACTTATTTTAATTGTTACTTTATTGGCTTTTGTGAAAGAAAAAGTTAGAATGTGCCAGCTGCCAACTCTTCCGAAGCGTAGGTACTGTAGGAGCGAGTGGTATGCGAGGGTTTTGCTGTAGCGTGGGCAAAAGGCTGACAACCTCTCAGCACTTACGTCATATTTCATCTTACAACCCTCTGAATTTATGTCAAACGTGGCACTAAGTGGCACTCCTTCTCTGTCCGAGCCGTGCAGCTGTGGAACAAACTTCCGAAACATATTCAGAATAGTCCATCTATCACTTCCTTTAATAAGAAAGTAAAGCAACACTACCTGTCTTCACTATATTAAATAGCATATATTTATGTATATTATAGTATATATATATATATATATATATATATATATATATATATATATATATATAAATGTATATATTTCTTATGTTGTATTTTTGTAATTTAGTAGTAACTGTTAATATTTATTTTTATAACTACTATAATCAATGCACACAGTCTTGTGCCCGTAATTTATAGCTTTTCTGACACCGGATGGGTTGGCTGGAAGAGATCTCTTATAGGGATAAGCTCGCCTTTGTAACATTGTTTATTAATTAAGTATCCAACTATGTGTGTACAATAAAGAATATAACTAAGTGGTATTAAAACCACTGATGCTCTGCCTACCCCAATAGGGATTATTGGCGTATGAGATGAGATGATGATGAAAGCCTTCTTCATTGCATCACCATCACGCTTCATCAAATGACCGAGCATCTCATTTTTTAATATCATCTTATCTTCTTTATCTTTTTATTACATAGTATAAAATCGCTTCCGCGGTCTATTCGCTTCGATCTCCAGGGGTGGAAAATGGTCAGTAAAGTCAGTAAAAGTCGGTTTTTTTGAACTAGGTCAGTAAAAGTCAGTTTTTTCGAAAAATTGTCAGTAAAGTCAGTATTTTGAGGATCAGGGGTAGGTACATTTCCACATAAGTGGTCTGGTGTCTGTAGATTGAGACGGTCGCCGTAAATATGGCCAACGTGATGCTTGCTACGTTGGCTAACGAAAGAGAAGAGGAAGAAAAGAAAATCAAAGTGGCACAAAAGATGCAAAAATATATAGACAACCAGAAAAATAAATTGATAAAAGTAACTTCTTTCACTTAAAAAAATAATTTATTGTTTGTTTTGTTAAAATAATATTGTAATAATTTAATTATTTTTTAATAATAAAGGGGGGTGCAGGTTGGCTATGGGGATAGTGTAGGCCAAACACAAAAAGATTTTTACTTATTCACAAACTTTTCCATATACACTGGGCGTCAAAAATAAGTAGTACACTTTTCAAATTGCAATTACTCCTAAACTATAGTAGTTACACTTATGAAATAAAAAGCAGTTTATAGTAAACTTAACGAAGTTTATTAAAGTTATATTTTATTTGGCATGAATAAAGTTTCAAACTTAAAATTAAGATAAATACTAAAAAGTATCAATTTTTAACGATATGTCAACCACTTAATTTTCACGTTTTGGAACTTTTTCACAATTTAATAACTTGTGTTGCCGCCTCGGGCTCTAATTACAGCTTGGATCCGGTTTGGCATGCTGAACACTAAGTTTCGGAGGCGGTGTTGGGGAATATTTTCCCATTCTTCTATCAGCGCATGTTTTAGAGCCCTGAGTGTGGCAGGAGGTGGACTGCGCCTTCTGACTAGCCTCCCAAGCTCATCCCAGGCGTGTTCAATCGGGTTGAGATCTGGGCTTCTCGATGGCCAAGCCATCAAGTTGATGCCAACCTCCTGAATGTACTCTTGTACGTGGTGAGCAGTGTGTGGCCGGGCGTTATCATGCATTAGGATGGCTCCATCACCCATATTTATTAAATATGGCCCTGCATACTCGTTGAGGATCTCCGAGGCATATCTTTCACCAGTCAAAGTCCCATTTTCTATTACCACAAGCTCTGTGCGACTCTCTGAAGAGATACCAGCCCATACGTGTACAGAGCCCCCGCCATATTGGACTCTTTCCGAGATACAAGCTTGAATGTATCGCTCACCGGGTCGTCTGTAGACTCTCCGCCGTCCATCTGAAGTGTATAAAGAGAATCGAGACTCATCTGTGAATAAAACTCTAGCCCATTCTTCTTCGCCCCATTGTACGTGTTGACGGGCGTAGCGTAGTCTTGCTACGCGATGCTCTGTCTCAAGTTTGGGGCCATTTGCTGGTCTTAGAGGCTTCAGGTTAGCTTCAGCAAGTCTTCTTCTCACTGTACTCTCACTGATGTAGTCTGTTCGGGTCCGAAGAAGCTGTTGCTGAACCTCAACTGCATTAAGGTGTCGATTTCTTAACACAGTGGAAACAATAAAGCGATCTTCTCGGGTACTTGTGCACCTGGGTCTGCCATTACCTCGTCTCCTTAGATGGTTTCCAGTCTCTTCGTACCTTTGCTTTACTCGCTGAACCGTTCTTAAAGTTACACCCACCCTCCTTGCAGTACGACGCATACTGATGCCCACTTCGAGAAAAGCTAAGATTCTTGCACATTCTTCTGGTGAAAGAGGCATGATTAGTCAAATTTACTCTCTGAAGATACCTATGCTTTTCAATTACAATTGCTTTATCAGCAGCGAATGTGTCAAACACAAAAATCCTAAGTAAGACAACACCTTTCAACAGTTTAAAAAAAGTGTTTTTATTTATTCGTTTTTTTTAAAGTCAAACATTATAAGTTCTTATAATGCATGAAGTTTTTATTGAATAAGATTAAATTTTCTTTTTAACCTTTTTTGTTTCAAAGGTCTAAGTTTTATAGTTTGGGAGAAATCGCAATTTTAAAACTGTACTACTTATTTTTGACGCCCAGTGTAATATGTTAAGGCGGTTGCTGAGGTGTCATTTTCATACAACACGTTTCACCAATACACGCCGGACTGAAACTATATCAGATTCTCCAAACTACTTTGAAAAATTGTTAAAAAAATCTAGTTTTCGGCAACCGAATAAAATTATTAATAAATCAAACCATTTTTAAATTATAAGTCTTCGAAATTATTAAAATTTTTGCCTAGCTTCTGTTTGTGTGCGTTACATTTACACAAATTGACAGATACATAGATAGGAAATGTTTCCCGCCATACATAAACTGGCCGTTCTGAGACGTGATACTGTTTAACTTTGTTTCATAAAAATTTATGTAAAATGAGTTAAATATCGCGTTATTTTAATTAAATTTAAATTCAAGGTAACATATATATTACAAAAACTACTTAGAAACGCTTATACTTATTTATTTTCATTTTTTTACAAGGCTTTATCCGAAATGTATAGTTTTCAAACGCATTTTGATTAATGTCACAGATTATGAAATGTGTCAAGTTGTCATTGATTTGTGAGAGGTCTTTGGCGGGAACTCGGCGTGAGCGGTTGCTTTGTCAATTGAATTTTCGTTTTCGGTGTGAAAAAGTTGTTTAATGTGTAATAGTGATAGTGTATTATGCAGTAAATTGACTAAAATTCGTGTAGTGATGAAAAATTCAAGTGATAACAGTGTTTCTGCTCCGTTTGGTACCGACAAAGATCCTCGCGGTTGTGCTTCTCGCCGCCAGTTTTCGTAAAACAGACGCTATCCGGTTTTACGCAGAACATGAGGAGCTTAGGGCTTAGGTTAAGTTGAAGAAAGAAGATTTTTCACTGAAGACATGGCTGTATGGACATAGTTTCCTTTGCCTTTCCCGAAAGGGATAAATTTAACAAAAAAAAAAAAAAATCATTGATTTGTTTGTTATGATTATAATTTTTGTAGATTTTGTATTTCCTCTAATTTGAGAATGGTACAAATGGTTGTTCATAAGAACGTCCGATTGCCATTAAATTGAACTAAGCAAATCACCTAACAGCTTACGCGTGACCGAGGCCGAATCCCAAGCTGTCTCGAACTATATTTTTCCTAAAACATGAACCAAAAAATGCGTCGTAAGTATTTTGTAAGCCGTAGGTAGGTATAAGAAGTGAAAATTCTAGTAACAGTAATCTACAACAAGTTTTCATTTTATTGTAGCCGTAGAAAGGGTCCCGTTCTGTTTTCCCACTAAACTGAAAAGCTTTTCCCAGGGATCAGGTCAAAATGTTAAAACAATAGTTTGCCTCTCCATTCAACTCGAGTTATCAGCTGATTTACCTACTAAGTAGGTATGAAAATTTAAGAAGTCGAATTTATTTTGAGGATTTCAAATAGGTTCTTTGAGGAAAGTTTTCAGTTTTAAAGAAAATAAGCCTCTAAACTCTAAAGGTTCGTTTACTTATCAAAGTCGCCTTATAAAAAGAAACGCCTTATGAAGAGAAACAAGCCCCCCGCTTTTGAGTGTTTTTAATATGCTCATTATTTTAAAAACTTCATTTTTGCAATCAATGAGCATTTGACAGGCTCATTCATTGCCTTTTTCTAGAGTAAGTACCTACCTAAGTAAGAAATAATTTCATTACAGATATAGGGTCAACTCAGAACATGGGGAAGGGGGCATTGGGACAAGACTAATTTTTATAAAACATGCATGCTGCCAAAAGAATGTCTTCCAAGATCCACCGTCTTATAAAGAGCCCAACAAGTTTTGGAAAATAGTTTTGGAAAATAAAATGTTGATTTAAAAAACTTCTAAACGAGTCTCTCATTTTTTTTTACAACCTGGTATGATTAGTTATTAATTCAAATCCCTAGAAACACCAGCCAAGTTTGCCACACACTTGACTTTATCTACACGATAAGAAGAAGAATTCAAATCCCTAATTCCCGACTAATATTACAAATGCGAAAGCAACTCTGTGTGTCTGTCTGTCTCTCAGTTAAGTATGCTTTCACGCCTAAACTACTAAAGCGATTACAGAGATAGATTAGACCTTGGGAAAGGACATAAGCTACGATTTATACCATAGCTGGGCAACCTGTAGACCATGCGCGCGGAGCCGTGTTCGGAAAGCTAGTTATTTATAATTTAATACGATATATCCTCAAGTGTTCAGGCTCATTATGACATTTTTCTTAAAATGTCCTTTCTCAAAATGTTCTTTTCGCGTTTCGCTTTTCGAAAAAGGACATTTTCAAAAAGTGGTCAGGCTAATTATGTCTTTTTCTCAAAACGTTTTTTCGCAAAATGTCCTTTTCAAAAAAAACTTATGTACAAGCTTTGGCTTACTAGGTTATTTTAATTTTTGATTGTTTTTTCAATTTGGAATCCATGATATTTTTATTAATATTTTTTTATAGACATACACTGTAGAGCTTATACAAAGTATAAGTGTAATATATGATCACAGATATGGGTATATTAAATAATATCTGTACATAACTGTTTTGTAAGCAAGTATCCGCAATTGTATTTCTCAGTAAGTGAACTATGCAATTTCTTTTGAGAAACAAATTTCTTGAACCATAGATCATGATCGGCTCCAAATAACCATTTTTCCCGGAAACTTAAAGAAGGTATTGTTATCTACTTTAGCGCTACGCAATGTACAGAATGCGATATAGGTTTTTGGATGTTTATGATTTACGCTATTATTATAATTTTTTAAAATAAAATAGACTATAATTCAATAAATAATTTAATTTTAAAACAGGAAACCTTTAAAATATGCATTTCAAAAGGAACGGAACGAGGCAAAAACTTGGGTCATTGACTTGGGTCGTGGCTCGTGGGTAATTTTTATGTGAAACGCTGGCAAGTTTTATGCCTTCCTGAAATCACACTGACTGAGACCTGCTTTAGCATTAAATATGTCTTCCAAAACGATTCATGAAAATGTATGGGACGGCTTCGCACAAACTGAAACCCTGATTCAAGTTGTCATTCTGAACAATTTTTAGCGGAATTTTCCACGCGTTTCTCGTGGTTACACTGATTGTGACACCAGATTTCACTCTTTCCTTGTGGCAACACTGGTTTTTACACAAAGATAACTTTTCCCATAGGTAACACCACACTAGACATCGCATCGATTATCGATAAAACACATCAGAATGTTTTTTAAATGATTTTATTTAGCTTGCCTTGTTATCAAGTAATTGAAATTTGACCCCTTCCTTTTGACTGATTGATCTAAAATTTTGTAGGTACGCACCTTTAGTTTGGATGATTTATAGTTTAATACATTCGGTATCATTGTAAACCAATATGGCTGCCAACAATTTTTTTTTTATTAATTCCATAGATTGATGAGGAGAGTGATGTAATGACAGGTACCTAGCACATACCGAATTATTTTTTAGCTTTCAATACATTGTCTACATCATTTTAATATTTATTTTCACCAAAATCGTTTAACTTAACAAAATTTTTCACTCATTTTTTTCGTAATGATAAGCTAAATATTCAAAGTCAAACTATTATGTAACTCCGTTTCCAGTAGTGAACTACTAGCAAAAAATTTCAAGAGGATTACGACATTGAGATCCGTGTTGTTAAGTTCTTCCGTTCTGATATTTGGCTGGTGCTGATATTTGCTATATTTTTTTTGGAATAATAAACCTTTGCGAAAAATATAGTCTGTTGTAACATTAATTATTAAAGAAAACAAACTTCATTGTGATTTAAAAAACAAATTTTCAAATTATTTCTGTGAAGAAAATCAATTTAAGGAGCTCGTTGTTCTATAAAACGAAATAACAGAGAAATAGTGTAATCCTTCCTTCCTCGTGTAGATGTTCGAAAGATACAAATGAAATATCAAAACGGTGTCTGTACGTAACAATGTGTACCTATTAAAAATACCCTTTTTCAGAAAAAAAAGTTCTGAAGAATGTCTTATGTCAACTGACACAATTTTTAAGTTCCTGGGCTAAATTTTATTTAAAAGCGATGTAATTAATTTTAATACTTTAAATTTAAGCGCAAGGCTGTCATGTTTACTAATATCAAGTATATGAATCTATGACATTAATGGATGACTAACCGCGCAACTGATTCCTAGATTTGCTACAATCTTACTTTTGAATTTAATTTTTGATTTCTTTTTATTGGGTTATTTTGAAACACTTGCCGACGTAACGTAGTATGTCGTTTTGATTGGTGTTCCACCAAATATGGTGGACAGGCTGTATGTTGTCTTATTCTGATAAAAAATATTATCTCTCATTTATTCTGAAAAAAGTAACTACATTTCTTTGCAATTTTTTTTGACCTGACTAATAAAGTAAAACCACAAATTAAGAATTATTTGTGAATGTTATGATGTTTATTGTAGAGACGATATAACACGATGTACGAGGAGCGTTCAATAATTTATCTACCTAAGAGCGAAGCATACTTCTGAACAAGTCGAGACATGTTCACGCGTGTAGCTACGTTTCTTCATATGACGCGTACCAAATTTCAAATCAGTGCGATTGATACTTTCAGTGTGAGAACATGGCAGGTGCATCGATGTCTGAGCCTACTAAAAAATTGCTTGATTTAGAGCAGCGGTCGGTCATAAAGTTCCTCACTAAAGAGGGAAAGAAGCCTAAAGAAATATTTGAACGCATGACAGCGATATATAAGGAGTCTGCGCCTTCCGAATATAAAGTAAAATTTTGGAGCAAGCAATTTAAATGGGGAAGAGAGTCAATAGAAGATGACCCTCACACTGGGCGGCCCGTGACGGCCACGTCTCCAGAAATGTGCAAAAAAGTTGAAAAATTTATTTTAGCCGACAGACGAGTGACTGTTTCCCGAATAGCTGAAGAAATGGGCATTTCTGCAGGCACAGTTTGGAATATAATTCATGAACATTTGCTAATGTCTAAAGTCAGCGCAAGATGGGTCCCACGCTTTCTGACACCACTTCAAAAGGACGCCCGATGCAAATGTTCTCAAGAGAACTTGGAGTTGATTGGTGGGGACCCAGCAAGTTTTTTTCGACGGTTGGTGACAGGAGATGAAACGTGGGTTTACCATAGTGATCCCGAGTCTAAAATGGAATCCATGCAGTGGAAGCACAGGACCTCACCTACCCCTAAAAAGTTTAAAGTTGAAAAGTCTGCAGGCAAGGTCATGGCCACAGTGTTTTGGGATGAGGAAGGACTTTTACTGTTGGAGTTTATGCCTCATAGGACTACTATTAAAGGAGAGACCTACGCTAATACCATGAAAGAATTGCGAGACTCTATCAAGGAGAAAAGGCGTGGAAAGCTGTCATCAAAGGTCCTGCTCCTTCACGACAATGCTCCGGTGCACACGTGTGCAAAAGCACAGGCTGCCATTCAAGACTGCGGGTTTCAACAACTCAACCACCCACCCTACAGCCCTGACCTGGCCCCATCGGATTATTTCCTGTTCAGAAACTTGAAAAAATTCCTTCGTGGACAACGATTTTCTTGTGATGAAGAGGTCAAGGCAGCTGTGACCACTTGGTTTGAAGAGCAATCGAACGAATTTTTTTTTAAGGGCTTAAGCTCATTGCAAAATAAGTGGACCAAGTGTATTGAGCTAAGCGGAGATTACATTGAAAAATAAAAATAAATTCATTTAATTACACTATCTTTTTCTGGCTTAGGTAGATAAATTATTGAAAGCTCCTCGTATATCCATTGGCTGTAAAATTTCTGCCCTTAATTTCATCAGGTGGATTTTATGGGACTTTAACGAACTTAAAGACTTTAAATTTAAGAGGGTTATTAGTCGACAATTGTTAAAATACCCTGACTCATTCAAACCGAAAAATATATACTCTAATTCGCTACCAGTTCAGATAATACCGTTATGAAATAGCATAGTCAGAAAAGCACAACTTTGAATATTTTACTTATTAATACGAAACCACATTCTAATGTGTTACATCGATACTCGATAGTCGATCTCTTCTGCGTTGATACTAACGGGGAAAGGGTCTTCGACGTGGTTACACTCGTGTAAAAGCCAGGATAACAAAAAAAACGAGTGAAATCTGGTGTAATAATCAATATAACGTGAAATGAGTGGAAAATTCCACTGAAAAGTTCAGAATGATAGTCTGAATCAGGGTTTCAATTTTTGCAAAGCCATCCCTTAACACGAAACGTTTTGAAAGAAATATTTTATGCTTAAGCTGATCGTAGTTGGTATGCTTTCAGGGAGGCATAAACTTGACAGTATTTTTTTTTACAAACATTATGTCCGTCATTTTGAATTGTAATTTACCTATAGCAACATTTATGTAAAAACGTATATCCGTCAATCTGGGTTTCAAAATGGATGTCCCATATCAATATTTAAAAAAAAAAACTTGAAAAAATTCGGCTACCTTGCATTTTTGGGGCCCTATGTAAAGCTCGACCTTTGTCCTCGCTTTATAGGCAGCTTGACTTAGCCTGTGGCCTCACCTCCCCGTGAGACGTAATTCCCGTGAGACCCCGCCTAGACGTAATTCAGTTCAAAATAATATGCGAGTCATTTTTAACAAAAAGACATTTTACGAATATAACATTTTGCGAAATGTACAATATGAGCTTGGACTTTTTAAATTTTCAACACCATGACGCAATCCAGATTTCCTACCTAGATATATATAGGTGCCTACTAACAATCCGCTTCGGCTTCGAAAAGGTATTGCTAAGTGAAGCACAAAAACAGTCACCTATCATAGTCAAGTTTTAGAATGGGGTACCTAACCTTAAATACTGCTTTCAAATAAGATTGCATTTATTTTGAGTGTTTTGAAGCACAAAACCGGTCACCCATCACGCTTTAATTCTTCAGAAGGTTGCCTAACCTCATTGACCGCATTCAGATTGTCAATGAACTGAATTTTGTGTGCTCAAGAATCGAAAAGCGGCTTTTGAGAACTGAGCGTAAAAACACGCTGAAAATGATAGTGATAAGTGACCAATATGCTAGAGAAGTTACGAACTCAAAATTTTGATTTGTATTTAGATTCCTAATAATCTGACAGATAAAACGCCTTCTACCAGTGAATTGACAGATAAATACGCGAGAATTTATGAATGAAACTCTCAATTCGAACGTCTATGTGTGCGTAATAAACTTTTATTGCACGTTTTCGCAATACATGGGAAAATAAAACATTAAAATAAACTGAATCCTTACTATAACAGTCAAAGATAGATACAGGCTTTCGGCAATTTCAAAACATTATGCAAAACTTGTCTTAATTACGAAATAATCGACAAAATCATGACGAAATTACCAATTCTAAAAACAGCGCCATCTAGTGGGACTTTTTCAATTTTGGTTTCACAGCAACCGCCTTAACATAATTAAATAACAGCAACTAAAATTCGTATATCGATGTCAAACTATCCGACCGAGGGTCGGTATTCTAGAAATTTGGTCAGTTAATAGTCAGTATTTTAGAGGGTTGTAGTCAGTCAAATCAGTATTTTTGGACATGGAATGAGTTTCCACCCCTGGATCTCTACGGATTTTAATGCAGTTTTCAGCAATAGATAGAGTGATTCAAGAGGAAGGTTTATATATGTGTAACTCATTCCCAAAATTCCCACGGGAACGAAGTCCCGGGCGGGAAGATAGTATTAACTAAAACGGAATTTAACTGACATAAATCCACTGAACATAAAAATTATCTCTTAAATAAAAAGCTGTACTGTATGTGCATACAGTCAGTTTTTTAATCATTTTGTAACTGTTTTTCTTTTGACTATATATCTTGTTTTGTGTGTCAAATAAATAAATAAATAAACATTTTTTGTTTAAGTTGGTGTGGTCGACAATATGCGAGGAGGTGAACAAGCGTTGCGGCGGCGACCGGCCGCGGACGCCGGCGCAGGTCAAGATGTGGTACGAGAACTACAAGAAGAAGTGCAAGATGCGCGCGCACGAACATCAGGTGAATAACAACCTTATTTTGTAGGGCGTAAAGTTCAAAATTCTTTCAAAATTGTGTCTCTTTCGGGAGATCACTTGATTATTCTTGACCATTTCTTACACACGCACTAGGTCGTACATACTACATACATGTAGGTACATCACAATTCACGGACACACGTTCACTAACTTCACAATAGCGACACACACAGACACATGTACACACAATAATGATGCGACAGACTAGCTTTTATATCAAATTATTGAATCGCTTACTTTTTTTCTCATACTGTTTATTTTAAGTTCTTTTTTTCGTGCTCCGTGTTAACTTACCACTAAAATTCAAGTGTTTGGACCCTTGGACTACATAGTAGGGGTCTGTTAGTGGCTTATGTTTAGTTAAGTGTTATTGTTTATTAGATTAGTAAAATAGCTGTAAACCTAAGAACAATTTAAAAAAAAGTGTCTCTTCTAGAAAAATCCGTCTAGCGGTTTTTTTGATAATAATTTTAACGTTGGGGCAAATAATATATGTGGTACGAGAATAACAAGAAGTGCAAGATGCGCGCGCACGAACGTCAGGTGATTAACTACCTTATTTTGTAGGGTGTAAGGTTCAAAATGTCTTTTTTCTTCTAGCAGTTTTTTTGATAATTATTTTAACGCTGGGGCGAAGATGTGGTATGAGAATCACAAGAAACCACATACCGTTTTTTCCCCTGTACTATTTGACCATGTATTAGTAGGATACATGGTCAAATAGCACAAAACGGTATTAAGGCGACTACAGCACCCGATAAAGGCAGCACACATAGGAATAGTGCCATCTCCGTCTTTCAACAGGCCTGGGCCGGCAGTGCGAACAGTGTCGATACACGAAGTTTATGGACTATGAAAGCGTGCGTGCGTAAAAACATGTTCGAAAGTTAGAAAAATGAGATTTATGGAAAGGTGACAGCTTTAATCGAAAATGTGTTAACTACTTATCGAGAGTGTTCAATCACGAACATTTTGATAGCAAATTCAAGTTCCTGTGTGCATTTTACTATCGTTTTTACAGCTTAAAAGATACACAATATTGGTATTTAGAGGTGACTTTGTGAGCTTTTTCTATCGAACCAAAAGTGCTGAATCATGTTTTCAGCAAACTACTTATCTAGTTTATGTCCTGAATATTACCGTAGTATTTTTTTTCTTCGGTTTAATGCAGTGCGTCATGCTTATCTACGCATCATAAAATCGTAATTTAGGTGCTGTAGTCGCCTTAAGCAATTTATCACGAGCGTTTCCGATGGCACGTTAAGCTGCCGGTACAGTCGTTAAAACCAAGTCAGAGGCCATCGTGCGGTTTGAAAACTCTGACACCAGGGTTAGCCAAGTTCGCCACACACTTGACTATACCTACACGATAAAAAGAGGGATAATAAATGACTATTTTGTTGTTTCAGCCGCCGCCGGCCGCCGACGGCCCCGGCCTGCTGGACGGCATGCTCTGGCAGAGCTTACATCCTCTAGATGTCAAAGGTAACATTATTTTTATAACTACAAATACATAATACAAAATAGTTGATTTAGAGCCAGCCAATTTAACCAGTGTTCTTTGAGTATTCTTATTTTCCTTTTACTCCCGACTCCGACTTCTACATTAGGCGGAGATCCCAGGGCCGCCAGACCTTACTTATTTTCTCATTAACCAAATGTGTGGGAAATAGTAGTGCTAGTACGTACTAGTAACGTTTGAATACCAGCGCACCTGGGCCGACGGTCAATTTTCAGCTACCAGGTTCTGAAGGTACTTCCAAAACTTACTCACTTGTCTTGAAGTCTGGCTGCTGATATCTTATAGAATATAATTCATTAAATATAAAAATTAACGATCAACACTCTCCGTCAGCTGTAATTTCTGCCAGACGCTTTACAGTTCGCAATTAAATTATGCGATTATACCTACAATCTGAGCCGTGATTTTTGTATATGATGTTCAGGGAACTATAACAATACTTTTTATAGCACGCAGACTTCAAGATAAGTGAGACATTTTTTACCTTCAGAACCTGGTAGCTGAAAATTTGCCGTCGGCCCAGGCTAGCTGGTATTCATATGTTAATAGTACATATTAGCACTACTCTTTTCCATACTTTTGGTTAATGAGACAATAAGTAAGGTCTACCGGCCCTTTGGTCTAAATATGACTTCAACAGAAGCATAGTCAACGGAGTATAGAAGTATTAAATGAAATATAATCCACCGAGTATAATTGAAGTTAAATACTTAGTTGAAGTAAAACTGCCGTACTCAGAGACGTCAATTAAAGTTAAGAAGTAATTAAATGTCATGCCATCCTTGTTTATATCAACAAGAGTAAAAGAGACAACATCAGAGTTTAACAGTACTTAACTTTAATTGACGTCTCTGAGTACGGCAGTAAATAAACGTAGACAGAGAAAAGACTGCAGCCGAGCGTGCCACCGAAAAGGACAGTAAATATTAGTACTGCTGTAGTCGGCCGTAGTACTGCGCTTTAATGTGCTATAACCCGTACGAATTAGCTGTGCACCTCGCGCTGTACTGTTACCACAGCGCGAGGTGCACAGTTAATTCGTACGGGTTACAGCACATTAAAGTGCCGGCCTTGAAAAAACCGGCACGCGCTAAGGGACAAAAAATGCCCAGCATTGTCTCTTTTTTTCACGTGCAATTGATATAATTTTGTCCTTATCTGTGCGACCGAAAAAGAAGATATCCAGTAGTCTATACCTTTTCTCTGTCTACGTAAATAAATTATATTTAATCTCAGATGAGGATGGCGACGCGGCGACGAGTGCGGAGGGTGCGCATAGCGTGAAGGATGACGACTGTGTGCCCGTCAACGTAAGTTTTATTTATTTAATTCGCCTGGGACATAGTGTTCTAGATTATCTTCAAAATCTATCTAAAATTGTCATCTTAATTACCTAATTTTAAGTTTGTTACTCATTGGTAAGTTAAGTTTAAAATGGACTTAGTTGCAGCGCCCTTAGGGACCATCATAAATTACGTCACACGTTAAGAGGAGGGGAGGGGGTCGACAAAGTGTGACATTGTGTGACAGGGGGGTGGGAGGGTTCATAAGTTTAGTGACGTCACATTTCAAAATATGTTATGAGTATCAAAACGCGTTAACTATTAACAATAAACTTAACTTCCTCAGTCCCAAGCGCTCTTTTAACGTTTTTACTCTGGTTGAGACACTGAGTTTTGAGTTCCCAAAAAAAAATAACAACACTATTAAGTACTGGTTTTAATAAAAAAATACAAAAAATGGAAAATATGTGACGTCACGCTAGGGAGGGGGGAGTCTTACAAATGTGACCAGCTGTGACAAGGAGGGGTCAAAAAATCATGAAATTCGTGTGACGTAATTTATGGATGGTCCCTTACAGGGTGTCACAATGAACTCACCCATTTTTCTACCAACATTTGTGTTTTGTGACTAGCAATAAAGATATGAATATGAGTAGTAGGAGATATAAGTTTTTTTTTTTAAATTTTAGATGTCAAACGGCCGACTGTCAAGCACGAACGACAGCGACGACACGACACCGAACGTACTCGAGCCCCAAGTACAAATAATACCCCAATCATCCCCCACACCCCCTTTAAAACCACACCCAATTAACCCTATCCTCCCTTTACCGCTATTAACTAACCCTTTACAAGCAATCGAACAAGCTAGAATACAACAGAACTTCTTTCAAAAACTAAACGAACTGTCAAACACGCCATTAAATCTCAGCCATTTAGACGACGACAAAAGAAAAAATGGCGGCGAAAAATTTCACGAAAAAAATGACGAGCAATTGAAACACGATTGCTCGTCGGCTACGGAAGAAGAAAGATTGTATTTTACAGCGAAAAGGCAACATGCGATATGGGAGCATGAAGCGAAAATGAAAATTTTAAACATGGAGTTGCGACAGAAGGAGGAGATTTTTTCACTCCAAAAACAACTCTTTCTCATAGAGTTAAGGTTGAAAATGGATTTTTTGGAGAAGGCAAGCGCAAAATAGGCTGTGTTTTGGAAGGTAAAAAGTATTTTTTAAGATAGATGGAACGTTATTTTTTGTTTTTTTTTGAAGTCGTTTTGACTGATTTCTTTGGTTTATTGTTAAAGCTGTAGAAAACTATACTCCTTGTCAGATAGAAAGGTGGAAAATGGCTATTACTCTTCGAAATAAGTGCGTACTACTTTTATATAGTACTAGCTTCCCACGTGGGACTTCGTTCCCGTGTCAATTCGGGAAAATCATGTACCCTATGTCCATCCCGGATAATGTAGGATTGTAATGGTAAAAGAATTTTTCAAATCGGTCCTGTAGTTTCGGAGCCTATTCGATGCAAACAAACAAACAAACAATCAAATCTTTCGTCTTTATAATATGTATAGATTTCACTATCGCATAGGTTTAATTTAAATTGGATGGGCATTGTACTGTATTAAAATAGTTAACAAGAGTCGTGCCCGCTATTTTGTAGCGATAAAATGCAGTGATAGCCCAGTTGGTAATGAGCCCGGCTTGTAACCGGTTGCGAGTTCAAATCCTGGTGCGGGCTTGTACCACTAAACCTTCTTTTCGGATTTATGTACGGATTTTTCGTTAGTTATCACTTGCTCAGCGGTGAAGGAAAACATCGTGATGAAACCCGCACGTCTAAGAAATTTCGTTTTTGAAAGACGAGCGGTCCATCAACCCGCATTTTGCCAGCGTGGTGGACTATGGCCTAAATCCCCTTCGTGTTTCGAAGGGAAGCCCGTGCCCCTCGGTGGGGACGTATAAGATAAAAAAATAGTCACTTTGCGCATTTCTATCTGGCGCGGAGTATACTATTCGAACAATATAATAGCAGTTTAAAAAAGGCTTATATTCATATATTATAATAGGTCTTTACCTATGAAATTGCCGGTTTTTTCTCAAGCTTTATTTTATTCATAATTTATTTGATTGAACAGCTATTACTAAAATTGTTTTTTATTTAAAACCTTGGCCATATAACGAAGATATTGAGTCAAATTAATACATATTTACTTTAGATCTATTTGCTGCAAAAGAAGCTCAAACATAGCTCGTTTCATCCGTTGCCCGTTTCATTGCTTATTTTTGCTGTGCCGTTGTTACAGTTACAATTTTCAATTAAGTAAGTATGATGAAAATTAACTTAATGTTGTCCAAACCTTCCCACAAAATTTTGCTAAATTTGGATTTCGCATTCTAGAGAAAAATCCAAAAACGTTAGTATGGAAAATTCAGTTTTCCAAAAATATCGTATGAAAAACGGCAATTTCATAGGTAAAGACCTATTAGTTTGCTGATTGTAAATATGCCAAAACCTGCAGAAAAAAAGATTTACCTACACACGTGCAACTCAATTAGCAAACGGCGCGACTTATTCTCGACATTTTGTAAAATAACGACGCAGTTTTTAAACAGACTAGTAACTAACCAAACAACTTGTCTGCCATATGAATATTAAAGCTACGAAACGGTTTTTTATGTATAGAGATGACAATAATATGTCTATCTCTTTTACTCAAACGTTAATACGCACGTCAGAGCGGGATAGATAATATTATGATAGTTAAATAATAACCTCACTGTTACAGGGATTGTTCCCTACGACTAAGTTTTATCTAGTTTTAAAGTGCCATTTTTATTAATGTTAGTTACCTTTTTTAAAACAAGGAATGAGCGATGTAGGATTTATAAATGATAAAACCTTTGCCAATCTAATGTTTAAAATGGTTGAGGCAGTTGGCGGCAAAATCTCTGTCACTCAATTGCAGAAACCTTCATTATAGTTAATGCTACTTTAAATGTAATACGGCATTAAATGCGACTGAAAATGGAAAGGTAAAACTTTCGTGATAGTCGTTAAGGTTCACAATTAGTGTGATGAGCTATTGCAAATAGCTCTTATTGACTACCACAAAAGTTGTACCTTTTACTAAACACAGTCACAAATTTAAATGGGCTTTAACTTTAATGAACGTTTCTGGAACTGAGTGCATATTAGGTGGCCTTAAATTAGATAGCAAAAATTAAGGTTCTGAGCCCATTAACTGAACAACTTTCCTAGGAACATTAGTCAAAAAATTTTAAAAAAAGTCCATACAACTAGTGCGAACAGCATTGCTATGGAAAGTTAAAATTTTTTTTACATTTCTATGGGTTTAAGAAAAGTTGTTCAGATTCATGGGAAGGATCACCCCTTAAGTCCGTATTACAGAAGGAGACTCAAATCTTGATCTATATTTAAGTATTGATAGTGGCTTTCTCTCACTCTAAAAATGACAAAGACGACTGCTACTTAAGTGTATCTGAGTCGCGTTCTGTCATACGGACCTGACTCTGATCTAGACTTGAGTAGCAGTAGGCTGCTTGGTGGTGCTTGGTGTTTATATTTTGTTTAATATATATTGTTTAGGTTTATATATAAGGTCCTAATTTATTAGTCACTTACCTTCTAAGGCGTTATTGTATAGGTTGATAGTATTCCAAAAAACAACATAAAAATTAATTATCTGAAAATTAAATTTTGTAAAAAAAATAAAAAATGAATTTTCGATTTAAAGATAAAGGAATGGTTCTCTTTCGATTATAGCCGTCCACTCCCCGCTCGCCCGCTCTACTACTGCCATTATTATTTACGTTTGAATGGATGGGTTTATTCAACATAGTAATGAAAAAATATCATAACAAAATTTTTCAAGACCTTTTAAATTTAATATTATGCTTTTGTTTTTTTACTCAAATGATATATTTTGACCTACACAATAACGTATTAAAAGGAAAGTGACTAATAAACTAGGAACTTATATTGCGCCCGCTCTTGATTTCACTATGCGACTTTTCATACCCAAAGGTTACCTGGAAGAAATCGCTTGAAGCGATAAGGTCGCCTATATTGTACCTTTTGTAAAGTTACTTGTAATTGTCTCATCATTGTATTTCTTTTCAAATTGTGCAATAAAGTATATTGTATTGTAGGCTTTGTCACTTTGATAGTGAGAGAAAGTGACAATTAAGTATTGATCAAGATTTGAGTCTCCTATAATACGGGCCTTACGAATGTTGCTAGCTAATTTGAGGTCTCTCCTTATAGAGACTTAAGGTAAATTAAATACCTTTGTGGCTACGCGTACTCAACACTATATAGAGACGTAATACAAGGCGACCCGAACCTGTCAACTCGTCAGTGGCTAGTCACTGATATATAACGCACGCCCTAGCGATCGTGTTCGGAATCTCTTCGGATTACTTCGTACCTAGTTGACAAAATCGTTTATACCATTCCCCCTCTAAAAAGCTTCTTTTATTCACTGAAAATTGGGGATAAAGAGCTCTTTAAGTCACAGTTTTGGTATTTGAATTTAAAACCCTAAAAAGATTCTTTGCTCCCGCAAAACACGCAAAAAAAGAGCACTTTTTTGTCAATTTTGGTGTTTGAATATCGAACACTCCAATGTATAGACATAGGACCTCCATCGCAAAGAATATGCGAAATTCAATCTCCTTGCGCAGATGTCTATTTCTGCTTAAATCTTTCTTTTTCTCGAGGTGATGGTATAAAATATAATGTGCAACTCTTGAATAAAACGGATTTTCATCGAGGGCTATGAATCACTCACGTCATTCAGGATTCAAACACTTGAATCACGAGCATAAGCGAGTCCTTTATTTGCTCGTATAATTTAGAATCCTTCATTTGCTCGTGATCCAACTTTGGCCCTCTCTTAAAATCCGTCTTTTATTCCCGAGTTGCACAATATACTATTTCTTTCAAATTCGCATGTATTACGTCTCTATATAGGGTTGAGTTCTCGTAGCTTTGTGGTATTAAAAAGTGTTATTATTACAACTGAACTGCACAACATGAAAATGAACAATTTTGTATATAATTTTTTAAAATAAAACCCATGTGATTGTTTAAGAATTATAACATTATTTTTGTAACCATTATTTTTAGCTTTTAAATTCTTAGTTCAGCTTTTTCAAAGTATTATATTTTGACATTTTCTAAGATGGCAGCTTTTTTTTTTAAATCAAGAATGAATACTGCCAGACGTAATAAAATGCGTAATTGTGAATTTAATTTTTTTTGTAAGTACTTAGTTAAGGTACATGCCTATAGGCAGATAACGTTACATAATACCTATTTAGAATTTTCAAAAATTGTTTTTTTTTAGGGGCCGAGTCGATTTTTTTTATCCGACAGGTCGTGTTATGTTGGCAAATACTAATGGCAGAAGAAAGTGTGAAAGATTTAAAAAATACAATTTACCAGATTACATATTTTATAAAATCAAATGACCTAAAATCATTCTACATAAAATTGTCTTCAAATATTTTTTAAAGTATCTATTGTTATTTTTAACATGGATATATCCTCAACGATTCTGCTCGTTTAGTAGATATAGCCTTGCATGTGATTTTTTAAAATCAAATGGCTATTCAAGATGGCGGTCAATAGGTATGCCCCTTAGGTAGATTTTCATATTTTATTCTGCCATCAGTTAATATAAATACAAAACTAGTCTATATTATTTAGTAATATTTGATATTATATGAAATGATTACTCAATTAAAAACTACGAAAAATGCCGAACAAAATGGCTGCATTAAGATCGGTTTAGCAATTATGTTGGTGCCAATGATTTGGTAATGTTAAGTTTTAGAATTTTAGATAAAAGTCGTGCGTTTAATTTGTATCCGTAGATATGAATTTTTAACGCAATGAATGTAACCGAAAATGATGCAGTCATAAAATATTATAAATAGTAAAACCTGCCTATTTTAGAATATTTGTAATCATTTCATATAATTTCAAAAAAAAAACTCGAGTCAGTGACGTGCCAATTTCAAAAACATTGTTATAAAATAAATAATAATATTAAAAAAGTAATAGTTGTTACATGTATAAGATATACACTTATTGTAGAATTTAAAAATACGTAATAAAGTGTAGAAAGAACGGAAATTCGACAGTATGATATTATTAATAATAAATAATAATAATAGCAGTAGAAGGAAAGGAAAATAATAATATAACAGTACAAAAGATTATTAAAAATACCTCATATACACAGTGTATTGTATATAAATAGGTTACTATAAATAGTTAAAACTTTAGACAAACATTTATACAAGAGGTAACTTACACATAGTGTTCAAATTGTTATTCTTTTTAATGAAGAAGTTTATAATGACAACATAGTTGAAGATTGCGTAATGGGTGAATTTAAATTAGCACAGCCTTTAGTTGTTCATGACATGGAACTGAACAACTTTATCCAAAGACTATAGGACATACCAAAAAAAAACATTCGACTTGTCTTTCATAGAACAGGCAATCAACCGTGTGGTGATCGGTTGAGAATAACACCACCCCATCTCTTTCCGTGGGTGTCGTAAGAGGTGACTAAGGAAACACAAATGAGACCTGCCTCCCAGTAATCCATCCCAGGCAACGACACTTCATTTTATTCTGAATCTGAGGTGTCGTACTATAGTCTCATGCGGTGTGGTAGGCTCTAAAGGGCCGTCTGGTTCGCGACCACCCTCCTACCGAAGTCCGACGCCAAACAGCTTGCTGTGTTCCGTCGGTGCGTGGGAGTACCAGTGCCTTTATAGGCATTTTCTGGGTTAGCTCGCTCCATCGTCGACCTCATCTTTGACCTTATGGTCAAGATTGAGGTCAAGAGTTAACCCATTTTACTATTTAAAAAAAATCAGTTATTGTTTACATACAATTTTTTAAATACATTTCTACTATATTCCTTGAGGAAAGTTGATCAATTTAGTGAGCTGATTCACTGACCTTATTTTCCTATAAAAGGCGATAAGATTAAAATCTAAAGGCAATTTTTTATATATTTCACTCTATATTTCTTGGGGAAACTTCAGTTTAGTGGGCTTATTCAAATCATTAACTTTCTCTAATTTAAAGTCACCCGAGATAGTAAGCAATTTTAGATCAAGTTTTTAAGCTTCGTTCTTCATAATGCGATCTTCAAGGTTGTAAGTATACAATAAGTATAAGCTTCTTGTGTTATTATACCAGTTTTTTTTTGTTTGATAAGAACAGTAGCGTTTAGACACATAGCTTTAAGCCGCTTAGTAACTTAGGAGCCACTTACAGTTCTTCCACTTTTAATTCTTGTTGTTTATCGGCAATCATCGATTTTCCGAATGCACACGAATACAATTTCTCTGTATATTTCATAGTCAAAGGTCGATATGCAGTCCCTTCCCGGAATGACTGGTTTATCCTAGGTTTGACTAGGTTAGTTTAGGTTATCCAGAGGATCGAGTATCAAACCTAGGAGCGCTGGGGCTTCGAGATTTGACTATAACATATAAACTTTTTAGATCTATTGCCTACAAAAGTATTTGTGAATATCCCTCACGCGGGTAAGCGTTTTAAAATACTAAAATATAATCGTTAACAGGTTTCGCCCTTGTCATAATCTACTTTGCAACAAGTAATATGAGTCTGTAGTTCTCCGTACGAGACACAGATGGCGCTAACCTATAAGCACAACGTATGTGCTTAGTAAGGGAATGAGAAATTTCGCCGCTTGACTTGAAGGCACGATAGCTCAGTTGGTTAGAGCACCAGGAGATCTGATCCTGGGGTCGTGGGTTCAAGTCCCATTCGCGCCGAATATTTTTCTTTCCCTAAAAATTATTTGTGAATATCCCTCGGGTAAGCGTTCTAAATTACTAAAATACAATTTTTGAGTTCAGTAGGCCGAGTGCGATAGTGACAGCGCCGCGACAACAACGCGGTCCTATGTCAAAATGACAACATTGACAACGCCATTGGGCGAGCAAGCCTTTGCGCGGGACCCTCGCGCAATCAATGTGAAGTTTCAGCTTGAGCCGAGTGCGAGTTTGTCGTTATCGTGCTACAGCTGCAGAACTATGTACTTTATAATTGTTTCGTTTTAATTATCATGTCTGTTACTTAATAGATTTATTATCTACAATAGTTTTAATTAAGGATTACGTACGTACTTCATTCTTGTTTGGTTATAATTTTGGAAGCACGAAGTTTGCCGAGAGACAATAAGAAAATAGGAGCACTGTTCCAAAATAGGCATAAAATTATTAAGATACACAAAGGCACAAAATATTTATGTACTGCCAAATTATGCTATACAACTGTTATTGCAATCAAAACCAACTATCTTATGAAAAGTTAGCAATGTTTGTTAGTTTTTCAGTGTAAGTACCTCAATCGAAATTTTTATTGGAAGTAAGTATTTAGGCACAATTTTCGGAAATAGCAATTTAATGTGATGTATTATCTAAGATCTCAGTCAGATTTTAAAAAATAAGTTCTAACAAACTTCCCTTCAATTATATTTTAAATATTTTAATAAAATTATTACTTACGAGCATTGAAGAAATATTTTTTTATTTGGAACAATGTTTATGTTATCTGATATGATTGGATATTATTGATATTAAAATAAAGAATTTATTTTCTGTTTCGCTGATTTTTATTATATTGACCCTAACATCCTTAGTTCTTAACTATGTTAAAGACTAGAAAAAATTACCCTTTTATGATGTGTAACATTAATCTTGCAAATATTCCAGGGGGAAAAATCGTTCAGGGTTTCAATGTTTGCTAAGCTGTCCCTTACCTACTTCTTGTATATTAACGAGCGAGAGCGGTTTTTTTATTTTTATTATGAGATGGGTTAACTCTTGACCCCAATCTTGACCAAGGTCATAGTTGAAGTGATGGATCGAGTTAACCCAGAAAATTCCAATTAAGGCACTGGTACTCCCACGCACCAACGGAACACAGCAAGCTGTTTGGCGTCGGACTTCGGTAGGAGGGTGGTCGCGAACCAAATGGCCCTTTACAGAGCCTACCACACCACATGAAACCATAGGACGCCACCTCAGATTCAAAACAAATTGAGGTGTCGTTGCCTAAGATTACCAGGAGGCAGGTCTCATTTGAGTTTTCTTAGTCGCCTCTTACGCCACCCACGGAAAGAGATGGGGTAGTGTGTTATTCTTAACCGATCACCACGGGTGTTGTGAAATAAAAGTTTGTTTTAATTCAAAAATGTTTATTGAAATATAATAATTTATATTCATATTAAGTAAGTACACTAAGTTTAAAGTTAATAAAAACCAAGTACCTAAGTAAGTACATATTTATTTCTCTTACTAACTATAAATTAAATTTATAACGTAATTTTATTCTTTAAAAAGTAAGTAGTTGATTATTTACAGTTTTTTAAAATTATAAAGATATATTCAGAAAAATGGTATTATAGGTCGTGTTCATGACAAATCACGGAGACGACCAAAAAAATTTACATTTGGATGTGTGGCCCTTAATCCTAGGATGAAAACTCCGAGAGATTCATTCAGTGATGGATAAAAGACTTCATATTTGCATATTGAAATTATTTGTGACGCAATAGTTCAAGAATTATTGGCAAAATAGTATGGGCTACACAACCAAATGCCTGCGATTCTCAGTAATGAAAATAAGATGAACCGGTTGACGGAGCCCCAATTTTATCATTAACATCTACAGTAACTCAAAAAAATCGGTTCCGGCTATAAATAAACCCAAAAAACCTAATACTTTGGAAAATATTTACATTTATTTATGGGCCACAGGATTACGTAGGGCCCACTTCATATCTGGTAAACCAGCAGCCAGAGATAAAAATAAATGACACTGGCTCTATCACATATAATATGTGACAGCATATAGCGGAAAAATCTTCTTATGAAACTCTCATCAGAGAGAAAAACGTGAATCAAATTCTGAAGCATTTGGATGGGTGGATCACGTTCAAAACCTTCTGCTTCAGCCAATACTGCGTCACATAAGTTGCGAAGGTGTTACAAATGAAGAGAATTTCCGTTACTGAAGGTGAGTATTAAAAAAAATGCAAAACATTCAGTATTTTAGGAGATATCGAGGTTTCATTTTTGTATGGAAAATTCGTCAGGGTGACAATGATGTAAGGAATCTTTTTCAGGACAGGAAAATTATATTATGGTGGTGATTTATGACCATGTTAAAAGCATGATTCGTCGTATAAATAAAAAATAATAATAAAAAATCAATTTTATTTATCCAGCATAGTAGTCAAGAGCAGGTCACGCTTTACACTACCAATGCTACTCTTTTCAACTGGACACTGGTGTATGATTTAAGTACAAAGGAGAGTCATAAGTAACAAACTCGATTTTTGAAATAAGTATTTATCTCAACATTTTTTATTCATTGTTACCCTAATTCACGATTTTAATACAAAAATGAAACCTCGATATCTCCTAAAATATTGAATGTTTTGTATTTTTTTTTAATACTCACCTTCAGTCACGGAAATTCTCTTCATTTGTAACACCTTCGCAACTTATGTGACGCAGTATTGGCTGAAGAAGAAGGTTTTGAACGTGATCCACCCATCCAAATGCTTCAGAATTTGATTCACGTTTTTCTCTCTGATGAGAGTTTCTTAAGAAGATTTTTGCCGCTATATGCTGTCACATATTATATGTGATAGAGCCAGCGTAGTTTATTTTTATCTCGGGCTGCTGGTTTACCAGATATGAAGTGGGCCCTACGTAATCCTGTGGCCCATAGATAAATGTAAATATTTTCCAAAGTATTAGGTTTTTTGGGTTGATTTATAGCCAGAACCGATTTTTTTATGAGTTACTGTAGATGTAATGATAAAATTGGGGCTCCGTCAACCGGTTCATCTTATTTTCATTACTGAGAATCGCAGGCATTTGGTTTTGTGGCCCATACTTTTTTGCCAATAATTCTTGAACTATTGCGTCACAAATGATTTCAATATGCAAATATGAAGTCTTTTATCCATCACTGAACGAATCTCTCGGAGTTTTCATCCTAGGATTAAGGGCCACACATCCAAATGTACATCCAAAAAAGGAAGTGACTAATGTAGGATCTGACGAAAAACGGATCTGGCGAACTTCTGATCAGACGAAAAAAGGATCTGACAGGTGTCGTGAAATTCCTGGGAATCATTTTAGTGTGAACACGGTCTTGGTCCGTATTACAGACCGCGACTCAGACTCTTATCTATACTAAAGTAGCAGTCGTCTCCGTCATTTTGATAGTGAGAGAAAGAGACAATTACTTAAGTATAAATCAAGACTTGAGTCTCCAGTAATACGGATCTTAGGTCCGTATTACACTCAAGACTCTGATCTATACTTGAGTAGCAGTCGTCTTTATCATTTTGATAATGAGAGAAAGAAACAATCAATACTTAAGTATAAATCAAGACGTGAGTCTCCAGTAAAACGGATCTTAGATCCGTATTACTGAACGCTAATCAGACCCTGATCTATACTTGAGTAGCAGTCGTCTTTGTCATTTTGATAGTGAGAGAAAGAGACAATCAATACTTAAGTATAAATCAAGACTTGAGTCTCCAGTAATACGGATCTTAGACCCGTATTAATGAACGCTAATCAGACCCTGATCTATACTTGAGTAGCAGTCGTCTTTGTCATTTTGATAATGAGAGAAAGAGACAACCAATACTTAAGTATAAATCAAGACGTGAGTCTCCTTTAATACGGGCTTTAGAGTGTAATTGATATAGAATCCTAAATGGGGTGACTTTATTAGTTAGCAAAACTTTAGGGTAGATTTCCCCCATAAAAATGAACAACTTCCCATGTGTTTAATTTTGATTCACATCCTTTTTTTCTTTAACCAATTTAAAGTCAGATTAAGGCGACTACAGCACCCGATAAAGGCAGCACACATAGGAATAGTGCCATCTCCGTCTCTCAACAGGCCTGGGCCGGCAGTGGGAACAGTGTCGATATACGAAGTTTACGGACTATGAAAGCGTGCGTGCGTAAAAACATGTTCGAAGTTAGAAAAATGAGTTTTATGGAAAGGTAACAGCTTAAATCGAAAAATGCGTTAACTACTTATCGAGAGTGTTCAATCACGAACATTTTAATAGCAAATTCATGTTTCTGTGTGCATTTTACTATCGTTTTTACAGCTTAAAAGATACACAATATTGGTATTTAGAGGTGACTTTGTGAGCTTTTTCTATCGAACCAAAAGTGCTGAATCATGTTTTCAGCAAACTACTTATCTATTTTATGCCCTGAATATTACCGTAGTATTTTTTTTCTTCGATTTAATGCAGTGCATCATGCTTATCTACGCATCATAAAATCGTAATTTAGGTGCTGTAGTCGCCTTAAAATACCGGCAAAAATTTGCTATTCACATGAAATAAGCATATTTTACATTTTTACATAATAATGTGCAATAAAATACAGGGTATAAAGGATAGCTTAGCTAATACTTAAATCTACCCATAACTATCATCAGTAATTATTTTTTCCCGGAAACGTCATGTTAAGGAGTTTTTATTATTTACATACTTTGGCGCTACGCAACGTATCGTGAAACCGCGACCCGCGCGGTGTGGCTCAGTCCAGCAGACCCACGGAACTTAAACAATGAATTTAGATATTCTATGTATGCCAATACATAGTACCTTCCTAGTGCCTATTGATGCCAAAAGAACCATATCTAGTGCCATCATAGTTTAAGAAATATAGGTCGTTGTTTGTGGGTCTGCTGGACGGATATCAGCCCAGCAGACCCACCTCTCGTACACGGAAACGGCTAAAGTTAGAGACATGGTTCTAGTTCTAAGCTTTAATGCTTTCATTGGTGCTTCAAGCCTAGTGCTTCAAGCGTTTCGGAGCTATAAAACGATCTTGGTGTGCCTGCTGGGCGGAGGGTTCAACGCAGCAGACGCGATCCCCCCGCGCCGCGCTGTTATTGGATTTGGAGTGCGATGTACATTGCTGGTTTTCGTGTTTTACGTCGTTATGATTGATTTTTATTGCAAAATGGAGTGTATTCGATTAAATAAATTAAAATTAGGCAAAAAATATTAAAAAACATGAAAAGATAAAATTCCGGAGAAAAATTCCACCGGAAAATCATTCAGAGTTATTGTCTGAGTTCAAGGTTTCAGTTTTTGCTAAGCTGTCTTTTACACCCTGTATTAACTCATCGCGCGCTTGTTTACGGCGCGGCGCGTGCGACACAAATCTTGCACACACAGGTGTGCAAGAATCGCGCGAAGGTTTAATTTAAAATAATAAGGAATGGTCCCGCTTGATATAAAATATAAATGCTTTGCTCTTAAGGCGACTACAGCAACCGATAAAGGCAGCACACATAGGAATAGTGCCATCTCCGTCTCTCAACAGGCCTGGACCGGCAGTGCGAACAGTGTCGATACACGAAGTTTACGGACTATGAAAGCGTGCGTACGTAAAAACATGTTCGAAAGTTAGAAAAATGAGATTTATGGAAAGGTTAACTACTTATCGAGAGTGTTCAATCATGAACATTTTGAGAGCAAATTCAAGTTCCTGTGTGCATTTTACTATCGTTTTTACAGCTTAAAAGATACACAATATTGGTATTTAGAGGTGACTTTGTGAGCTTTTTCTATCGAACCAAAAGTGCTGAATCATGTTTTCAGCAAACTACTTATCTAGTTTATGTCCTGAATATTACCGTAGTTTTTCTTCGATTTAATGCAGTGCGTCATGCTTATCTACGCATCATAAAATCGTAATTTAGGTGCTGTAGTCGCCTTAAGGCTGAACATTAGAAACGCAATTTCTGTAACAACTTATTTACTATGTTCTGGCAAATAAACTATTCTATTCTAAATCATACAATTAGTAACTATGAAGCACAAAATAAAATGGGCTACCCGACACAAAAATTACTTTGGCCATTTAGAATCGTAACTCTATAATTTAAAATCAAAATTATAACACACCTCTTGTTTTGCCGGGGGTTAATGTACAAAAACCTCCGTCTCGTTGACGTAATCGTTTAGTAGCACAATGTCCAATTCGCAAAATGTCCAATTTGATAATTCTCAAAATATCCAGTTCTTTAAGTGTCCAGTTCTAAAAAAAGTCAAATTCTCAAAATGTCCATTTCGCAAAATGTCAATTTTCTTCAAAGTTAATATACGTAAATACACGTAAACTCATTTATACCCGTTACGTTTTTTATGCATACCCTCAAAACATAAATATGATTTCTGCGTTTAGTTGTTGCCTATTATTAAGTGTATTGTATTAAAACATT
Source organism: Aproaerema taeniolella (assembly GCA_949987775.1). Taxonomy (NCBI): domain Eukaryota; kingdom Metazoa; phylum Arthropoda; class Insecta; order Lepidoptera; family Gelechiidae; genus Aproaerema; species Aproaerema taeniolella. The sequence goes on from OX465266.1 coordinate 2,786,394, forward strand.
AAAGCATTTTTTTATTGCAAATATATATTTTTTTTATTGTAAATAAATTTTTTGATATACTGGGTGATAAAAAACCTCTCTAAAAAGCTATATTCAAAATCCTGAACCAGTATCACTCAAAGTAAACATTTATGAAAAAAATTTTTTTTTAATATTTTAAAAAAAATATTTTTTTGTTCATTTTTTGCCTAAACGTAGACATTACTCCTACAACAGGCACGCGAGGGGTGCGAGTAGCGCTCGGGTGGGGTGCACCCGAGTGGTGTCTCCGTTTACAAAAAAAAAATTCCACCGAAAAAATATAATAAAAGTGTTCTAAAAGTGATACTAGTTCAGGATTTTGAATATAGCTAAGAGATTTTTTTCACCCTGTATACATACAGGGCTTTAGGTATCTCTCTTTCAACCTTTTGGGTGGTTAATCAGTCCATGAAACTGAACAACTTTCCCAAGGAACATAGGTCAAAATACGAAAAAAAAAATTTTTGATCTCCCATTAAAAATATAGCGCTCTCTGCTGATGAAGTTTGTATGGGAACTCAAAATTTTACCTAAAGCCCTGTATATTTCGCCATTTGAAACGCAAATCGGCAGCATTACATATCACAGGTGAAATGTTGCTAGCATAAATGATTTTACCCGGTTTTGGCGAATTCAGTTGTCGAGCTTCTCTGTTTTGAAAATAATAAAAATAATACAAAGAAAGTATTCATAAATGGATGGTAATTAACGCAGCTTCAATAAATTGCCAATCGCAGCTTCAAAAATAACATTTTGGCTTCAAAATTACTAAGTCACAATGGATGAATAAAGGATGGATGGATGGTGTGATTGATGGTGATGGTTGATGATGATTGATTGATTTGATCAATGTATTATGATCAGCAAAGATGTTTGATGTGATGATTGATGGCGATTTATGTGATGATTGATGAGATGAGTGATGGGAATTGATGAGATTATTGATGGCTATTGATGTGATGATTGATGGCGATTGATGTGATGATTGATAGTGAATGATAGTGATGATTGATGGTGATTAATGAGATTATTGATGGTGATTGACTTTTGGTGATTGATGGCGATAGCCCAGTTGGTAATGAGCCAGGCTTGTAATCCGAAGGTAGCGGGTTCAAATCCTGATGCGGGCCTATACCACTAAATTCGTCTTTTCGGTTTTATGTACGGATTTCTAATTATCACTCGCTCAACGGTGAAGGAAAACATCGTGATGAAACCCGCCCGTCCAAGAAAATTCATTTTTGAAAGACGAGCGGTCCACCAACTCGCATTGGGCCAGCGTGGACTATGGCCTCAATCCCCTCTGTATTTCGAAGGGAGGCCCGTGTCCCTCGGCGGGGACGTATATGGGCTGGTAAGAGAAGATGTGATGATTGATGGTGATCGATGAGATTATTGATGGTGATTGACTTTTGCGAATAGGACATTATGAGAATAGGACGTCTTGCAAATTGGACATTATGAGAATTGGACATTTTGAGAATTAAATATAATATAAAGTTAATTTAGATTTATTTTTTATAGCGACGCCATATTATATTTTTGTGCTTGCCAAAAGTTTTATTGAGATCAATAATATTTGTACATAATATAATAATTAATAACGACATTATTTCTAATTTAAAAATACGTAATTTGAAAATGTGCTTAAAAGTTTAATTTTTCTTAACTAGTATCCATTTACTTACAAAAGGAGTAAAATTGGGCGACTTCAAATTGTTTAGCGACATTTAGTCCGTGTTACAGAAGGAGACTCAAGTCATGATCTATATTTAAGTATTGATTGTCTTTTTCTCTCACTATCAAAATTACAGAGACGACTGCTACTTAAGTATAGATCAGAGTCTGAGTCACGTTCTGTAATATGGACCTTTTTGAAAAGTAGACTTTACATTACACCCAGTGTCCTCTTAGACCGTACACACTATAGACGGAATACTTATCACGTCACAGCACTTTTGAAAGAGATGCAAACATGAGAGTTCCTACTGTTAAAATATAATTGTTAGTATTAGGATTTATGAACGCACTTGATATGACGTAATTTTAAAAAAAAAGTAATGGTTTGTTTTACTCTGTGCCAAGTGGTGATTATGCGTAATTATGTCGGACCTCCTTGTAAAAGTAAACTTACAATAAAACAAGATAATTACAGTTATAAGTATTTAATTTCAACAGCAGAGCGTGGTTGATCAATGTTTTGGTTATTTGTATGTACATCACCACGAGAAAATGAGTGGAAGCGATAAAGAAATAAGATTCCCGAAATTGCAAGATGGCGTAGCGTTTTCCAATTGGAAATTCAGAGTCAAAATCTTATTAGAAGAAAGAGGATTATCACAGATAATTCAGGAGGATTACGACATAAAAGATAAATAGAATATTAAAGAAGATGCGAAAGCTAAATCGATAATAGTTCAGTGCGTCTCTGATCAGTATATCGAAATTATAAAAAAGTGTCCAACGGCCATGGCAATGTTGAAGCAACTAGAAAAAGTTTTCAAAAGAAAGAGCATATTCAACAAATTATTCCTCAGGAAGAGATTACTCGGATTAAAGTTTTCTACTGGAAAGTTACAAGATCACTTTTTAACGTTCGAGAATTTACTATCGGAACTCGAAGATACAGGTAGCAAAATGGAAGGAGACAAAATTTGCCATTTATTTTTGACGCTTCCGGACCAGTATGAAACGGTCATTACAACGCTAGAGACAATGAGCGATGACAAGGATCTAACAGGGAACAAGGAACTACGGAATTTGTAAAAGCAAAGTTATTAGACGCTGAACTCAAAATTAAAGATAAGAAAATTGGAGAAAATAAATAAGAACCAGAAAACAGTTTTTTCGCATGCTTTAAGTGTGGCAAGCAGGGTCATAAAGGTTACCAGTGTCGTAGTACCCCAACAAGACCTAATAATTTTCAAAACAGAAGACAGACAAGAGGTAGAAGAGGAATGAATAGAGGAAATTTTAGAGATGGATCATCAGCACATATGACAACATCAACGTCTAGTGAGACAGGTGTCACATTGTTTATAGCCGACACCAGCGAAGAAAATAAAAAATATGGAAATAATATTGTGACATTTGTTGTTGACTCAGGAGCTACACATCATTTTGTTAAGGAGGAGTATGAAAAGAAAATGATAGATGTAAAGAAATTAGAAAAACCGATAAATATAAAAATTGCAAATGGCCAGACTATACGTGCAGACAAGACAGGATTTCTAAGACTTTACTACAAAAATTCACCTATAAAAATAGAATGCCTCATAGTAAAAGGCTTGGCACACAACTTATTATCGGCAAACAAATTATTGGACAGAGGCATAACTGTGGTTTTCAAGAATGGACAATTAAAAATACATACAAAGGAAAATACTACGGAGAAAAATCTGGGAAACTCTATGTACTAAATTTGAATCTCAAAGAAAGTGATGATGATTACTGTAATAATACTTATGAAGATGAAGACTTATGGCACCGAAGATATGGACACCTGAACAGGAAGGGATTAGCAATATTGAATCGACCATGCAGTGGAAAAGTTTGCGAGTGTGTTTAAAGAATAAAAGCTCAAGACTACCATTTCACACTATAAGTTATGCTCAATCCAAGCAGGTAGGAGACCTCATTCACTCTGATGTAGCAGGACCCACTAGAGTACCTACAAAAGACAGACATCGTTATTTTCAGACCATAATAGATGATTTTTCCCATTTTACTCAGACATATCTACTAATAAATAAATCTGAAGCTAGTGACAACCTGATAAAATATATAACATTCATAGAAAGAGAAAAAGGAATAAAAATAAAAAGAATACGATGCGACAATGGAGGGGAGTACTCATCAAATGATTTCAAAAAATATTGTGAGAGAAAGGGAATTTCAATAGAATATACTTTACCTTATAGCCCACAAATGAATGGTAAGAGCGAGAGAATGAATAGGACCATTTATGAAAAAGCAAGAACAATTTTAGATTAATCTAACTTACCCCGCCATTTATGGGGTGAAGCTGTTCTCACTGCCACATATTTAATAAACAGATGCCCATCTAGAGCGATAAAAAATTTAATACCAGCTGATCTATTCGGAAGAGATGTAAGACCCGAAAAATTAAGAGTTTTTGGAAGCAAAGGATGGATGGTCATTATGCCAAGAACTGGTGACAAGTTTGCACAGAGGGCTATGGAAGTAATAATGATAGGATATTCTAAGAACGGATACAAAGTCTGGGATCCTAAAAGTGACAGAATATTAGTAACGAGAGACATAAGGTTTGATGAAAATAATGTGATATATAAAGAAGAAGAAGAAAACCAAATTGATAATGAGAATGAAGAAACAGATGAAGAAACAGGTTAGTAGCTAAAGGGTTTCAGATTAAAGAACCAGAAGTTTTTGGAAAGAACTATGCACCGGTAGCTAGAAGCTCAACTGTTAGAACATTTTTAGCACATGCAGTTCATAAAGATTGGCCCATAAGGCAACTGGATGTCCCAACCGCATTTTTAAAAGGAAAATTGGAATCTGAAATATACCTGAAGCCACCAGAAGGCGTTAAGACAGCAAAGAATAAAATTTTAAAATTAAACAGAGGTCTTTACGGATTAAAAGAGAGTCCTAAAGTATGGAATGAAACATTCAATGAATATATGCAAGGAAAAGGATTTAAAAGATCACAAAACGATTTCTGTTTATACATAGGAAGAGATACATGGTTACTGATATACGTCGATGACATTTTAATTACAGGATTGGAAGAAAACATAGAGAAAATAGTAAAAGATTTAAAAATTGAATTTGAAGTTAAAGATTTCGGTACACCGAAAAATTTTCTTGGAATGGAGATAGAAAGAGAAGGAGATACATTAAAAATTACACAAAAAAAACAAATTGAGAAGATGCTTAATAAATTCAAAATGAATGAATGTAATGGTACATACAGACCGATGACAAAAGGATACCAGTTTGACGAACAAGAACATATAATTGAAAATATACCCTACAGACAACTTATTGGAAGCCTCATGTATGTTGCTACAATCTCAAGACCGGATATAACATTCTCTACATCGTACCTAAGTCAATATTTAGACCGACCAACTACTAGTTTGTGGATACAAGCGAAAAGAATATTGCGCTATTTAAAAGCTACAGCTGATGAAGGACTGACTTATAAAAGAAATAATATTGAGTATTTAGAGACTTATACAGACGCTGATTGGGCTGGGGACATCACAGACCGCAAGAGTGTATCAGGATGCATAACCCTATATAATGGAAACGTCGTCTCTTGGTTCTCCAGGAAGCAGCCATGTGTTGCGCTCTCAACTGTTGCTGCTGCGTCTAGTGTTTGTGAACTCTTATACATTAAAGGACTGTATTCTGATTATTGAAGAAAATTAAATTCAGATGTATGGAAAATTTGGCATAAATAAAGACGCACTTTTATCTATCAGGATATATGGGTTACAGAGTAAAGTTAAATTTTATCTACCCTCCCCCCACCTCCGGGGCGAGCATCACCCCCCCGCGCCCTCGAATATGTCCCGGAGCGTGGTTTTTTCCACTTTAAAAAAAAACCGTACTTGATACATAAAAAGTATGTAGGAACGAAATAATCCTTGATTTTACTATAAACCTCTCATAGTTACAAAAGCGATATCACTTACAGTTTCAGCGCCATCTGCCACCAAATACGAACGTTTTTAATAATTTATCCGTTTTATTTGCTAATCATTTAGTTTTTTCAATAATTTCACACTTTATCGCCAAGATATGTATGACAAAAGTAAAGAATAGAAAATTATCTTTATAAAAAGGTACAATTCATTTCTACACTCATTCATTTGATGCTGCTATGCTATTTTTTAAAATTCAAAATATCATCAGCTACTTTGAAAGAGCCGGGCGGTTTCTCGTGCTGAGCATTCCTGGCTCGCGTCTGTGCGCTAGTTCCCCGCCCCTCCCTCCCCCGCCCGCTCCGCATAGCGATTCGATCGCCCAGCCCAACCAGCGCAGTGACAGTCTAGTCCGAGCTGCGAACGCGATAGACACGTGTTGCGCGCAACTGCGAGCCCTCGCTTACGTAACTCTTAAATATTTATTGTGGAAAAACTTTGTAGTGTATGTGGGTGATGTGCAATTGTGTTACCCAGGCACGCCAGTATGGACTCAATAAACAATTGTTTTATTTGTGAAAATCCTTTATCAGAAGGAGAGACGGTGAATGTGGTCAAAGGTTTGCCTACTTTAATAAAGGCAAGTCAGCAGAGGAAAGACAACAAACACTTGTGCATTCAAAATGTTGGCAGTATTAAAGTTCATAAAAAGTGCAGAAGAGAATATACCAGGGAAAAAAATATAAGAAAAGATGAGCAAGCACAGTTGCAATTGGACGCCTCAACTTCAGCGTCAAATATAAGAGATTTACGGTCGCAAACGGTTTTTGATTTCCAAATTAACTGTCTCATATGTGGTGAAAACTATGACATAACATCTGAAAAAAAGAAACCCGTTGAAAGACGCCGAACTATTCGCCATATCACATCATTGACGGTGAAAGACAGATTATTCAATGTCGCTACAAATAGAAATGATCGATGGGGCAACGAGGTTTTATCTCGAATGCATGGTATTTTCTGTTTAGTAGCAGCAGAAGCCCGGTACCATAAAGAATGTCATATCCAGTTTTCCAGAAATATACGGGATGACAAGGGACGCGGACGTCCTGAAAATGATGAGTTCACCTACGCATTACAAGGATTGTGGCAATTTATTGAATCATCAGATTAGTGTCAATTTGATATGGATAAGCTGAAACAGATTGTTAATGACAAATTACCTGAAGGAACTTCTATCTCCACGAGGACTTTTGAGAGAAAACTATAAGAAAAATACGGAGATGGAGTAGTCTTAGCTATTTTGACTAAAAATCGCAAAGTTGCGTGTTTTCGTGGCTCTGGATTAAAATTACTGAACTGGTGCAACAATCGAGTAAGCAGTGACAAAGACGAAATATTAAAAATAGTGAAAACAGCAGCGGAAATAATCCGTGAAGACATTCGGATCTCAGCTTATAACACAGACGATTACCCAGATATCTCGAATTTTTTGAATGAGCTTGATAATGTGGTTCCCGAAACTTTGACTACTTTCTTACGTGATATAATTGGCGAAGGAAAGAAAGGCAAAGAACAGGCACGCAAGCAGAAGTCTACGGCTATAGCTCACTCTATAATTGCTGCAACAAGACCTCGCTCCTTTTTATCCTCGCTTCAATTGGGTCTTGCAGTTTATCTGTATCGGAAAGTCGGTTCAAGAAACATTGTAGACGTAGTTTCAAAGCTGGGGTTTTGTTCTAGCTACAGAGATGTTGCTTTATTTGAGTCTTCAGCGGTGAAAACGTGGGATCCAAAATTAGAAGATACAGCATACTCGCAGTTCGTATTCGATAACGCTGATTTTAATATTGCCACTTTGACCGGGAAGGGGACATTTCATTCAATGGGTGGAATAAGATGTATAACTCCCAGCGATGCTATAAAAGAACAGCAAATAGAGAAATTAAAGAAACTGCCTCCATCATCAGAACTAGCTTCCGCTCGGAAAATACCAGTTAAAACCTTCCAAAGACATAACAGACCAGGTATCGAAGAGATAAGTTTGAAGGAAGTCTATCCAAGGCGACATCGAAGAGTCCAGGCTATCTAACCAAGACTTTGCCTGGCTGTACGGGCAAAACTTACAACTAGCCTGTTTACCAGCATGGCAAGTTTTCATGGAACAGCTCACTAATGCCAAACCATATGTGAAATCACAGATTATAACACTGCCATTTGTAAATCTACCACCAACTGAGCTTACTACAGTTTTATCAGTTCCGACTTACGCAGCCGAAGAGACAAAGAAAACAAACCAACAAACATGTTTTGTTACGTTTGACCAGCCTTTGTATATAAAAGCAAAAGATATTGTTGCTCTAGAAAATGAAACTCTAAGCAACGTTGTGGTCAGATTGGGAGGATTTCACATGTTGATGTCATTTCTCGGATCCATTGGTTATATTATGGCTGGCAGTGGACTTGCCTAATTATGGTCAACTGTATATGCATCCGCCTCAGTTCCCCACATGCTTAATGGACACGCTTATGCACGAGCAATAAGGGCACATGTTTTAACTTTTTGTGCCATTTCAAAGGTAATAATGGAAGAAATGGAATTTGAAAACGTTGACAAAGAACATGTCAGAAAGCTAATCACAGAGACACCGACTTTTGAATCGATGACCGAAGACGAGGTCCTACATAACCTGACGTTACAATATATAGAACAAGTCAAAGAGCTCCGTAACTTGGGTAAAACGCACAAACTGTGGATACAGTACTGCGACCTTGTAGCTATTGCACTGCATTTTATACAAGCCGAACGTATGGGTGACTGGGAAAAACACATAAGATGTGTCAAAGCAATGCTTCCAATTTTTCACGCGACTGGACACTTTGCGTATGCAAAAGCAACTCAGTTATACCTACAAGACATGGAGTCCCTTGAAAACCGTATGACAGAAGAAGAGTTCCTGAAATTCACTAAAAACGGATTTTTCACCATCCGAAGATCTGAAAAGCATTGGTGCGGAGTGTGGTCCGACATGACCATAGAGCAAACTCTAATGAGGAACATGAAGAGTGTTGGCGGCATCACACACGGAAGAGGTTTCACAGAAAGCGTCCTTAATAAATGGATTACGGGGCTTCCAATATCGCACTATATATGCGAAGCAGTTGAAGTATTGTGTGGCATACGATCAGGCAACTCCAGCCAACACGTAGAATTGAGAGAAAGCAGGATAAAAAAGGACGAAAACGATTTAGAAAAGTTCGTGCAGTGGTTTAAAAAACATTCACCGTTTCCCCAATCCGAAAATCTTATATCCCTGGCCACTGGAGTGGTTGCTGAAAACAATATAAATTGTTATGATGCAAAGTTAAAAGGCGAAGAATCAATAAAAAAAACTGTTATAGAAGGCCACAAATTCGGATCCCTAAAGTTCAAGCGTGCAGATTTGATAAAGTCACTGTCTTCAACAACAGCTTGTATGAAAGTGGGTAATGATACAATACAAGTGGATACAACCCAACTGTTTCAACGAATACTTTGTACTGTACACTCCCCTGATGATCTACGGGCTTGTTTTGTGCACGAGCTTTCTACAGTTCCATTGTCATTATTTGAAGAGAATTCACTGATGCGGAAATCGAAGAAATCAGTTTTGTATGATTTATTCAACAAACTCCCCGAACAAACAATCGATACAGCGGATTGATGTTTTCACGTTATTGACGGTGGCTACCTTCTCCATCGGGTTGTATGGCCAAAAGAAGGCACTTTTTCGGATGCATACGATGCCTACATCTCTTTCATTCAAAGACATTACGGCCAACTGGTTGTTGTAGTATTCGATGGGTACTCTGAAAATCATCTGAGCCCAAAGAGTGTAGAACGAGAAAGACGACTTGTACGGCAAAAGACACGGGAAATTGCTTTCACTGAAGAGACAGATTTAGTTGAACCACAGACCAAACTACTCTCCAATATGAATAATAAAGAGAGATTTATTACGCAGCTCATTGAGAAATTAAACAACAAAGGCATACGTACACGTATTGCCAAAGATGACGCTGATTTACTCACCGTTACAACTGCTATCGAAGAATCAAACCGGCACAAGCAAGTCGTTGTAGTTGGACAAGACATTGACTTGCTGGTCTTACTAATTGCATTAACTCCCGAAGATAGAAACATAATAATGCTCAAGGAAGCTCAAGGAAAAACGAAAACAAGAATGTATAGTTCCCGAGACTTGCAGTCTTCTGATTTGGTACCCAAAATCAAGGAGTCTATCCTTTTCTTACACGCTGTAAGTGGCTGTGATACAACGTCAGCTTTCTATGGCAAAGGGAAGATGCAAACAATACAACTGTTTAACAAGATACCGGACTTGCACTACATTCCCACCGTTTACAACAATCCAAATTCATCCAATGAAGAAATCGAAAAGGCTGGCGAACGCACTATTCTTGCGCTGTACAAAGCTCAACCCGGAGAAGAGGATTTGGACAAGCACAGATTTGTTTGCTTTAACAAATTAGTGGGACAGGCGAAGAATGCTGTAATTTTGGCGAAATTGCCGCCTACATCGTCTGCTGCTCGCCATCATTTTCGGCGAGTCTTTCACCAAGTGCAAAGTTGGAGGAGTAACGTGTTACCGCCTGAAGAATGGGGCTGGAAAAAAACTGTCAATTGCCTACTTCCCATTTTAAATACGGAGCCTCCAGCACCAGCCTCTATATTAAAATTAATAACGTGTGCATGCAAAGAAGGCTGTGGTAAACGATGTGGATGCGTAAGAGCCGATTTGCGATGTACCACTATGTGCAAAAATTGTAGAGGCCAGAGTTGTGTGAACGTAGTCGAAGTAGATATTGAAGAAGAATAATGCTGATTTTTGAAGTGGATGTCATAATAGTTACATACATACATAAATAATAGAAGTATTAGTAAATACCTAAGAAAAAATAAACTTAAGATTAAAAAAAGATAAGTAAGCTGGTTTTATTTGCAATTTGCAATCTCTCTCCGGTAGAAAATGGCCCTGTAGCTCCAGGTAACAATTTTTAAAAAGGTAATAATTATATCCAAAACAACTGGACCGATTGATTTGAAATTTGGTGCACATATATAAATTGATGACCCAAACACGGACGTGTAACATAAATAAATTAATTTTAAACATGGGGGCCAGTTATATTTTGCATTTTTTTGTCTTTTTTAGAAAAAAAGACAAAAAAATGCAAAATATATCCTGTGATATATCAAATAAAAGGGTACTTTATAAAAATCTCTAAAATACTTTTTTCATAATTTTTAATTAATCAGTTTTGAAGTTATTAAAGAAAATGGGCGAAAATGAACCATGTCGCTACCCCCTCCTTATTTCTAAAATACTGGGCCTAAAAATTTGAAAAAAATACAGAGAATAGTTCTATACCTATAAATAACTGGAAAACATGTAAAAAGTCTATCGTGTTTAAAATAGCGCCGTTTAACTAGTACGAATGATTATATTTCGCTGAATGGTCGCATGAATTACATAAACAAAATAGCATAGCAACAGTAAATAAAAGAGTTTAAATATAAATTATACCTTTTTAAAAAGATAATATTCTATTCTTTACTTTTGTCATACATATCTTGGCGGTAAAGTGTGAAATTATTGGAAAAACGAAATTATTAGCAAATAAAATAGATAAATCATTAAAAACGTTCGTATTTGGTGGCGGATGGCGCTGAAACTGTAAGTGATATCGCTTTTGTAACTATGAGAGGTTTATAGTAAATTTATCAAGGATTATTTCGTTCCTACATACTTTTTATGTATCAAGTACGGTTTTTTTTTTAAGTGGAAAAAACCACGCTCCGGGACATATTCGAGGGCGCGGGGGGGTGATGCTCGCCCCGGAGGTGGGGGGAGGGTAGATAAAATTTAACTTTACTCTGTAACCTATATATCCTGATAGATAAAAGTGCGACATTATTTATGCCAAATTTTCAGCTAATTGTATTGAATAGGGATTTATAACAGGATATGTTCTGTAAGAGCTCTTCTATTTTGTGTGGCACAGTTTCATAAGTTTCATTCAATTGGCTCACTAAGAGCAATCTTTGTAGACAATAATTCGGGCAGTCAAAGAATACGTGTCGAAGATCTTTATCTTCCCCACAAGCGCATTCTGGGCTTTCCACGATCCTCAGACGGTGGAGGTGAGTGCGTAATTGGGTATGTCCATACCTCATTGTATTAATTATAGTAATGAATTTTCTGCTATTTACATCTAAGGCGATGATTACCTAAAAATGAATATTATATAACAAAAAGGTACTTATACCAATTTCATGTGACATAATGTCAATATTTGTACACCTGCTTGCAGGTTGAATTTTATCTGTGTGACAGATGTATTCATACAAATAAATATTTTTTGTTCCTGTTTCTGTTCTGATTAAAAGACATATGTCAGTTGCAGAATGAATCTTTATTTTAGCACCTCATATTTATAGGAAAAATACTGTATCCGAATCAATCAATCAGAGCGCTCGGCTCCCGTATATAAATATGGAACGAGAAGTATGATGCGGAATGGTCGCGATGACGAGTAGTATGCGGAATGGTCGCCGTATTAAGGGATATATTGACATAGGGAGTCACTTACACAGTGATAATTTGCCTATAGCAAAAGACGCTCTTGTTTTTTTTAGTTACAGCCATAAATGGGCACTTTAAGTTACCAGTAGGTTAACAAATGGAGTAACCGCTGAGCAACGGAGCGTGCTGGCAGCTGATTGCATCCAAGTTACTTATTGATACTGGAATAGAAGTTTCATCGCTCACCTTTGACGGTTGTGATTTAAAAAAAAATTACCAGCCCACGTAAACTACCCAGTTACCGACAAAGCCCCAGAGTTCGACACAAATAATTTCAAGTTAAAAAAATAAGTAGTATAATTTACTTTTCTCATATTGGCAACACCTAAACCATAGACAGGATTTTTTCCTATCACGTGACCACAATGTGTCACATATTCGGCCATTTTGAAAAAAATGGCGATCTAATAAATCCACACGTACGAAGAGGTGCGATGAAAATCCAATTTTATTAAAGAAATCGCTAAGGAGGTGAGTGAGAAATATTACAAATTTGTTCTATTTGATTTGTTTAATTAGAACTGTTTTTTATTTTCTGTATACATAAGCAAATTTACTAGTAATCAGTGGCGTGCATAGACATTTTAGGCAGGGTAGGCAGTGAACTTGTCTAGTTTTAATTGACCGCTCAAACTCGTTTCTATGCGACTTTTGACAAACGAAAAAACTTTCAACGTACCTAGCTTTGAGATGTTTTTCAGAAAGCTCATGCTTTTTAATCGCTGTATTAAGGTTATTCAAATCAAAATAACCCTGCGCCGTTCCATACGTTTTTATAACAGTTTGAAAACAAAATGCACAGAAAACAAAATACTTAAGCGGTTAGTATGCACACAACCCATGAACCAATAATGAAAATAGTATATTTTAGTAATGTCTTACTGCGGTACCTTTTTTTGCGTCAAATCCACGTATCGGCCTTTTGCGATAAGTAATGTTTACTTTTTCTTGAAAAGGTAAACTTGAAAAATTACGCAGTTTAGGCAAACAAACATCATCACCACACTTTTCACAACTTATTGCACTCATTTTGTTCTAAACAAATATCTAACAATCACTATAAACTGATAAAACAATAATTTGCAAAAGTTTACGTACCTACGTAGTTGCAAAACAAAAACAAACCGATATGGCTGAATGCATCCAATAAGACAAAAAGGCCGCAAAATTAAAAATCTATAACAGCCATTTCAAACTTACCGAATATTGACACTTCTCAATTTGGTAGAATCGCTTTATAGGCAGAGCTTTTTTCTCCATACAATCAGTTTGTTAATATTTGGCGGGGGAGGCGAAACAGCCAATCAGAAGCCCCCATTTCAACACAAAACCTCAACAAAAAAGGCATTTCAAACGAGTGCTTTTAACGAATAATTAGAAAGGCAAATCCGCGCTCCTACGAGGGCTCTTACTAGTTCAGTATTAGAAGTTTAGATGGCGCTGTTTTGAAAAGTTAAAGGTTAGAGAAATGAAGATGGCGTCATTTCGGAAAACGTTTATTCGTTTCACAAAGATCTGTGATCGTTGGTGTACATTATAATATTTAATTTTTGTATTTTTTTTTGCCATGAAAAGCCTAGGGTAGGCACTGCTTTTCTGCCTGTATGGAATGCACGCCACTGCTAGTAATCAGTGATAAAAAGACCATGATAAGGTCATGATTTATTTCAAAAACAGGGATGTCGATGACCGGATTTCTTTCTTAGCCTTTTCTAGTCTTCGACAAATGTCGAAACACTTTTTTATAATGTGTTTTGTTTTAATTTATGCATAGCTTCTCGCATTTTTATCCTTCATAAATATGTATTTTACATTTTGTTTGGATTATTCTTTCCACCCTGTGTCGATCACTGGATATTCTATAGGTTTCAGTAATCGACACACTCTTTTTTCTTTAACTTTTTGGATATTCTATAGGCTTCAGTAATCAACACACTCTTTTTTCTTTAACAGAAAATGGCACCAAAAAAGGACTATACTCCTTTTTAAATGGGACAGGCTATAGAGGCAGTGCGAAAGGGACAAAAAAAATTGCAACAGCTGCAAAAAGATATGGTGTTCCCAGAATAACATTATATGATAAAGTTTCCGGAAAGACACCAATTGTATGTTCAATGGGTCCAGCCACTTATCTGTGCAAGCGAAGAGTCTATTTTGGAAAAATGGCTACTTGAAATGAACGATCGACACATTCCGATTGAAAAAGATGAGTTGCTTGATAGTGTACAACGTATTATCATAGACGCGCAAAGAGAAACTCCATTTACAGACGCTAGACCTGGAAATAAATGGTACAACCTATTTCTTAAAAGACATTCTATAATCGTTGAAAAAAAACATGAGTCCATTCCAGGAAAACCTCGACAAAAATTTGCTGTTCAATATTGCAACAGGTAAAGCAGCAAATGATTCAACTGCCGACTTTCTTTTAAATATCGAAGAAAAAGGAAATCGTTTACGTCAGGATTTCATTGCTGCATGCCACTAAAACCCTAATAGATTTGAAACTGCAATCTCAATGAACCAGATAAATAATTTCAACACTGAGGGTGTTAAGAACAAAATAAAAATAATTAACAAAGTTCAAGAAGTGCGGATGCAGAGACCTCTTCGGACGAATGCTCGGTATTTCGATCGAGCATAATATCGACATTGCCAAAGTAATGAAATTTCCCCTTACACCAGTGCCAATGTCCATGTGCCACTTGGATGGAAAAATATTTAAAACTGTCTTGGTTAAAATCTTGGAAAAAAATGGAAAATCCATCACCATCACCACCGCCAATCGATATCCTTGTTGCGGATGGATTTTTTGTGCTACATATCATGAAAGATGTACCGAAAACGTTCGGATCAATATCCAAGAAATTCTTGACATTGGTCACGAGGACGAGTGCTCGAAGGATTGATATAGTCTTCGATCAGTATTTTACGCCATCGATCAAAGATCATGAACGATCATTAAGAGACGGATGTCAAGGCAGTAATTACATGATCACTGGGGCTGACCAGGCCAGGCCAGCCTCAAACATAGTAAGTCCAAAGAAGCTCTCATAAATTTCTTCGCGGAACATTGGGCGACGGCGGAAATGATACCCTTCATCGGTAACAAGACAATTTATTTAAACCAAAAAAGTTGTTATTCTTACACTGAAAATCAGTGTTTGACCGCACTGAGTTATAACCTTTTGACTCACTGTGGCATGCACATAGTGATCCGCAACCTAGATTAAGACACATTATGTTAAATAGGTTTAGTACATTTTGATTTTGTTATCTTTTTTTTTTGTTTGCATGTTATTTGTAACTATGTGTATGGTGTGGAGACAATAAATTATTTCTATTATATTTTATTCTATTCTTACAATGTCCTCGATAAAAACGGTGTTCGAACCAGACAAGAAGAGTTAGAATACAGACATCACGAGGAAGCCGACACGAAAATCGCGTTCCACGTATCCAAAATCAATTCGGCTCACAACATTCTCATCAAGTGTTCTGATACAGATGTTCTTATTATATTGCTTGGAAACATGGATCACTGGTGCTCAACAATGGATATTTGGATGGAAATCGGTTCTGGAAATTCTTTCAGGAATATTCACGTGACAAAAATGTAAATACATTGGGTGGGCTTTTGTGTAAGCGTTGCCAGGCTTCCACGCTCTCACTGGGTGTGATTACAACCCTTCGTTTTATAGGAGAGGTAAAGCAACTCCTTTCAAAATCCTTGAGAAGTCACCACAGTTTCAAACAGCCTTCGCGTCTCTTGGAGATGTCAGCTCAGAGCACGCAACCGCAGATAATTTCAAGATCTTGGAAAAATTCGTTTCTCAAATGTATGGAATAAAACACATTGAAGACATCGACGAGGCGTGATTACATCTCTTTTTAGTGAATTACAAACCAGCGGAACAAGAACTGTTCCAAAAAAAATTGAAAAATTATGACGCTTCCAACTTGCCTCCATGCCACGCTGACGTGCATCAGCAACTACTGCGCACTAGATACGTAACTAGTATCTGGAACATTGCTCATCTGGAAATTCCTTCGCCGTTGAAACCTGAAGGGAATGGGTGGATTGAAGAAGAGTCAACGTACACCTTCGTTTGGTTCGAAGGTGACCAATTACCAAAGTTTACAACAGATGTCATAATTCAATCTGATCAAATCGACGATGATGACGAAATAGAATCAGGTAACGTATGAGTGCAATATTAAACGAACAATAATTTGAATGAAATACGTACGAGAAAATGTTAAAAAAACAACGTTGACAATTCATATGAAATTAACACAATAACGATCTCGATAAAATACAATTCAATTAAAAAACAAACAGTAATTGAAAGTTCGAATAAAATGAACACTGTTTAAATTGTATTCAATAAATACAATTAATATGTTTCAGAGGACCATCAATGTGAGAGCGACTCCGGAAGTGACAGCGATACCGATGAATACGAAGGGACAGTTGACAATCAAAAATTGGACGTCAATTAACTTTACAATTTTTTCGATCCCTTCCCACCGATATTTTTGCATGGCTATTTTTTTGGGGCTTACATATTGATTAATCTCGCGTCAGAAAAAAAGCACACAGCTGAGCTGAGCGCACACGAAAATTATTATTATTTTGGTACTTTTAATTAACGCTGGCAACCCCTTCCCACCACCCGATCGATTTAATTTTTTTTTGGGTGCACAGGGAGTACAGAGCAACTGTTTGAAAAAAAAAAGTTGCTGAGCCCACATTTTTTTTTCTTTTTTTTCCCCACCCCACTAGACCCGCACCCACCGCCCGCGGCCTGCCAGCAGGAATATTATAGGAAAAGGTTTTTCAGGGAAGTAGCTAACGGAGTTTCAATACAGCTGAAGCCACATGACCGATTTGGTCGCTAGCTCTCCGTCTATAGGACACCACCACAGGCGTCAAATCTGGATTGGGGAATTTTTGGTTCTAGGACATGCGTTTTCATCACTGTTCTCCTTCACAGTCAGCGAACTTCGGATAATAGTGGGGATTTTTTTTTTTCATCGCAACACTGTGTGCAACACTTTCTCGCCGTGTGGTGATAGGTTCAGAATAACACCACCCTATCTCTTTCCGTGGGTGCCGTAAGAGGCGACTAAGGAAACACAAATGAGACCTGCCTCCTAGTAATCCATCCCAGGCAACGACACTTCATTTTTTTTCTGAATCTGAGGTGTCGTCCTATGGTCTCATGCGGTGTGGTAGGCTCTGTGAAGGGCCGTCTGGTTCGCGATCACCCTCCTACCGAAGTCCGACGCCAAACAGCTTTCTGTGTTCTGTCGGTGCGTAGGAGTACCAGTGCCTTATAGGCATTTTCTGGGTTAACTCGCTCCATCGTCGACCTCATCTATGACCTTGGTCAAGATTGAGGTCAAGAGTTTACCCATCTTATAATAAAAATAAAACTGTGGGGTAAACTATTGCTATCTAAAAGGGACACGCTCCTGGCTCCGTCTATAGTGTGTATGGTCTAAGAGTGACCTTAATACGTTAGTTTCCTCCATAGTCAAATCAGCTACTCTTTATCAAACGTCAACACGCTCTTGAAAAATTTTATGAAATAGTTTGTTATGACATCATACTTGCGTTTGATTTTTTACTTTCCATTTAATGTTTTTTTTTGATAATTAAAATTACAGTTAAAAGGACTGAAAACGATGATTCTGCATTTCTTTATGGTTCAGCTATTTACCGATGAGTTCAAATTATTTTATTTTGTATACAGGAAACTACCCTATTCAAGGGTAAAAATGCACGCATCTGTCATGTCTGAAAAAAAAATGGTCTAGCTAAGGAAGCTTCAATGGGGGAAGGTGACTTTTTTGATATTTTTATCTAATAAATTAAGTCAATATATTTAAAAAAAATATCAACAAAAATGACACCTTTTCCTCATTTAAATGTTTGTCGTATATCCTATAGTCACCCAATATTAAGTAATAAATGATATTATTCTAATAATTTCACACAGTGGGCGGAGGCCCGCTCGGCATCGGCACTCCTAACAACATGGCCGGAGGCTGAAGGAGTGACAACTCGCGATGAGAGTCCTTACCGTGGAGCTTCATGTGGGCTTTTAAGCCTGAAGTCTTTCTGTAAACGAAAATCAAATTATAAAGTAAAAAAAGATACTTACAGTCGAAGATATAACCTCATTTTTTTGAAGTCGGTCAATGAGGGTATTTTCGAAATATTAAACAAAAATAATAATAATAAAAGTTTACTAATATTATAAGCAACATCTATATACAAGTGTTTAAAAAAAAAAAAAATATTTTAAAAGAGAAATAGTCGCAACGCAACTCTAGTAATCTGTTGCACGGTTTGACGTCTTTCAAAATGAAAGTTTCATATAATTAATATGACAGCTAAATTTTAATTAATTTTGAATTATCTTTTTTTTGGGTTTTTTGAAACACCTTGCATATATAAAAATGAATCTCTATTTCCCTTGTTCATAGTATCACGCGTGAATGGATGGAACAATTTCGGTAATTCTCTTTTTGTTGGGTCTATTATTGTCAGGAGAAGGTTCTTGTAAAAGAAAAATAAGAAAGTTGAGCGGGACATCAGAAAATTTAAGAAAACAGGACATCTATCGGGTCAGCTAGTAGTAAAATAAATGTGTAAGACGGATGTTTGTTTGTTGTTAAATAACCTCACTTTAGCATAAATAACCCGCTTAAAATTACATGGGAGCGAATAACCCATCAGAGATAATGCTAAAAAGACTCATTGTGAATGGTAGAGCCATACAAGTATTTATGTGAACACTGGAGACACTGGATCCAGATCTAATCTTACGGAAACAAAGTAATTCTTACAACGTAAACAGTAAAAAATCGTCTTACATAAATAACCCCTCGGAGATTACGCAGAAGTGAATAATCCTACTTAGGATGTACTTATCATTAGGTCTTAACAAAGCAGTGGCCATAGTATTTATAGATCAATTCTTTATTTTGTTGCCGTTCCTTGGTAACTGGTAAGGCCTCTTCTCTTCCACTAAGTCCTGCCTTCTATCTATCTATCTGCCTTTGTACGAATGCTTTCTCACAGTACAAACAATAATGCGACAGCAAATAAATAGCCTCTCTGCAAGCAATAGAACGAAACCTGCCCGAGATTGCGAATAACCGCTAAAAGATTATACATATCCGAATAACCCTTCTGGGATGGTTATAGCTTATAACCTCTAAGAGATAATAAACATCCGAATTACCCTTCTTAGATACTTACTGCTAATATAACTTCTATGAGATTATGCACATCCGAATAACCCTTCTGAGATTATTTTTTATAAATTGGTTAGTTTTTAAAAGACTGACCACACTGGCATTCCCCTGTATGGCTTTGTATGTGAATCACTAGGTCCTGTCTCTGTACAAATGCTTTCTCACAGAACATACAGACAATAAATAGCCTCACTGAAAGAAATAGAATGCTAATAAACCTGCCCAAGATTGCGAATAACCGCTAAACATAGATTATACTCATCCGAATAACCCTTCTGAGATACTTATTGCTAAGAACATCTAAGAGATTATGCACATCCGAATAACCCTTCCGAGATTATAAGATGACACTCATTGGTATTGTGGAGGTTTTCTACCAAAATGATAACAATCTACTTGGAGTGCCTTTAGCGAAAGGTTTTTGTATAAATTTTGCCGCCTTTTTGTATAAATTTGACACATTCTCTCCCGTGACTTCGGTCGCGCAAGTCAGGCTCCTTAATAAATGCTTTAGAAGTGATTCTTTGCCTTTTCCTGATCTCCATCAGCTAGGTCTCTGGTAGCTTATTATATATTAGTAAATTGAATTTTTCATCGCTTACCTAAAAGACTGCCCGCACTGGCACGTGTATGGCCGTTCCCCTGTATGGCCTCGTATGTGAGACACGAGGTCCTGCCTTTGTACGAATGCTTTCTCGCAATATGAGCATTGGAAGGGCTTCTCGCCTGTGTGCGTGCGGCGGTGGTTTTTTAACGTGCCTGAAACAAATTAGAATATTTATGATTGCGATAGTTACTTGGGGGTCATCCACATATTACGTCACAGCGTATGGGCGAGGGGGGGTCATACCAAACGTGACAGTACATATTAAAGGGATACCAAAAAAGCGTGACATAGGGGGGTTCAAAAAGTCGAAATTTTGCGTGACGTAATATGTGGATGCGAATGACCGCTAAAAGATTATGCATTCCTTGTATTTTTATTTTTAGGCCCTTGTATTTTTAGGTGAAACTTTCTTTTTTTTGTCGAATATTGTCAAATTCGACAAAAGACCAAAATAACGGATATGCGCTCACACAGGCTCTTATGCTAAAATGGCGCTAGGCTGGACACGTCTCGAGATACACCGACAAAAGATGGACCAAACCAACCACTCAAATCACTCAATGGACCTAGAGCTAGGGGACCTAGAGGCAAAAGGAACACAGGCACACCACATAAACGCTGGGCGGATGCTTAGATTTTGATCTAATCCACGTAGCTACTCGTAAAATGTGCTGCGTGCGCGCGCCGCGGTGGGTCTGCGCCTTTAAGGCGACTACAGCACCCCATAAAGGCAGCACACATAGGAATAGTGCCATCTCCGTCTCTCAAC
Organism: Aproaerema taeniolella; assembly: GCA_949987775.1. NCBI lineage: Eukaryota > Metazoa > Arthropoda > Insecta > Lepidoptera > Gelechiidae > Aproaerema > Aproaerema taeniolella. Next base: position 2,807,337 of record OX465266.1, read on the forward strand.
AGGCCTGGGCCGGCAGTGCGAACAGTGTCAATACACGGAGTTTACGAACTATGAAAGCGTGCGTGCGTAAAAACATGTTCGAAAGTTAGAAAAATTAGATTTATGGAAAGGTAACAGCTTAAATCGAAAAATGCGTCAACTACTTATCGAGAGTGTTCAATCACGAACATTTTGATATCAAATTCAAGTTCCTGTGTGCATTTTACTATCGTTTTTACAGCTTAAAAGATACACAATATTGGTATTTAGAGGTGACTTTGTGAGCTTTTTCTGTCGAACCAAAAGTGCTGAATCATGTTTTCAGCAAACTACTTATCTAGTTAATGTCCTGAATATTACCGTTGTATTTTTTTTTCTTCGATTTAATGTAGTGCGTCATGCTTATCTACGCATCATAAAATCGTAATTTAGGTGCTGTAGTCGCCTTAAGAGGACTTATCCGAACGCGCTCCCTGCTCGCGTTGGCATCGCATCTTAGACTTTTTTTTTCACATCTTAGTTTTTTGTAATTTTAAAAACAACTAATTCCAATCATATATTCAACAGTTTTATAGTGTATTATTATTCAAAGATCTTCAAAATAATGCAAAAATAGCTGGCGTATATAGGTTACATTAAAAAAGCGTGGCGTTCAGTGTTGTTAATACCTTTTTGTCTTTAACTCTTATTAGCCTATAAGCAGGGGGGTGTCACTCCGCAGTTTAGGCATGTTCGCGCGGCGGGCATACTGAGTATGCCAGCGAGCGCAGGTTGATACTCGCCGCGCGCGCGCTCACCGCGTTGGTCGCGTGTTGAACAAAATAATAAGTGTACCTACTTATTAACAATATTAAAACCAGACAGAAACACGTTTTGCCATCACAATAGTCTGTAGATGTCTGTAGTTAGTAGGTATTTAGGGTAGGTATCAAATAAAATGGTTGGTTATGTTACCTTGTGTTTTTACTTACTACACTTCCTAACTAAAGTTACTCTTGATTTTATAAGCAGTGTTATCTTACTTAATTAATTTCAATAATATTTTACCTCTAAATCGGCAGCGAGTGTTGACCCTGACCTCTCGTCGCGTACGCGGCATCGAGCCGGCAGTGCGCAATAGAATATAAACGCTAGCGGCCGACTATAAGTTTCAATTTCTCTTGCAAGCCTGTGCCGCTTGCAGTAGTAGGCAAATTTTTATACCTAAAGTTGACTTTTGTTAGGGAGTGAGACTTCTGTACGTTAGTACTATTATTTATTCTGTGCTATAAGCCTGGCATAGGCATCATAGGATACTAGACTACAACAATTAAAAGAAAAAAAACACCCATACATACCCGAAGCAGCAAAAGCCATAGGGCACAAGTCGCACTGATACGGTCGTTCCCCTGTGTGCACCCTACGATGTTTGACCAAAGAACTGGATGTCGTAAAACCACTGCCGCAGTCATCACACACGAACGGGTGGGCCCCGCTGTGCTTACGGGTGTGGGCTACTAGTTCTCCCTTGGAGACGAAGCTGGGGGTAGAAAATTTTGATAATGAAACCAGCACTTCAAATTCAAACTAACTTTGCATACAATTATTCATCTTACAATTATAATTTTAACAGCAATGTATTTCATAACTTATTTCATTAGTTATATATTATCCCTACTAATTCTTCATCAGCCCATTTACGTCCCCACTGCTGGGGCACGGGCCTCCCTCAATAACATGAGGGGTAAATGCCACACTCACCACGCTTGGCAGACGGGTTGGCGAGGGTTTTGATATAATTGCAGAGTTTTCCTTCTCTGTGTGCAGATGAACTTTGCTTGCATATTTACCTTAGTCGCCTTGTACGACACCTCGGTAAGAAAGAGGGTGGTCCTATTCTACTCTGCCGGGTACTCACTACTAATTACTGTCACTTTATTACTGTCCATAAAATGTAACTTTTACTCTGTAGGTATCATGTTCTATAATGTTATGCTTTCATGCCTAAACTACTGAATAGATTTTGATAAAATTTGGTAAAGACATAGATTACATAGATTGGGGAAGGACATAGGCTAAGTTTTAACCCACAGCTGGGCACGATATAACCTGTAGTCCACATGGGCGGAGCTGTGGGTAGAGAGTTAGTAGCCTATATAATGGATAGTGAATATGCTAGCTGTTTCTGTTTTTGGAAGCTGTTCATTCCTTTGCATGTTAGCACTATTGCCTGTATTACCTATTAGTCATGCTGTGTATACTACCCGTTTGCGCTAAGTTTGCCGTTCGCGAAATGAAAAAAAGAAAAAAAAAACTTGGTATATTTAAAATACTTTTTATTTATTATTATCAATAAAAATTGTGTATTTGGGTAAAATTAGACACATTAATTGCGTTTAATCAGGTTGGGGGAGTGGACGCGCATTCCATGGACCGGCAAAATTAGCGCGAACGGGTTGTACACTCTTAGGGTTATAGACTAGCTCAGAAACTTGTGTACTAGATTGCAACAACACCTAATTGTTATGAAATGTAGTGTATTCTAATAAATTAAATAAACTCACCGTCTCTCACACTCTTCGCATTTAAACGGCTTCAGACCTTGATGCCTCCTCACATGTTGAGCCAGATTCGTCTTCTGACTAAATCCTTTTCCACATATACTACATAAATACGGTTTCTCCCCGGTATGAACCCGTACATGATCATTCAACGTCGATAACATATAGAATGCTTTTTTACAGAAGTTACACTGATGTTTCTTCTCCGTTTTGTGACTATCTTTGTGAATTTCTAGGCTTTCTCCCGTAGAGAAGCTCACTAAGCAAATATCACACACAAAACCTTTATCTCGTGTGTGTACGTTCAGTATGTGATTGTCTAAATGTGCTTTATGTTGAAATTCACGTTTACAAGTATCGCATGTGTATTTCACTTGGGATTTTAAGTCGTGTTGTTTGATATGATTTGTGTAAGATGATTTACGGCTAAACTTTCTTAAGCATTGACTGCATTCGAAGTTACCCGTTTCATCGGTATTCAAATGCTTTTTCCGGTGCAATTTACAAGCTTTTACAGATGTGAATTCTAAGTTACACTCAGGACAGGTTATTTGTTGTTTTATAAGTATGTTACGACCCCCTTTAGGATTTTTCTTCTCCATTTTGATTTTTACAGTTTTTTTGTACATGCATTTCTTTGTTTTCATATGGGACTTATAGTCGTCTCGTTTATTGAACACTGTGCCACAATTACATGCAATTATTTTTATCTCTTTACTCGAACTTTTCACTTGTTTCTCAAACTCAATTGGTAATGTTCTTGTTTCGTTCTCATGGCATTCATAATCATCGTTTTGGATATCAAAATCATCTTCTTGCTTAACCATTCGAATGGATTCCTTAGAATCGTCAATAAATGCGTTTTCCTGCTTAGATTTTGTGAAGAAATTGTTCTTATGATCTTTGTCTATCACATCAACGAAAATGTCTTGTAAATTTGAATTTGTAGCTTTTGCCGAGCTGTCGGAAGTTTCAGGAGGTCCAATCAAGCCTAAACTGTCCAGTTCTAGCGTTTTTTCGTCTTTTATTAGCTCCTTCTTTTCAATATTTACGTCTAGATCGAGTCCATCAATTTGTTGGCTAATAATCCTCTCAGATTCAATACAGCGGCGTTTGAATGCATCAGCTTTGTACAAAAGCGCTTCGCAAGCATTACATACGTGTTTTGGATGATTATTCCCAACAATAATGTTCATATTTGCAACAAAACTTAATAAATCCAAAATGGTCCGGTTCTCACCTTCAATTTTTGAGCTTAGCGATCTCAATTGCACTGATTCGCACAAGCAAGTCCTGCATATTTTTTCTGGGTACATCTTGACATCGATTTCCATCTTATTTAGCTCTAATTTTGTATTATTTTCATTAAAATTCGGCACAAAGGCGACCACGGAATTTTTACAAACGTCAAAATGTTTGTGTAATTTTGAGATGATAAAACGAGAAACGAGTTGACTCACCTTTAGAAATGATTTTATTACAAAAAAAAATTCTTTGCTGACCCATAAAACTTATTCAGGTCAGCAAAGAAATATTTTTTTTGAGAAAAAATAAAGCAATCAATCCTATTTGAGATGAAATTGACAATTATAAACTAAACTGGAGAAGTTTTCTAAAGATTTCTAAATCCGTTCACAAAATAAAGGTGATTCAGTTATAATGAACCAATCAAATCAACTAGTTCAGCTCTAATCTTACGTTCCTTTTCATAAAATTGTGAATCATCTGTTTTCTTTTGAATTAAATGTACCATGAAACGGAACGTTTTTACAGCGCCATCTGTATTCTAGCTTAAACAACTTATATTCAGCTACTCGACGCTAGATGGCGTTCAAAAAATAGTTTGAAAATAAAAGTAATTTTTGTTGAATTGTTTTTAATGTAAAAATTACAAAAATATCGGTTTAACTAACGATCTTATATTTGGACAAATAGGTGTGGCTAGAGCAGCGCATGCACAAGGTGACGAAACAGGCACGCAAGGGCAGCAGCAACATTTGGAGCAGTTACAAGTATCAGTAACACAAGTAGCAGATACAGCGGAACAGGGTTCGCAGGAACAGGCGCCGTAGGAAGCTGCTACTAAGGGTACTGCGGAGGGTAAATACCCTAATCCACAGGGTAATTCCACTGCTACCGGGGGTAAAATCAATTGCTTGTTACAGGGTAGGACTTCGCATACTGTTGGGGCGATGATGGTGGACGGAACTCCTATGAAGGGACATGAAGTGACCATCTAGAGAATTAGATAATTTTGTTAGTATCACATTCTCATATATCACAATAACTCTAAAATTAAAAATCTTGCTAACCCCGACATTTATTGCGTATAATTTTTAAACGGCTGAACCGATTTTGATTAAATAAAGCTATGAATCATCTTGAACACGTCAGTTTTCAAACAAAAAAACCGCATTGAAATCGGTCCATTCGTTTCAGAGCTACGATGCCACAGACAGACACACAGATACACACGTCAAACTTATAAATCCCCTTTTTTTGGAAATATGCAACTTTTTGTTAATTCCTTCCATGCTGGATTGGGATTGAAAGAAAAACTTAGAATAACCTTTCTGATAACCTTTCCCAGACATTGTGTAGAGCCAGCACGTGGGACACGAGGTTTTTGGCTGATAAACTATTACTGTGCTAAGTATACCTACCAGTCCTGGATTTGTCAATAGGCCGTATAGGCCGCGGCCTAGGGGCGGCAGATTTCAGAAGACGCTCACTCAATTACAGAGAATAAAAGTCTAAACAAGCTCACTGGTTTTCTCATGGTTCTTTATGCTTATACGTTAAATCCCTATAGATACTCATTCCTATCGAAAATGATATTATAGATGACTATAATATCATTTTCGATAGGAATTAGAGTTTACTATCCATTGGGGAAATTTGACAGTTTGTGGTAACCTGATGTGCCGTTGACTGGCACATGGTTGTACATGGGGCGGCGAAAAAAAGGGGCCTGCACTAATAAAAAATATAAATCCGGCACCTACTCATATTCCACCTTGAAACCCTCAGAATGAAATGTGGCGTTAAGTTGGCCCAGATCAACAAGACGTTCTGCCTACCCCAAAAGAGATTTAGGCGTGAGTGTGTAGGCAAATATACACACATCAACATGGTCTAGGGATACATGCACGATTTTTCATACAAAAGAGGTCTGTTTGAGAAGCTATAAAAGCATACTCGAGATACATGGAGGGCTATAATTTTCAAACGAGCAAGTGCTAAACCTGAATTTTCAATTCTAGTCAATAAATTTTGTTTTACTTTGAAATTTGTAAAACCGAGACGAAAATGAAAAAAAATGTTGCATAAATTCGACCATTTTCATACAAAAAGCAGGCAAAAAGTGCATTTTCGTTTTCGTTTCCGTCACGTTTTCACAAATTTCAAGTAAAACAAAATTTATTGACTAGAATTGAAAATTCAAGTTTGCTCGTCTGAAAATTATAGCCCTCCATGTATCTCGAGTATGCTTTTATAGCTTCTCAAACAGGCCTTTTTTGTATGAAAAATCGTGCAATATACCTAGACCGTGTTGATGTGTATACATCATACATCATATCAGCCTATTGCAGTCCACTGCTGAACATAGGCCTCCCCCAAGGTGCCCACTTTGCACGATCCTCCGCTGTGTTCATCCAGCCACTACCCGCTATCTTTTTTAGGTAATCTGACCGTCTGGCTGGGGGGCGTCCTACACTACGTTTGCCAAGACGTGGTCTCCATTCGAGAACCTGTCTACTCCAACGCTCGTCGGTTCTGCGACAGACATGGCCAGCCCACTGCCACTTCAGCTTGCTACACTTTTGGATAATATCCATCACTCCGGTTTTCTGTCGGATGACCTCGTTTCGGATGCCGTGTAGCTACGGACTAGAATATAGCTACGGTCTCCCCCGCCTGTCGTAGAAGGCGACTAAAGGGGGGCGTAACGGGGGCGCACACAACATCCTTCGTGCCCCAAATGCCAACCTGACCAACGGACGAGGCTCTGGCGACCGAACCGATGGCGGTATATCCATCTAGTGCTGGGGTAAATTCACCTGGCCAACGACAGGCAGCAGTGTCGTTGGTGCGACACCCAGTACCTGCGCTCACCAACCCGCTTGCCCAGCGTGGTGAGTATGGGCAATATCCCCTCAATGGCAGCACACCAATATTCACGGCCCCTAGTTCCCGGCCGCCCTGCTATTCCAGGCCACGGCAGCGGCCTTGGTTTTAATCAATGCGTCCCTACCAGTCATGACCTACGGAGCCGAGACGTGGAACATGACAGTGAGGTTGGCCTACCGATTGCACGTCGCTCAGCGAACAATGGAGCGCTCCATGCTCGGGATCTCGCTAAGGGATAGAATCCGAAACGAGATGTGTATACATATTTTGTTAAAACAGGTAAATAATAAGTTACATATGCCACCTTCGCACTGACAGATCAGTAGGTAAGTACATTAAATGTTGTTGTCTTTATTTTTCACTTTCTTGAAGTCGGTTTTTTTCCAATACTTAGTTATTTATTCTTATTTTAGATACATATAATTATTGTGGTGACCCAACATTGACCCAACGGGGTTCGTGATGTGCCTGTAAATGTAACAACATTAAAAAACTCGCGACACAATAAAATTTTTGCCTTTATCTACTAAGGAAGGACAAAGACAGTGCACACTCAGAAATGTGGTATGTTGTTTATCAAAACCGCTTCGGCCGTCAAGGAAACCAAGGTTCGGTACGTCATCAGCCCATATACGTCCCCACCAAGGGGCACGGGCCTCCCTTCGAAACACAAAGGGGTTTTAGGCCATAGTCCACCACGTTAGCCAAATGCGGGTTGGTGGACCGCTCGTCTTTCGAAAATGAATTTGCTTGGACAGGAGGGTTTCATCGCGATGTTTTCCTTCACCGTTATGCAATTCATAATTAGAAATCCGTACATAAATCCAAAAAGACGAATTTAGTGGTGGCCCGCACCAGGATTTGAACCCGCGACCTTCCGATCACAAGTCTGGCTCATTACCACCTGGGCTATCATTGCTTTGCCGTCAAGAAAACCGGGTTTGGTAACTATTCAATTATTATAAGTAACAATAAAACTTCACTACTCAACAAAGTCTAGGGAACACGCACGATTTTTCATACAGAGGCCTCTTTGAGAAGCTGTGTAAAGTATTTAAGACACGTATTTTTAATAAAATCTTTAGTGTGACCAAGTTCTATACCTGAATTTTCAATCCCAATAAATGAACTTTATTTAGCTTGAAATTTGTGTAAAAGGGAAAAATGAAAATGAAAACGCAGTTTTTCTTTGCTTTTAGTTAGAAATGGTAAAATTAATTTTCATTTTCGTCTCTTTTCCACAAACAAGCTAAATAAAGTTCATTTATTGGGATTGAAAATTCAGGTATAGAACTTGGTCACACTAAAGATTTTATTAAAAATACGTGTCTTAAATACTTTTCACAGCTTCTCAAAGAGGCCTCTGTTGTATGAAAAATCGTGCGTGTTCCCTAGACTTTGTTGAGTAGTGTATAAAGTTTGCGTCATTTTTAGTCTGATTAATAATTTCACAAAATACGTGCCGTACCTCCTTGCATTTCTACTTATGAAAGTACCTATTTATTATTGCCACTTTTTTATCGATATTTTTGCGTAAAACATTTCCTATCTAAATACAATGCATTGCAATATGTAAAAAATCAAGAAGTATTGCTGGAATATTTTTTTGGAAATGACTTATTGTTTTTTAAGAAAACGACAAATGCAAATTAAACGACTACCTACAAAAATGTTTTCCGATTCCGTAATTTTTCGTAACCGTTACGAAAAGTGAATAAGTACTTATTTTACTTTTTTTCCTAACCGCTCATTAAAATATACCTACAATCGTATTAACTAATAAATGAGAATTTTACGTACCCCCACGAAAAGAGCAACAATAAATAAAGCTTTAGAATCCATGTTGAAAACTCAAATGTCAATAAAGCAACGAATAACTAAACAACTATTAAATACTTAAATTTTTATCGAACAAAACGCTTTATATCTCATTTACATGACCTATATTTTCTATAAAATATGTGTCATATCCTATTTTAGTAAGAAATTTCGAAATTTGTACTGTTAGGTATTTTGTTTACCAATTATGAAATAATAATTGTATGTACCTACAGTTTGACATGTTTCTGTTACATTCCAACTCCAGCACGATGAGACCGCGCGCGTAATGCGCCGCGGTCCTATGTCAAAATGTCAACATTGACAACGCCAAAGGGCGAACAAGCCTTAGCCCTCGCGCAATCAAAGTGAAATCACCGTCAGCCGAGTGGCGTGCCGCGCGAGTTTGTCGCGGATCATGCTCGAGCTGCTAATGTAAAGCCGGGTGTGTGATCTTAGTACTCCAAAGCCGTTGGTTGCGGGTTCAAATCCTGGCGCAGGTCTTTACCACTAAATTCGCCTTTTCGGATTGATGTATGTATTTTTCACCAATTATCACTTGCTCAGCGGTGAAGGAAATCAGCGTGATGAAATTCGCACGTCTCAAAAAATTCGCAATTTAAAATGCGGTGACAAGTTTGTAAGACAATTTACAATTGCGATAAAAATCAAATTCAACGAATAATTTCCAAATTACATAAACAATATCAATTTTATTAAAATTCTTAGGTAACTTAAAGATAACAAGATAAAACAGATAATATAAAAAGTATAAATAAATGTTTTACTTTAACTTCTTCGTCATACATTTAAATAATTTACTGAAGACAAAAGATCGAACCATTTTTATTTTATAGACCAAAAATATGAGTCGACAAATATTTTTTCTATTATGTCTTGCTATCATCAGTAGTCAAGTAAGTTTTCCACTTATTTTTCTTACGTATTAATCTTCTACTTTGATCAAAAAGGGAGGTGTAAAGAAAAGTTGAATAAGGGAAGGGGGTGGTAGTAGAATTCCAGGAAAACTTTTGTAAAGTAGGACACAAAGGGAAGGCAGAATCCCGGGAAAATCCTTGAGTTAATCGATTTTAACTCTCATGACAACTACTATTTGAAATTTATTAGTTTGGTAATTGAAAGGTATATTTCACGCGGCTATAAGTATTTCTGTTTTCACGAGAAGATGCCTGGACCTTTGTTCCCATGAGAAGTTCGTAAAATCCTTATTCCGTGCCTATGTTATAAAAGGAACACATATGCCAAATTTCAGCTTTCTAGGTCCAATCCAAGGGTTTGGCCTGAGCGTTAATAAATCAGTGAGTAAGTCAGGAACCTATATTTTTTTATGTGAGGATTTTTAGACTTTAATCCTCATTTTTAAAGCACAATAGTATAAGCTTAAATTTTTTGGGCCAATTCGATTTTCAACGTCACTATTCATCTCAACATCTTTTCCAGGTTTCATCACAATACATCTCGCAACCCATCATCAACCGTCCAGTGGAAACAATAATCGACCCTTATACCCGTCAGATCATACCACCTACCATCATCGCAGACCCGCCTTGCAACAACTTAGTGCCAGTTTCATCACCTACAGTAGCCCCTTCTAATACGATTCTAATAACTGATTGTTCACCATCTGCATGCAAAAACTTAGCTGATACATTACAGTTGATGATTGTGTGTAATTTGCTGCAAAACACCCAAGGTGGCAAGGATTTGGCTTTGCAACTAGCTGGACCTGTTATCAATCAGTTGATTTCTTCACCTATGCTTTCTTGTGGCTGTCCAAATCCAATTTCGAATTTGATTTCTTCCAACATTGTTTTACCCAATGCGGTATCCCCAAATCTGATTTCGGCCGGTCCTGTCTACCCAAATACTATTATTAGTCCTCCCATAATCCCATCTTGCCCAAACCCATCGCCATCTTGCCCTTGTGCTGCCTGTTCGTCTTGTTCAAACACTGCCAATTCTATTTTGTCTAATTTCTTGACTTATTTATAAAGCTATTAATTAATATTACTTACCAGATGTAAAGAGTGGATTATCATTTATTATTTAAAAGTTATAATTAAACAGTAAGACTTAACATTTGGTGTTGTTATTTATAGACACGTCTACAGTTAGATAGATAATATGACATTTATTTCGAGCACAGTACACACTTACAAAGAGGCAGTACAGAAAGAGACAATCAACAAATAGCAAAGACAAATAGCAAAGAAATGAGACATATAAAAAAACATAATAATAGTCATTCATTAATTGGGTTCTGAGATCGAAAAGATGTGGAAAGTTAATGAAATAAAACACAGACTGGATTTAAACAGCACTATTTTAATATTCAACAAGATCTTGGTTAACATTGACTCTAAATTCCTCGCATATAAAAAAATCGAATACAAAGACAAAGAGAGAAAAGTCACTTTACCAGCTTCGTTGTATTTCGGTATATTAGTTAAATGCTTATGAAGCCACTTCAGTAATCCTTTCTCTACATTCTAGAGTGCATGTTACTCTACCTTAACGTTAAATCATTTTATATTAACAATAACAACCATAAGAAGGAATATTCCCAACCGTACAGGCCATTTGTGCTGGTATAGACGAAGGAATGTACAATTCATAAGTAGGAATCACTACTTCTAATGTTATTGGACTAACTTCAAAACTAGGAAGTATTTTAGGAGATGGAGCAACGACTGGCAATGACGCTACTTCAGGGATTGCTACCACTTCTTCTATACATGGTTCCTCTTCTAAAATTATTGGAGTTGCGACAATCGGAGCAATTTCTTCAACGATAGGATCTACTGACACAGCAGTAGCTGAGGATTCAGCAATACTAACAGATGTACTAGAACCTACGTCAGCCACAGTCGATGACGATGATTCAGCGATAGCAACAGCTGATGTTGATGTGCTAGTCACTTCTGTAGTGCCACGAGATGGCTCATTAGGTAATGGTAAAATTTGAGGAGCTCCAAAATTTGGTGGTACGAAAGGATAGCAATTATCAACTAATGGTGCTACAGGATTTAGAATATTTGACAACTCATATAAATTTGGCGATATGGGCAAAAAAGATGGAAGAGGAATTGGTTGTGAGGAAGCAGGATATGATGTTTCGCAAGATAAAGGCGTGGGTCTTATCATTTCAGGAAACCCACAAAAACCAGGAGTACTTAATCCAGGGAAACCTATTGCAGGCAAGAAAGGAGTTGGCAAATTATTGAGCCCTTCAAATGAGTAAGGATTGGCAGGTAATGAAGGCTCAATATTTACTGAACTTGTAGCTTCTGCTACACTAACTGCAGAAGATTTAGGATTAAGACCACGGTTTGAAGAATCAACACTAATAGCATTAGCTTCTGCAATGCTAATAGCTTGTGTTGAGGTACTGGGTGTAGGTCTTATTACTTCGGGAAATCCACAATGACCAGACCTATTTATTCCTGGAACATTATATGTTGGTAAGAAAGGAGTTGGCAAATTATTAAGCCCTCCAAATGAGTTAGGATTGGCAGGTAATGAAGGTTCAATATTCACTGAACTTGTAGCTTCTGCTACACTAACTGCAGAAGATGTAGGATTAAGACCACGATTTGAAGAATCAACACTAATAGCATTAGCTTCTGCAATGCTAACAGCTTGCGTTGAGGTACTGGGTGTAGGTCTTATTACTTCGGGAAATCCACAAAAACTATTTATTCCTGGAAAATTAAATGCTGGTAAGAAAGGTGTTGGCAAATTATTGAAACCTCCACACGAGTAAGGATTGCTAGGTAGTGAAGGCTCAATATTTACTGAGCTCGTAGCTTCTGCCACACTTACTGCAGATGCTGATGGATTAAAACTACTACCTAAACTGTTTGATGCAAAAGGGTTTGAAGAATCAATACTAATAGCGTTAGCTTCTGCGATGCTTACTGCTTGTGATGAAGGAGAAAGATTGTTTTGGGTTCTAAATGGATACGGTCTCATTCCTGTAGTACAGGGATGGCGAACCTTTATAGATTGACGTGCCATTTTTAAAATAAATGTTTAACGAGACCATAGACGTGCCATCAAATAATGTTGAGTTATTGCTTTTGTTTGTTCCATTTTTAACTGCTTTGAACATTTCAGTGATGATCCAGTGGTCAATGTTGGAATGTTGACTTATTATGAAAATATTAAAATTATGTAAAATTAAACAAGACGGCTTCTTGCCCACCATGCCTAAATCATTCTGTAACGTAGGCTCACTTAAGTTGATTAGTTGAATTGTATAGTGAATTTTGTTAATTTATCTACTAAGTACTCGTATTATCTATGCTTTGTCAAACAGTGGCGTGCCCAAAATATTTTGCCGGGTGCCATTGTTGGCACGCGTGCCATTGGTTCGCCATCCCTGCTGTAGTAGTTTGTACGTTAGATGAACTTACTGCTTCTGAAATAGCAGTAGAAGTGGTAGGACCAACTAAATTACTGAAGCCTATCGAGCTAGGATTATCCCTGCAAAAACCTACAGGGCAAGGCGTTGTAATTTCTGTAATACTGGTTTTTGGCAATGTAGGACAAGAGTTCGGTCTTATACTATTCCTAAATATGTTGAAATTTGATCCTGAGTTTGAGCACTTTGAAGCAAAAGGATTTGAGCTTTGAGTTTCAATAGCGACTGATTCAGCTAATGCCGTAGATAACCCTGGCTTACCAGTTAAAGCATTAAAAGTATTAGTAGTTGTTGTAAGCAATGGAATGCAATCCATAGTGTTTTCGATAACATCGTTCAATATTAGCAGTTGCAAGGAATCAGCCAAAGAATTTGCTACTCCATTTTCTACTATAACAGTCGATACAGGTGGAGATATTGAAGTATAGAAACTTGGTTTTTTAAGGCAATTTGATTCAGATATTAAATTAAAAGAAGACGGAGTACTTGGTAATCTTGGTTTAGGTATGCATGAATTTAAACTGGATGTTGTTATTGAAGAGGTTTCCAATGGAAACGAAGCAGATCGTGGTAGAGATTCTACCGTAAGTTTATTTCTTGATATTTGTGTACCACAAGAAGGATTTTGGGAAGGAGATTGTACAAAATTAGATGGTTTGTTAGAACAGTCGAATGTTTCGACTGTAGCAATCAAATTATTTCTTGAGCCACAAGATGCGGGGTTTGAAATGGAAGCTTGCGGCACAAATGAAGGGTTGCACGAGCAATCAGTTGATGTTGTTTCGGCCAGAACGTTGTTGATTCTGTTTCTTGATGGAGGTATTGGAGTGACACAAGCGTTGATGTTTGATGTTAATGCCGGTCCTTGGAAAGGTGTGTTCAGGCATCCAGTGTTGCAAACTTGAGATCGAGCCTGTGAATAGAGTTTCTTACTTAAAATTAGTTCATTATTAATATTGGCAATAATTATTTAAAACTAGCTTTGGACTACGGGTTAAATCGTGCCCAACTGTGGGAGAAAATGTAGCCTATGTCCTTTCCAAGGCTCTAATCTATCTCTGTACCAAATTTCATCAAATTCGTTTCAGTAGGTTAGGCGTGAAAGACGGACAGACAGACAGACAAATATTAGTAATATTTGTAATATTATATTTATGATTTTAAGTATATAGAAATATACTTAAAATCATCAATAAAAAATCTCCTGAGGGTTGCTTCTTAATTCTTCTTAATCTTAACCATCCCAAATGCATGACACACGCATACACAAACACACGCACACACACACACACACACTCCTACACACGCACACACACACACATATACGAGCATATAACCAAATTTTTCCTACTCAATTTTAATCAGACTACCTTTTTGTTTATTTTGTTTTTTTTTGTTTTTTGTTAATACTTATCCAAAGACGTACCTACCGTGTCCACCTGGTCCGGAGCAGGAGAGGCTGGTAATCTGTAACACAGGTCTCCCTAGTACAGATACCAGTCTCTCACATAGATTATTTGTACTGTTCCTCTTAGATTAAGTAAATTTTTGTAAATCATATTCTGTGTGAGAGAACAAATAAAAAAATTATTATTATTATTATTCTTTACGCGCTGGACTGGGAGTGAAAGAAGCTTGTAAAAGAATGTGCCAGCAGCCAACTATTCCCTGGTAAACTATAGAACTTAACATACACATACACACGCTCACGCGTACACATACACACAACTCAACGTGAGTAGACCGTGTGAAGATCGGTTGAGAATAACACCACCCCATCTCTTTCCGTGGGTGTCGTAAGAGGCGACTTGGCAGCGACACTTCATTTTTTTCTGAATCTGAGGTATCGTCCTATGGTCTCATGCGGTGTGGTAGGCTCTGTAAAGGCCGTCTGGTTCGTGACCACCCTCCTACCCAAGTCCGACGCCAAACAGCTTGCTGTGTTCCGTCGGTGCGTGGGAGTACCAGTGCCTTTATAGGCATTTTCTGGGTTAACTCGCTCCATCGTCGACCTCATCTTTGACCTTATGGTCAAGATTGAGGTCAAGAGTTAACCCATCTTATAATAATAATAATAAAAAAAACTATACTCATATTTCATGTAATAAATAGAATAAATATCAAATGTGTCGTGAAGTGGGTCCAGAACCACATGACGTTCTAATCTCCCGAAATTATAATTGTTCTACAATCATTATTATTACTGATAATTAAATCTCATTAATTTGACGAATTTTTAAACATATCTCTACATAAGCACACTATCACTTTCACAACACATTACACAACACCGATCACACTCGCACTCGGCACACCTCGCAGGCGGTAGCTGAAAATCAGTGCTTTGTCGCATCCAGCGGCAAAATTGTCACTGAGCTACGGCCTGTTTCTGCAGCACATTTCCTACTGTTTTATTTTATTTACGTAAGACTAATCATTTACTTTTTTTTATTTTAATTCAATTTTTTTATATGCTTTAATTTTTAATTTCAATTTTTAAATCAATTAATCTATATATATAAAAATGAATCCCTATTTCCCTTGGTCACGGCATCACGCCTGAACGGCTGGACCGATTTCGCTAATTCTTTTTTTGTTCTGTTCGTTATTATCAGGAGAAGGATCTTATGAAAGAAAAAATTAAAAAAGTTGAAAAAAAAAGAAAACATAACAACGTCTGTCGGGTCAGCTAGTTTAATATAATTTAGTAATGTAAGTTTTTTTTTGTGTGCAGAAATAAACAATTCATTCATTCATTCATTCCCGAAAGCATTATAGGTGTGCGTGTATAGATAGATAGATAAGTAAGTGACGGTTGAGAGCCTCGCGGGGGTTAATCCATGTTTTTTTTATGTTAATCCATGTTTTTATTCTTCTTCTTCCTAGCACTTGGTCCCGTTTCTCATTCGGGGTACACTTGAACATGATCCAGGATTTGGCAGATCAAGTTATTACAGTGGAGCGACTGCTATCTAACAGGGGAACCTGCCCGGATGGGATCATGGTTACACTTTCTGTCTCCTGAACTTGCAGGTTTCCTCACGATGTTTTCCCTCACCGTAAAAGCATCGGTTAGTGTTCAACTAATATACATACATAACTCAGAAAACGAGTCATTGGTACATGGTGGCACTGGGGATCGAACTGGGTACCATGTTTTTATTATAAAGAAATAAAAAAAATATTTTGAAACGCTCTCGCGAGAGTCACTAAGCCTTAAATTATGTGAATAAGGGGGTTGGTATTCAACCATTTCAATCAGAAATTACCTTCAATATCAAGGCTGCAAACGCCAAAACGATGATTTTGGCCACCATGCTTCACTAAACCTTTAAAACACTTCACAAAAACTAATCAAAACGAATGACCTACATTTTCTACTTTATATACTTTTATTTTACACGTAATATTATGTAAGTAAACTAAATTACTCAAAACTATGAGTTTTTATTATGAAATTAGGGGTATTACACACAACCCTGCTTACATAACACAATTGGAAACTCAATGTCCTTAAGGCGACTACAGCACCTAAATTACGATTTTATGATGCGTAGATAAGCATGACGCACTGCATTAAATCGAAGAAAAAAATACTACGGTAATATTCGGGACATAAACTAGATAAGTAGTTTGCTGAAAACATGATTTAGTACTTTTGGTTCGATAGAAAAAGCTCACAAAGTCACCTCTTAATATCAATATTGTGTATCTTTTAAGCTGTAAAAACGATAGTAAAATGCACACAGAAACTTGAATTTGCTATCAAAATGTTCGTGATTGAACACTCTCGATAAGTAGTTAACGCATTTTTCGATTTAAACTGTTACTTTTCCATAAATCTCATTTTTATAACTTTCGAACATGTTTTTACGCACGCACGCTTTCATAGTCCGTAAACTTCGTGTATCGACACTGTTCGCACTGCCGGCCCAGGCCTGTT
This sequence comes from Aproaerema taeniolella, assembly GCA_949987775.1. Taxonomy (NCBI): domain Eukaryota; kingdom Metazoa; phylum Arthropoda; class Insecta; order Lepidoptera; family Gelechiidae; genus Aproaerema; species Aproaerema taeniolella. Next base: position 2,824,192 of record OX465266.1, read on the forward strand.
GAGAGACGGAGATGGCACTATTCCTATGTGCGCTGCCTTTATCGGGCGCTGTAGTCGCCTTAAAAAGAACAACTTAAAAGTTGAAAAACGCCTGATATTTTTACCATCAAACTCGACATTCGCACATTTACACATTTGTTTTTTGTACATTTACACATTTGGTTTAAAATAAGAATTAATATTTGTTATGTTTCCTAGTCGTGAAGGGATGCGTTGCGGTCTATGCGAGCACCTATTATGTGTTTTGTTTCTTGTTATATTTTGGTTTCTATTGGCTAAGACCTTTAATTGGCCCTCTGGCGCTATTTTTGTTGTATTAACATTGTATCCAAGGCTGTTGGTTTTCCAAATATTAAATAAATAAGAACAAGCTGATCAGATTAGCCTTTTGGCCACTTTATTTTTTTGAGAATTTCATGGTTTCTTAAAGGGAATCACCCATTTAAGTTTCGAATTACTGCATATGTATGAGTCAGGAGTTTTCTTTTTATGTAATAAAGTAAGAGAAATATTAGGATCCAAGATTGAAATTTCGATTCGGACAAAATAAACATGAAAAAAGAGAAATATTTTCGCTTCAAAAATACCTAAATATTTTCAACAGGCTTGTTATAAGTTGTCCAATTAATCGACTTTGATGTTAAATAACAATGTATATAGACTGAACTTCGCTTAAGATCGTAAGGAACGTTAACTTCGTCCAATCAAAAGTTTTAAAATAAAATTAATAATTTTAACTATCCAATCAGCCTTCGTAATAGGCCGGAGAGATATTTGCCCTAAGGATATAATCGCAATTTGAGTTCTATGTCTCATCTAGAGAGTCACAAAAACATAAAAGAAAGAAGGAAAAGAAAAAACCCAGTTTAAAACAAAAGTCTTATACTTATTTCACAAAATAAATAATTTAAATTAAATGTCTATTAAACAAGTGAATAAATAACATTTTGGCGTACACGCTAAGTTTTTTATCTCTTTAACATGTATTAACTAGACCTAAATTAGCGTTCCCACTAGGCACACGTTTTATAATAAACAATTCATAGTTCTTTACACCACTGGTTGGTACTGATCGTGGCACAATATTGTTAGAAATAGAATTACCTACAGTGTTAAAATCTTGCACAGAATACGGTGAAACATTGGTTCTTAGAGGTGAAAACCCAACTTGTTCAGTTAACGCGCCATTACGTGAAACACTTGCACCCTGGGATAATGTACTTAGTGAAACAGGTGCGTTGTATACAAATGTATTCGGTGACACAGCTGCACTTATCCCCATATTTGGTGAAACAGAAGAACTGATCATAAAATTCGGTGAAGCGGGTGCACTGGTGACTGTATTCGGTGAAATAGGCTTGTTAATCACAGCATTTGTTGAAACTGCAGAAGTTTTTTGCCCTACGGCATAGCTATTTGGTGAAATAGGTATGCCTAGAACTGTTGACAAGGAATTAGCGCATTTATTGTTGCAAATTGGACAAGTGGTTGCAGGATTTGGTAAATCCTTGATGTAAGAGCTCAAAGTTTGGCCAAAAACAGGTCCTTTGCAAACGCTTCTCCGCATTTTGTCCACTATGACGTTTTGGATGGCAGATGCCAAGTCTTTGCAGAGCATTTCCGTGTTGTCAAGCTGCGGCGATCTGATTTCATTGGTAATCTGGTTTGAGTAGCAAGTCTGTGAAGATATTAGCTGAAATACACAAAAATAACATAAGTCAGTTTGTAGGAAGCTATATGGGGTGACTTTTATGTAGTAAGCGAAACTATAGGGGGTGACCCTCCCAATTGAACCGAACTCATTTTTCTCAAACTAAACATTTTGACTTTTTTATCTATGGCAGTTTATAAATGGCGAAATGAGGCTGGTTTTATTGACTTACTCCTCCACGCAAAAAACTACTGGATGCGTTTAGATCAAACTTTGCATTTACATAGTTTAGACAGTAAGGTAACACATAAAACCTAAATTCAAACGAGAACTAAGTCCCGAGAGAAAAGCTACTCATAAGTATAAAATAACTTACTTGAAAAAATATTGTTGTTAAAATAAAACTTCTCGAAACAAATTTCAAAGCCGTCATTTTTTAAAAATAATAAACCAAATTTTAATTTATTTTATTAACTGTGTCTATTTAAATCTCTTGTAAGTTAATAATATAATTTGATCTAAAGATATCAATATTTATATACTGAACAGATAATTCTTTTAAAATCTGTTGCATAAGTTACGTTTTATCTTATCAAATCTTATCACTTAGCTTTCTCATGTTGATTTGCAATATGAACTTCTTTTAACTTATTATGTAATTTTTTCTTGGTTTTTAAGTAATCTTTTTTGATGTGGGCTGAGTATGATGATGATTATGAATATAAAATTTAATCTAAATATGGGTTTGTAATTTTATTTAAGTCAACTTACGTTTTTTTATATGTTAAGTCAATATGGGTTGACTTTAGTTAAATTAGTTAGCGAAACTCTAGTTGTTCGGTTTCGTGGGCTGATCCACATCCCAAATTTTCGGTTACAAATTTTTAGCCACCCAATATGTTACAGTCAAAACCCGATATGTTTGAAATAGGTACCTAATTAATTTTTAAAATCATTTATAATTTCCAATTTACTTCGAACAAAAAACACAATCACACTATCTTACCCAACTTCTTTCTTAATAATTGTTTCAAAAAACACAACATGATAACAAAAATTTATATCAGTAAGTATTTTTCTAGTTGTAGATCATTTGACAAGTTGTAATAGGTTGGACATGGATCGAAACAGAAAAGGATATCTTATATTACAGATTTTATTTTTAACAGTAAGTAAACAATACCTGTAAGATTTATATTTTAAACCCCGACAAAAAAGAGGGTTGTTTTAAATTTGACCTGTGTATCTGTATGTCTGTGTAAATGTGTAAATGTATGTCTGTCTGTGGCATTGTAGCTCCAAAATGAATGGACCAATTTCGATTGAAAAATGACGTAACCGAGATACTTCTTAGACTCTACATTTGATAAAAAAATATTCAGCTGTTTAAAAGTTTGAAGCAATCGAATTTCGGGTGTGTTTTTTTTTAATTTCAGAGTTATTTATTTTTATTTAATTTCACGTAGGTCATTTTGTGAATATTGTGTGTTTCGGTGTGTGCAAGTAAATGATTTATTTATCTAACTACTCCTGAAGTTCCGCCAGTTTAAAGTCACATCAATACAAAAAGAACCCTGTCTATAAAGGGTGTTTGTGTCTGTCTTTGTGTGTTCCAAAGGACCCACGACACAAGAGAAAACCTTAATGCGGGCCTTGGAGTGTGAAGCATTTTTTTTTTTTATAAAGTCTGTTCTAATAGAAAGCTCTTTTTCAGTTACAGCCCCTAAAAACCACCTCCCAGCAGTCGATAAAGCAGTACTTACACGTCACTGGCGTAGGGCCACATTCGCAAGCAGCCGGTCTGGCTACGCTGCCCACTGTTGGGATAACCCGCCATCCCGCGCCTGGGCAAGTGTTACAGCCGAGTACTGGGCTTGGCGGTATCTCCGCTTTGGCATTGCCGGGGTTAATTCAAGGTAAGAATTGGCATTTACCACGAGCGTTTTCGTTCTTAGGAGGGCACGTTAAGCAGTCAGACCCGGCTGTTGTCGATTGACTATAGTCGTTAAACCAAGTCAGAGGTCATTTGACGGTTTGAAAATTCTGACACTAGGATTAGTCACGTTCGCCAAATTCTTAATTATATCTACACTGTAAGAAGAGAAGAAGGTAAGAATTCAGGTTAGGACAGAAGAGTTCTAGAATGGAGACCACGAATCGGCGTAGGATGCACTGTAACTAGGTGGGTTGACGATATTCGTAAGGTAGCGAGCAGTGGTTGGAGGAGGAGAGCTGAAGACCGAGCTCAGTGGTGTGCCATAGGAGAGGCCTATGTCCAGCAGTGCACTGACACAGACTGATGATGATGAAGAATTCAGCACCCGTATTCTACCGAAATCTACACGCAGTGATAGCCTAGTTGGTAATGAGCCAGACTTGTAATCCGAAGGTCGCGGGTTCAAATCCTGGTGCGGGCCTGTCCGTAGTTGTACCACTAAATTCGTCTTTTCGGATTTATGTAGGTACGGATTTCTAATTATCACTTGCTCAATGGTGAAGGAAAACATCGTGATGGAACCCGCCCGTCCAAGAAAATTCATTTTCGAAAGACGAGCGGTCCACCAACCCGCATTGGGCCAGCGTGGTGGACTATGGCCTAAATCCCCTTCGTGTTTCGAAGGGAGGCCCGTGCCCCTCGGCGGGTCGTATATGAGCTGATAAGAATGAAAAATTCTACATCATTCGACTCGAATCCGATATTCGACAAGTCTATGCCAGTCAGTCATTTAGATGCCGCAAGAAAGGGGTGCACTGAGTGTTTTCGTGCGTTGGTTTCGAATCGAATGGTGTAGAATACGGGCATAGTGAACGGCAAAGTAGGTTATCTTCTTACAAACGCACCGCGCGCGGCTTGTATGTGTGCGCCATAGTATCTATGCGTCGCCGCACGTTCCGAAGCTCAAATTTCATCATCAAGATCTCTTGACTCATTACAGTTCTTTTAATTGGTCACATTTTATATTTTAACAAACTGTTATTTTTTACAGCTTTGACAGCATCAACAGCTCTTAAACAGACGCCGCAAATCCAGGGGGTGCCAACATTGAAAACTCAACCAATCCCTGTACCCATACAAACAGTCCCAAGCGTGCCAACTGCAAAACAAAACACAATCGCTACCAACACAGCAAGCGGAGGTCTCGATTCGAACGTTTTGAACAATTTGGCCATCGCTCTTCAATTGTTAATCGTCAGCAACATTCTAAATTCAAATCTGCCAGAGAATGGCGAGAACCCTATCTACGAAATTTTGGAAACCGTCAAAAATATACCTATCCCTGTCGCTCCTACGAAAAACAGCAATGCAGAAGTTGAGATGGAATTTAAAATGCCAAACGCAAATTATGTCGGTTCTTCTGGGTTTCTCGACCATAGCGTCTCTGATCCTTACGTAAAATCTCCGAATACAAGAAATAGTTTTCAATTAATGTCTCCTTATGAGGCTTTAGGGCCAAATTCACCATTTTCCGACCCAATACTCTCGTCTCCATACGGTTCTGTGATAAGCTCAAAAAAAGATTTCCAATCGCCGTATTCTATGATGCAAGATAGTGAGCCATTTTCTATTAGTGATATTTTCTAAGTTTTTGTGATTTTGACTAGGTGTAAGTTTATTTATTGAATAAATGTGATGTGTAATAGTATTGTTGTTTGTTTGATTTTGTTTTATAATTTTATTAATCATGCAAGGAGAATTTTAAAAAAATACCCGACTGCACACTAAAAAATATTATTATGTCTTTATCCCGTGGGACTTTTAGGATAAAATGTATCCTATGACACTCCCGTAATCAAGACAAATCTAACGATACCTCATACATCAAAATCCATCAAGCCGTTTAGGCTACAGGAGGTCACAAAGGAAAAGACATACATACATACTTACATACACTCGAAAAACATTACCCTCCTTCTTTGGCAGTCGGGTAATAAAATATAGAATGGCGAAGTCGCCAATATCAAGGAGAGAAACCCTTTACAGGTTGTAGTACGTCAGAGCGTCGTCCGTTGATCAGCAGGGTCCGCTAGCAGGGGAGGGTGACGAGTTTGGAGCACTAACCCCACATACCCTAGACCAGTGGTTTTTAACCTTTTAGAGCAGTGTTTTTCAATCTTTTTGAATACGCGACCCCTTTTTTTTATAAATTAATCTTCCAGAGTCAATAAAAAATGAGACGAGTACCTAATAAAAAATATATTAACTTAATAAAAAAACTATTATATTCAAAATGTTACTATACAGTTGAAGACTATTTACACGATAATTAATAAATTCCAAACACAAAAAAAAACAAAATTGACTAAATATAAAACACACACACAACCGCTAAAACACATACATAGACATAACATACACTACACATACACACACTCTTCCACAACACAGAACTTGAACTTTCTCTCTCTTACACGCACTCACACAAATTGATCTCACTAATTTTAAGCGACTAGAATGGGTTTGCCCCTATTAATTACAGTGCCCTAGAACAGGGTCCATATTGGATACTTTATTGGATTGTAACACCTATGTAAAACCTATGGATGTAATAAAATATTGAGTATTGAGTATTAAATAAATAAACGCTACACACTCAAAGGCCCACACTAAGGTTTTCCTTTGTGTCGTGGGTCCCTCGGAACACACATAAAGACAAACACAAACACCCATGACCCGAGAACAAACATCTGCTTTTTGCACAAATGTTTGCCCCGACTGGGGATCGAACCCAGGACCCGCCGATCAAGAGGCAGCGTCACTACCACTCGACCAAACCGGCCGCCTTTGGATCATATAAAGTTCTGGCGACCCCCTAAGGTTCCTAAAATCCTTTTAGGCTAAATCTATGTACTACTTCGGAGATTTTAAAACATAATAAAAGAGGTTGCCGCGGAGTAGACGCGGAAGGCGACGGGATGCATTATTATACAAACACAGCCTTTTCACTGAAGTTGTCTAATTTTAGTGTAAGATTTAAAAAATATTGATTTTTTCTTTTTGCGACCCCCCGAGTAAGGCTTCACGACCCTTCTGGGGGTCGCGACCCACAGTTTGAAAAACAGTGTTTTAATAATAATAATAATAACGTTTATTTTACCATGCAGCATACAGATACAAACATTTAGACGATCACAAATGACATAAAAAAACACACATTTAAAATAAACAAAAATACACCGACGACGGCCGGTTTGGTCGAGTGGTAGTGACGCTGCCTCTTGATCGGCGGGTCCTGGGTTCGATTCCCAGTCGGGGCAAACATTTGTGTAAAAAGCAGATATTTGTTCTCGGGTCATGGGTGTTTGTGTTTGTCTTTATGTGTGTTCCAAGGGACCCACGACACAAGGGAAAACCTTAGTGTGGGCCTTTGAGTGTATAGCGTTTATTTATTTATTTATTTTATTTACATACAATATAAACAGATTAATTTGCGTATGGATGCTGCAGTGAGTAAAAAGGCCTGGGCTCAGCGATTTTTTGTCAGTCTGTATTTCAGACTGGCAACACTGATTTTCAGCCCTCGCCTGTGAGTGGAACGCGGGGTGTAGAGGACCATTTTACAAAATATCTGTTTTTCCACGGAGCCCACGGACCACCAACTGTTTGGAGGTAAAAAATAATGCAGGGTTGTTCTACAGCACTTGTTCATATTCAATAGTCTTTAAATTTTTCAATAAACGTTTTATTTCTAATTTTTGAATCCTTGGTTCAGTGCTAGCCAATCCCAAACAATTGTCCAGCCGATTTCAGTGCTTGTGTTGACTCGTCACCTTTCATATTTTTAGGATGGCTTCGCGGACCACTTCATGTGTTTCCTGGGACCACCAGTGGTCCGCGGACCACTGGTTAAGAACTACTGCCCTAGACCAACATTAATTGGTTCGAAAGAGGCTGACACCGTGGATTAACATAAAGGCTACATATTTTTCCCGATTTCCCACAAGAAAGTAGTCCCAGGAGGAAAGCTAGTTGAACATTTTTTTTTAATAAACCCTCTGGATCCCACTGCTGGGCAAAAGCCTCCCTATTCTTTTTCCACACAGTCCGGTCTTGCGCTAACACCTGCCAGTCCCCAGCGACTGATCAGGAGTACTGATCACCCTAGGCTAATTACGAGGACTCGCTTCCGCCAGTTGTCCTTTAATCTGCATGACATTCAACCTTAGGGTGGCAAACCATTTTTTAAGCTGACCGTACATAAAGGCAAAGTACCTCACGCATTATATTAAGATATAATGTATGTAAAGAAACGATTTTAGCGCCCCTCCCCCGGATCCTCGCGCCCTAGGCTGCAGCCTAATTTGCCTAAGGGTTAATCAGGGCCTGCCAGTCCCGCGTGAAAGTATCGAGTTCGTCGCACCATCTCTTCCGTGGGCGACCCCGCTTTCTTTTAACGCTTGGCGCCCAGTCTGAAATTTTCTTTGCCCACAGCTCACTTGGCATGCGAGCGATATGGCCAGCCCAATCCCACTTCAAATTGGCAGCTTTTTCGGCTATGTCTAATCTACGATTTGGGTTTGGGAAAGCAGCGTTGTGTTTCGTACATGGTCTGTCAATTTAACTCCAAGTATGCTGCGTTCCATGTTCCTTTGGCATACTTTAAGTTGGACCTTTTGAACCTCTGTCCATATATGCCAACTTACTTTATAAACCCGAATGTCGGCTTGATATTTTTAAGAAAAACTTTTTTTATATGTGTATAGTTGTTTTTAACAATTTGCCTGAGGAAATTAAACTATTAGAAGGTAACATTTTTAATCGTAACATAACTGGTTGGCTGCATGAACATTTATTTTATGACCTAAAAGAATATTTTGATTTTAAAACATGGACATAGAAATAACTTATTGTATATTGTAATAATAAATCTAAACTGTGACAAATATTTGCATGCCTATTAGGTTAGGTAGAATATGTGACTCACTGTAAACATTCTTAATTGACATCTAATGTAAAACATATTCTTGCAAATAAAATAATTTGAATTTGAATTTTGAATTTGAATTTGACCAAGTCTGAGCACCATAGGAGAGAACGGGAAGAATGCACATGTCCATTTGAACATATAACATAAATATTCTATCGAGTCTTCATTGCCACTTTGGTACGATAAAACAAAATATTGTTCCCTCTTAATTACGATTATTTTCCGTCGTTTTAAGTTCAGACTTTGTTTTACAAAACAACAGACAGCGTAATTAATTATTACAGTCAAAAACAGATCTAACTTGACAGTTAAATTAAAATATCAATAAAAAATTTTTTCGAGTTGTTAAAGTATTGGCAACGAGGCCATTTTTTACCAACTTCAAAAAATGAGGAGGTTCTACGTTCACTTCACTTGACTTCATCAGCCCATATACGTCCCCCCTGCTGGGGCACGGGCCTTCCTGGTTCTACGTTCGACTCTATGTATATATATTTTTTTTATGTACGTTCACCGATTTCTCCGCCAGGTATGGACCGATTTTCAAAATTCTTTTTTTGTTCGAAAGAATATACTCCAGAGGTAGTCCCACATAAATTTTATCGAAAATGATTCAGCACTTTTAAAAAAATCAACAGAAACAAAAAAATACTACAAACCAGAACATCATCTAAATAAATTAGTAAAATTTTCGTTTGTGGCATTGTAGTCTGCAAAAAATACTAGTTATCTACTTCGTGCGAACTGTTTGCTAGGATCGAAGTCGGTGACTCATACGTTTTAACGTGGAAAATTATAACTACACTGAAAGGTTCAACCGTGCTATTGACTGTATCTACCTACCATTTTCCAACCCACTTCTTTGGTACAAACCTAAAGTATACCATTAATCAAAACTTTACAAGGTAGCTTCTAATGTTAGGTAACGTTAAGACACGGTAAACAACAAATTAAGCTTAACAAAATGCGACCGTATTCCGTTGCGATAAGATACACTGTCTAGTTAAACGTGCTCTTGTCTTTACAAGCGAAGACAAAGTTGGAAAAGTTTCGGAAGGATTTTCAACTTTTGGAGATCCGCTAGCAATCCTTTACTAATTTTATTTAGCTAGGTTTAAGTAAAGGGCTGTGACAAGTTTTTATTTTTTACTAGCTTTCCGCCCACGGCTCCGCCTGCGTGGACTATAGGTTATATCGTGCCAAACTGTGGGATAAAATGTAGCCTATGTCCTTTCCCAGGCTCTAATCTATCTTAGTACCAAATTTCGTCAAAATCGGTTCAGTAGTTTAGGCGTGAAAGACGGACAGACAGACAGAGTTATTATCGCATTTATAATATTAGTATGGACGTGGACTATAGGTTATATCGTGCCCACTGTGGGATAAAATGTAGCCTATGTCCTTTCCCAGGCTCTAATCTATCTCTGTGCCAAATTTCATCAAAATCAGTTCAGTAGTTTAGGCGTAAAAGATGGACAGACAGATAGACAGAGTTACTTTCGTATTTATAATATTAGTATGGAAGTATGGATTGTTGATTGTTTAGAATGGGTTCGCTCGTGACCACAATCTAGCTCAGGGCAAAGATGCGGTCGAGGATGTAGCGAGCTCACCCAGAAGAAGCCTATTCACTCGAACTTTAAGATATTCGGGTTTTATGAGCTCGGAAATACAGACCCAGAGAATTCCACTCCTCGGCAATCCTTACTAATAATATTATAAATGCGAAAGTTTGTAAGTATGGAAGTATGGATGTTTGTTACTCTTCCACGATTAAACGGCTAAACCAATTTTGATAAAATTTGGTATAGAGGTAGCTGACACCCTGGATTAACGCATAGACTACATAATTTTTGCAAATTCTTACGGAAACGAGGTCCCGGGCAGAATGTTAGTGTGTTATATATAAAAGACTAGCATTCCACTCGGGACTTCGTTCCCGTGTGAATTCGGGAAAATTATGTTGCCTATGTTACTCTGGGATAATATAGCATCCTAATGGTGAAATATTTTTTTAAATCGATCCAGTAGTTTTTAAGTTTTTTCGATACATAATAAAAAAAAATCTTTCCTCTTTATAATATACTAGCATCCCGCTCGGGACTTCGTTCCCGTGGGAATTCGGGAAAATTATGTAACCTGTTACTCAGGGATAATGTAGCATCCTAATGGTGAAAGAATTTTTGAAATCGGTCTAGTAGTTTCGGAGCCTATTCGTTACATACAAAAATACAAATCTTTCCTCTTTATAATATTAGTATAGAAGTGTAGATGAAGAATAACGCTCAGTACGTATCCGAGGGATCTCAACAAATTAAGGGTGGTACCCTGCAGTGCGTCTGGACGTCCGGGGGAAAAAAGAGGCATGCCTGAGCACACTTCCCGATGTATTATGACAAGTTTTGGAAACATGTCACCTCTTTTAGATAGGCACGATAAAATGTAACATAAGAGGAGCGTCTCAGTTTGGACTAGCGTTTTATTTCCAAAATTATGAGTTTAGGCGTCAATGAATTCCTACCCTAAAAACTTAATAAAATCGTACGTTTTTAGTCTCTATCGATTTATAAGCGTATGAACGAGGTTTGTACGTTTTGTTTTTTCCAAAACTGTTCTTTGTTTTTCAACAGTCACCTCTTAAATGTTGATAATTTTTTTGGCGAAAAATGCTGAATTTTAGTCTCAAATATCTTTTTGTCTACTAAAAATATCAAAAATCAAAACGTACGGACCTAGTTTTTGGTGTTCCTGACACTATACCAAAATGTCACAGGGATCCATTGAAGTTTAGGGGATGGAATCCATTGACGCCGTTTGTATGGGGAAAAAACACCGAGACGATCCTCTTAAGCATATATGGGAAGACACTCTAAATCCTATAGCACAGTCAAAACTATCAAGGGATACAGGACGTTTACGTTATATTGCAATTCACGGTTTTTTATCAGCCATAAACGTCCCCACGAAGTGGATTTAGGCCATAGTCCACTACGCTGGCCCAATGTGGGTTGGTGGACCGCGCGCTTTCGAAAATGAATTTTCTTAGAAGTGATAATAAAGAGATATTATTTTATTACTATTCTTTATACATATTGTAATGGGTTTTTTGGTTTCATTAGAACAACTTTTGTGAACGTGATTACAAATCACATTTTTTTTTACCAGCCCATGTACGTCCCCACCGAGGGGCACTAACCTCCCTTCGAAATACGAAGGGGATTTAGGCCCTAGTCCACCACGCTGGCCCAATGCGGGTTGGTGGACCGCTCGTCTTTCGAAAATTTTCTTGGACGAGCGGGTTTCATCACGATGTTTTCCTTCACCGTTGAGCAAGTGATAATTAGAAATCCGTACTACATAAATCCGAAAAGACGAATTTAGTGGATTTGAACCCACGACCTTCGGATTATAAGTCTGGCTCATTACCAACTGGGCTATCACCGCTAAAATTACAAATATTGCTCATTTAATAATAATTTTATATTTAGATAAAAAAAAGATAATCAATTTTGAAACTTTCGATATTTATAGAAATAGATTTCAATATCATTATTTCCAATTATTTATTTCATTGATTTTCGTCATTTCTTTTTGATATTTTTTTATTTCGTTATTAAATGATAAACAAGGTCTCAGTATAAAAGTTTAAAAAAATTGAAATCTATATCACTCATAAAATACATCCCGATTAATAATTATCTAAAGAATAGCAATAATTAAATTATATAATAAATTAAAAATGGCTTCCAAAGTGATCATATTTGTTTGCGTCCAAATGTTGGTGTTTAACGTAAGTTTTTTTTTTCTGATTTATGTCATTTTTCTTGGTATTACTAATTTGTCATATTTACACATTGGAATGTGAAACGCCTACATAAATAAATTGTTACGAGGATAATTATCTGAATAGTGAATACTTTATGGTAATAAAAGTATGTCATGTTAATTATATGAAACTTTCATTTTGAAATATGTCAAACCGTGCAACTGATTACTAGAGTTGCGACTATTTCACTTTTAAAATTAAATTTTGGAATTTCTTTTTTTTGGGTTTTTTCGAAACACCTTGTATGTTCGTCCCTTTTCTCTAACACATTTATCGCCAATGATACATTTTTATGTTCATAAGTTCATTTCAGTTTCAAATTTATTTTTCAGATGGTATATGGTCAAGTAATTGGTCGAATCGGAGGACTTGGAGGTTGCGGGTGCTCTAATATACTACCGATTACAGAACAAATCTTGCCAAAATATGTCTCAGCTCCCAGCCCCTGTATTTACGATCAACCCACTACTATTATACAGGTATTTAATGACATAAATTATTAATAACAAATTGATGTCAACCGTGTGGTGATCGGTTGAGAATAACACCACCCCATCTCTTTCCGAGGGTGTCGTAAGAGGCGACTAAGGAAACACAAATGAGACCTGCCTCCTAGTAATTCATCCCAGGCAATGACACTTCATTTTTTTCTGAATCTGAGGTGTCGTCCTATGGTCTCATGCGGTGTGGTAGGCTCTGTAAAGGGCCGTCTGGTTCGCGACCACCCTCCTACCGAAGTCCGACGCCAAACAGCTTGCTGTGTTCCGTCCAGTGCCTTTATAGGCATTTTCTGGGTTAACTCGCTCCATCGTCGACCTCATCTTTGACCTTATGGTCAAGATTGAGGTCAAGAGTTAACCCATCTTATAATAAAAAAAAAAAAAAATGTGGTTGAAATGGATTTTATACAAGCTTAATTTTAAACTTATTACGATTGGTACAATCTCGAGCTTTCAAATTCGGCATCTCCTTTTCATTTTAATATTCTTAGTTAAAAATCAATAAATCGTTTCAGTAAAATACTGAGTATTCCAATGAAAAGGGGGTGCGAGATTTTAATGCTCGCTAATTTATTTTCAAATGATATTAACATTATTTTTATTATCTTCAGGACAGCACAGTAGCTAACAACTTGGCTAACGCGCTTCAGTTGCTAGTAGTGAGCAACTTGTTAAGCAACACTCTCCCACTCGAGCCTTGCGCTCCAGTCGTCTCCGCTCCCATTGTCTCTGGGCCGCTCGATTTACTCGCGCCCGCTTCGTTCGTCTCTTCACCCTACGGTCCGCTTGCTTCGCTCGCGCCAGCTTCGCTAATATCCCCGTGTGGTTGTGGAAATCCGTGTGGATGTGGAAATTATGGCGGATGTGGCTGTGGCCTTGGCCCTTATAATGTAATTTATTAATTTGTATTACATATTTTGGTTGTAATGAGCAAAACTGTCTGTTTAGTATTTATGATAAAATATTAAAATAAAACACGTTTACAAAGTGAATGTTATAGTTTCTCTTCATCACCCCCTTGTGATTTCTGCTTCAAGTTAGATAGATAGATAGATTGACACTTTATTCAATTTTCATAAAACAGCACAACACAGTAATAGACAAACAACAAACATACAAGTAAACATGAATCAGCAAGCAAACAATGAAGTAAACAGACTAATAAACAGAAACAAATAATTTCATAAAACTATTTTACACCGTGTTATCTGTATCATGCCAATCAAATTGGCGCTGACTCAGCATATTGCTGCAGTACCAGAGTTAAACAGTTTTATGCCTTTTTTATAAAAAAATCTTACACTGACATTGCAGCACCGTGTAATTGCACGATTTGCTTAAAATACAAGTAAAATCTTTGAAAATCTTTGAATTATATATCCGCGCATCGGATATTAGCATCTATTTCTTGCGTTGTCAAATGACAGTGACTGATAGGTAATGACAAGTTTCGGTTGTATCACAAGTTTCGGTTGTATCACAAGTTTCGGTTGTATCACAAGTTTCGGTTGTATCACAAGTTTCGGTTGTATCACAAGTTTCGGTTGTATCACAAGTTTCGGTTGTATCACGAGTTTCGGTTGTATCACAAGTTTCGGTTGAATCGGTTGTATGAACGGTTGTATATCCGATGCACCGATGTCAGCATCTATCTCTTACGTTGTCAGTTCTATCTGAGTTTTACTATCAGAATAAATATCCAGAATTGTGGTAGTGTTTAACGACTATACATACAGGGTATAGGGTATAGGGTATAGGGTAAGGGATAGCTTAGCAAAAACTTAACTGGTGTAATTTATCGATAATAATTCTCGGAAACGTCAAAGAGTTTTCGTTATTTACTTACTTTGGCGCTACGCAATGTATGGCGAAACCGCATCGCGCCGCTGTCAGAATGCGATGTATACTATATATTCCATTCTGACAGCAGCGCGATGCGTTGGTTTCGTGTATTACGTTGCAACTAAGGTTTTATATTGGAAAATACTTCGTCCTTCGTACTTCGTCCAATCTCTCTTGTTAGGTCTGCTGTAAGAAATTTTTACCTAGAAATAAGCAGTGCCTGTTGTGTCGTCTCTCTCTTTGTATGTCTATTGTGTACAATAAACAGTAAATAAATAAATAAATAGAGTGTGTATTTTCCAATAAAAAACTTTTATTTTTGAAGCAGAAAATATTGATAAACATGACAAAAAAAATTTACAAATTCCGGAGGAAAATTCAACTGAAAAATCATTCGGGGTTTCAATGTTTACTAAACCTTTATAAAAATAAAACAAGAAAAATGTTGTTTTTTTCTCTAAAGATTATCTCATCCTACATTAATATTAGACATCCGAAAGTGTGTCTGTATGTATTTCATGCAATCTTATTTGTTTTAAGTGGCTATCCTGAATGTCCTATAAAATAAAGATTTTTTTAAATCTATTCTATTCTGATTAAAACAACTACTTTTGCATATAATCATGAAATTATGCATATACGTTGCCAGGGGCACTTTTATACTTTTTATTTCGAAATTTTATGGGAACAGTAATAAACTACGTGGGCAAAATTTCGAGACCCTGTTGGTAATTTAATAACTTACAACTTTTAATCACAAACTTAAAAGTGTTTTAAATGTAGCTGAAACAGTAATAGAATAAAAAGACATAACTACTAATGCTTTTATTTGGAATTTGATCACTTAATCCTCAGAGTATTTGCTATTGTTCGCAACAAATTCGATACAAATGCGTGGGATGTTGTAGGAAAACAACAAGAGAAGAGCACAGTATAGAGAACGAAGAGGTAACGAATCTTGTTAAGGGGCCGTCCACATATATGTCACGCAAAATTTCGACTTTTGAACCCCTCCCCCCCCCTATGTCACGCTTTTTTGGTATCCCTTTAACATGTACTGTCACATTTGGTATGAAACCATACGCTGTGACGTAATATGTGGATGACCTCTAACAGGTTGGAAACATATTCATATACTTAGTATAAAGTTTTAAAATTTAAAAGAATGTGTCCTCCCCGTCATTAGATTTTAACTGCTGAAACAATTTTGATCTAATATAGCTAAACAATTTCTAATATAATAATATAGGCTAAAACAATTTTGATCTTTTTTCCCGTGTGGTGATCAGTTGAGAATAACACCACCCCATCTCTTGCCGTGGGTGTCGTAAGAGGCACTAAGGAAACACAAATGAGACCTGCCTTCTAGTAATCCATCCAAGGCAACGACCCTTTATTTTTTTCTGAATCTGAGGCTTAAAAAAAAAAAAAAAAAAAAAATGTTTATTTCTTTTAAAAATCAGTACAAATTATTACAGTGGCTGGAGCCTCCTTTTAGTGGCTGGGCTTCGTCCTATGGTCTCATGCGGTGTGGTAAGCTCTGTAAAAGGCCGTCTGGTTCGCGACCACCCTCCTACCGAAGTCCGATGCCAAACAGCTTGCTGTGTTCCGTCGGTGCATGGGAGTACCGGCAGTGGCGTGCATTCCATACAAGCAGAAAAGCAGTGCCTACCCTAGGCTTTTCAAGGCAAAAAATACAAAAATTAAATATCATAATGTACACCAACGATCACAGATCTTTGTGAAACGAATAAACGTTTTCCGAAATGACGCCATCTACATTTCTCTAACCTTTAACTTTTCAAAACAGCGCCATCTAAACTTCTAATACTGAACTAGAAAGAGCCCTCGTAGGAGCGCGGATTTGCCTTTCTAATCATTCGTTAAAAGCACTCGTTTGAAATGCCTTTTTTGTTGATGTTTTGTGTTTCAATGGGGGCTTCTGATTGGCTGTTTCGCCTCCCCCGCCAAAAATTAATAAACTGATTGTATGGAGAAAAAAGCTCTGCCTATAAAGCGATGCTACCAAATTGAGAAGTGTCAATATTCGGTAAGTTTGAAAGGGCTGTTATAGATTTTTAATTTTGCGGCCTTTTGTCTTATTGGATGCATTCAGCCATATTGGTTTGTTTTTGTTTTGCAAATAAGTAACTTTTGCAAATTATTGTTTTATCAGTTTATAGTGATTGTTATATATTTGTTTAAAACAAAATGAGTGCAATAAGTTGTGAAAAGTGTGGTGATGATGTTTGTTTGCCTAAACTCCGTAATTTTTCAAGTTTACCTTTTCAAGAAAAAGTAAACATTACTTATTATATCGCAAAAGGCCGATGCATGGATTTGACGCAAAAAAGGTACCGCAGTAAGACATTTTAATACTAAAATATACAATATTCATAATTAGTTCACGGGTTGTGTGCATACTAACCGCTTAAGTATTTTGTTTTCCGTGCATTTTGTTTTCAAACTGTTATAAAAAAGTATGGAACGGCGCAGGGTTATTTTGATTTGAATAACCAATACAGCGATTAAAAAGCATGAGCTTTCTGAAAAACATCTCAAAGCTACGTTGAAAGTTTACTCTTTTGGCAAAAGTCGCATAGAAACGAGTTTGAGCGGTCAATTAAAACTAGACAAGTTCACTGCCTACCCTGCCTAAAATGTCTATGCACGCCACTGAGTACCGGTGCCTTTATAGGCATTTTCTGGGTTTACTCGCTCCATCATCGACCTCATCTTTGACCTTATGGTCAAGGTTGAGGTCAAGAGTTAACCCATCTTATAATAGAAAAAAAAACATCTCGATTACGTTAGCTTTCAAACAAAAAAATGCATCGAAATCGGTCAATTCGTTTGTTTCAGAAGCAGATGTTTGTTCTCAGGTCATGGGTATTTGAGTCTGTCTTTATGTATGTTCCGAGGGACCCACGATACAAGGGTAAACCGAAGTGTGGGCCTTTGAGTGTGTAGCGTGTAGCGTAGCGTTAATTTGGTGGGTGATTCATGTCTTTAATTTTTGGTAACTAATTTAAAATTTAAAACTAAATTAAATTTTAAAAAGCGGTGATGGCCCAGTTGGTAATGAGCCAGACTTGTAATCCGAAGGTCGCGGGTTCAAATCCTGGTGCGGGCCTGTACCACTAAATTCGTCTTTTCGGATTTATGTACGGATTTCTAATTATCACTTGCTTAACGATGAAGGAAAACATCGTGATGAAACCCGCCCGTCCATGAAAATTTTCGAAAGACGAGTGGTCCACCAACCCGGCGCATTGGGCCAGCGTGGTGGACTATGGCCTAAATCCGCTTCGTGTTTCGAAGGGAGGCCCGCGTGCCCCTCGGTGGGGACGTATATGGGCTGGTAAAAAATAATAATTGCTTACCTACGGTTCATTATTTATACTGTACGAGTGATTGATCTCTGCCACCCCCATTAATCAATTGCTGAACGACAGAGTATCATTATACTTGTATTTCGTAGACGAGTAGGTAGGTTATTGATATTTTGGGAATATTACGCAATTGACGCGTTTTTAGACTAGCCTGACAGTTCATAATGACCTTGCTTACTGATCTAAGGATAGCAGGTTCGATTCCCGACCAACACAAATATTTGATTATCGTATTTTCAAGCTCAGTTTTGTGCGTTATTTATTTATTCATTCAGTTTAGTCTTGTTTTTATTATAATTATTTTTAATTTTTATTTTTTTATTTTTTTTACTTACCTTGATTCGTACACTTTTATATTAATATTTTATTTATTATTTTTTTACAGTATTATTGTTCGTTGTTTTTTTTGTGTTGTGTTGTAGGTATGTTACATGTACCGTGTCATGAATAAATGTATTTCTCTCTCTCTCTCTCTATTTGTGAGGTGTCTAGGTGTTCGTGTATGTCACCGTAACATCGTCAAACCCGCAATATTATAAATTGACTTTGTAAGTTTATAAACTCTCGATACTTTGTGAACTTTTTTTATAATATTAATGCACGCTAACCTAACCGAGCTTAACCTAACTTATCCTAATTTCAAACGCCGGCCCTTAAAACGTAAATTTATAATTTTACCAGGCAACTTGTAATATCGCGGGAGATTATAATTTCACTAGTGAAGCTAGTAATTGGTTGTTAGACGTGGTTTCTGTATGCCCATACTGATAAAAGAAAGATTGTATGTAGCTGTAAGCTCGCCAAATAAAATAGAATAAAATATATTTACGCCTATAATCTCTGTCGGAGTAGACAGAGTTCTAATTTCACTTGGTTCCACGTTTGACAAAAAATCTGGGGGCTATAAAATGAAACATGATAGTGGTGAGAGGTTTTCATCCTTTAGCTCCTAATACAGCAAAACCATCGTATCCTAGTTACTTGTTTTTACAGTATGTCTGAGAAAAGTGGGCAGCTGGTACGTTCTAAGTTGTTTTTTTCAGTTCCAGCCCAGAGTGGGAGGCTTAGATGTCCAATCTTGAGTAATTTTTATAACTGTTCAAAATTACCTGTTCATACATAAATTAAATAATACTGTGTTTATGTCTTGTGTGTATTTTAGGGGTCAATATAAAAAAAATATAAAATTTGTCAACTTTTTTATTATTTACTCCCTTCTCATAAATTAAGTAATTTCTAGTAAACTAAAGTGTAAGGGCTAAATCCACCGCAACCACAGGAACCGCAGCCACCGCAACCGCACGGCGAAGCGAGCGAAGCGAGCGAAGCGAGTGGGTACGAAGCGGGCGCGAGCGGCGCAAGTGGAGCGTTGATGATTGGAGCGGAGACGAGGGGAGCACAAGGCTCGAGTGGGAGAGTGTTGCTTAACAAGTTGCTCACTACTAGCAACTGAAGTGCGTTAGCCAAGTTGTTAGCTACTGTGCTGTCCTGGAGAAAATAAAAATAGTATTAGTAAAAAAGGAAAGAAATTATAAGTGTGTATGAGTTTGTAGTTCTCAATACGAGACATTTTTTTTCCAGCCCATATACGTCCCCACCGAGGGGCTCATCACGATGTTTTCCTTCACCGTTGAGCAAATGATTATAAATCCGTACATAAATCCGAAAAGACGAATTTAGTGGTACAGGCCCAGGATTTGAACCCGCTTCAGATTAGAAGTCTGGCTCATTACCAACTGGGCTATCACCGCTATACGAGACATAGATTGCTTTAATATAAAAATTAGAAATTTTGCTGCTTGACTTGAAGCCATGGTAGCTCAGTTGGTAAAAGCACTAAGAAATCTAATCTTGGGATTGTGGGTTTATTATGGTTTACTTAAAACACAATTGACTAAACAAAAAAAATTCATTATGATTTACCTGAATAATAGTAGTGGGCTGATCATACAACACGGGCCCCCCAGTAGTCAAGTACTGAGTGGGTAGGATTTGTTCTGAAATCGGTAGTATATTGGAGCAGCCGCAACCGCAGCCTCCAACGCGGCCTATCACTTGACCATAAGCCATCTGTAATTAATAAAGATAAATAAATATAATGACAATTGAATTGTCTGTGGCGAACTTGACTAACCCTGGTGTCAGAGCTCCTAAACCGTCAAATATCACAGACTTGGTTTGACGACTGTAATCAATCGGACCGACCACTTAGGGTGCCCTCCGAAGTACGGAAACGCTCGTGATAAATTCCCACACAGGTCACCAATCAGGTTCTCTGCCCCTGTGTACGTTCTTTTACCTCACTGATCGGCTCAGATCAGCAAGCTTCACTGGTCTGCGAGCGCTTTATTGACTTACTAGCTTTCCGCCCGGGACTTCGTCCCCGTAAGAATTTGGGAAAATTATGTAGGCAATGTGTTAATCCAGAGTGTCAGCCACCTCTATACCAAATTTTATCAAAATTGGTCCAGCCGTTTGAGCGTGAAAGAGTAACAACATCCATAAATACATCCATAAATACTCATAAACTTTCACATTTATAATATAAGTGGTAAGAAGGATTGGATAGGATGTCAAATTAAAAAAAAAAATTGGGAAATAAGTTTTGCCCATCCTTTAGTAAAATAATAAACTGTAAAGATTTTACCTGGATCATAACGGCTTGGACGATCACAAATACAATAATTACTTTCTGTGCCATTTTTAATAATATTAGAATTCAATAAATTATTTATATTAATTAATAAGAGAATTCTTTACTAAGTGACTCTTTGTAAAGTTGTAATATAAACTTTTTCACAAAAACTATTTATAATTAAAACTTATCTATTTTTTGTAATTTTACCGATAAAATTCAAAATGAAACGACTTTTCCAGAATCAAGATTAACGACGTGTTGTAATTTTTATAAAATATAATATCAACAATAAAATTTCGTGTTTCATATCACTTGTTATTATTACTTTTGTAATTTGCTATCTTTTATCTTATAATTACTACTATAATACTATTACCAAGATAAATAAAATGCAACATGGTTTTCTACTAACTTGCAAGGTTGCATGATTGGAAAAGTATCTGATGGGCTTTTTACTATCAATTTCATTATAAACTTACGTGATATCGCGCAATACATGTATTTCATGTAGGGTAGGTCAATTTCGTCACGATTAATTTTTTTCATCACTGACCTAAAGCACCAAATCTTGCCAGAAATATCTTGGCAGTAGATGCATCTGTGATTAAACTTCTTAAATTGGCTAAATTAATTAATGTAACATTTAAAATATGTGAAGTTTGCAATAAAATAACTTAAAAATAAAAAATATATACAGGTTGAAAAAGAGCCTCCTAGCTTTATTGAAAATCCTGATCTAGTATTTTTTTTCCTAAACGTAGACACCACTCGGGTGCACCCCCGAGCGCTACTCGCCCCCCTCGCGTACCTGGTGTAGGAGTAATGTCTACCCTCCTGAGACCCAGACCCCTAAATGTTGTCCGATTTTCATGAATTTTCAGAATTTGGTTAATTATGATACGAAAAACAAGAAAAAAATACTAAAAAAATTCTAACCCCCCTACACACGCCAAAATGGGGGGTGTCACCAGTGACACTGCGGGTTCCAATTACATTAAAAAAGTTTTTAATCGAGTAATGTGTTTATTAAATCATAGTGAAGTAAATTCTGTTTTTCTTGATTGGAATCGAAACATTATCGCACATTTCAGTAATTTGAGGATGTAAGATTTATTAAGATTATTGAGGAGTATGAAAAATAAAAAAACAATAGTGATTTGTGTTGAAACATAGAAATATCCTGCAGGTTGAACATTTAACAAAGGTCTACTGGTGGCATGACCTAAGCCGACACTTCGCCCGGCAATCCTTTAAAAATATAGGTAGCTTCTTCCAGCTTCTTCATGATGTGAGGAATGGGTTCAACAAGCTTTAGCTTTGGATAAGGCAGATCTTCAATGTTCAATTCTTCTACAGAATGGATACTACTGCAAGAACTGCGGGTGGCGCTGATTCTATACTGCTTTCCGCTCCTTGGCACAAATAAAAATTCTAAAGCAGTCCATTAAGTTGAGCTATTAAGAACACCTAAATCCCTTCTGGATTCGGCTTTCCCTTCATGACCTGCTTCATTTTACACTTTCCTGTATCCTGTTTTCTTTCCTGTTTTCTGTATTATCTGTTCGTCAATCTCCACATTTAGGCTCCTTTGATTTTGTCTACAACCGTTCTCAATCAATGAATCCATATGAATTTTCCAAAATCAGTTGATAGTTTTCATAGAAGAAGACACTAGTTGATCGTCAACTATTTTTATATTTCTCCTCAACTGGAAATATCTGTTCCGAGTTGTGGCATTAGCTTCTAGTGCTGCCTTAGTGTCAGCAGCCCAGAACATACGAATTCGAGGAAGCCCTAGAATACCAATTGCCATGGAAACACCTATATCAGTTCGCATTTCTTCTGGATTAATATTTAATGACCTGCTGGTTCTATGCGTGATGTTAATATTAATACAGTATGACATTTTCCCAAAGAACTCAGGTTTGATATTTTGGCAAAAGTATTCATAGGAGTTTTTGACAGTAACTGTAGGTTTATTTAGTGGTGGATCCTCACTTAAATTCGTTTAAGTATTGGCAAAGGTATTTGTACGATCCCATCAAAGAGGGCGGTCCGTCGATCTCCGTGGATTATGTGAATGTGCAAGAGATATAAGCGGCTCTTCATCAGAATCATCCCACTCACTATTAGCGGGCGATCTAGGTATTACTTCCTCAGAGATGTCTTTCTGCACGGCAGCAAAGTCATCCTCTTCATCTTCATCAACATCTTCGCAATCAGATTCGTCGAAGTTGAATAATGTCCTTCCGATTTGTCTATCTGAGAGTCCCGTAAAAGTTCACATTTTGAATCGTTAATGCCGAGAGTGTCACCCATGACACCCGAAGAAATCGTCAAAAATTAATCTCAAAATTATGATTTTTTGATAATTTTATGTTAATATCTGAAAGATGTATGAAAATGCCACACAATCAACACAAAACAACTACATAAAGGTTATTTTAAGTAATATTTACCTTGCCGGGAACTCGCCTTGTCGGTAAATGCAATTAATCGATAATTCAACGAGGGTTTACTTCAGAAAAAATCCAAATGTAATGAGCCAAAATGACCTAGTAGGCTTGGTCTTCTCATACTGTCACACATTATTGTCAAAGTTTTTACTAATACCCACAATTGGCGCGAAAAAAAAAATTAACTCGCAAGTGTCATGAGTGACACCTAGGGTCTCAGGAGGCTACGTTTAGGCAAAAAATGAATTATTCCCATGGAATAAATTAAAATTTTTTTTTTTTTCATAAATGTGTTCTTTGAGTGATACTGGTTCAGGATTTTGAATATAGCTAGGAGGTTTTTTTTCACCCAGTATATCGTCATCATCATGTCAGCCGCAAGACGTCCACTGCTGGACATAGGCATTTTTTATCGAGAAACGATAAAAAATAAAAGTACTGTACCGTTGTTTCCTAAATTAGGTACACCATTAGGACTTACTACCTGGGTTTAAGATTCAAATTTGAATGAACTACCACTGACAGAAATACCTGTGTTTACAAATAATTATTGTAATTTTATATTTTGCAACTTAATAACTCTTTCACTGAAATAATTAGATAATTCCTAATCAATATTACAAGTAGGTAGGATTGAGGTTATAAAAGAGTTTTTTTCACATTTGTCCGACATTTTGTCTGGCGATGGACTTTTATCAGTTGTTTTATTTGTGTCTAACAATACAGGTATTTTTTTTTATTGTGTGTTATTTATCTTGTTTAATCAGCTGATTGTCTTATTATTTGCTTGAGGTTTTATAGAAATTCATCACGACGGTTTGGTCGAATGGTATTGGCGCTCCTTGATCGACGGGCCCGGGGTTCACTTCCCCGTCGGGGTAAATGTTTATGTGAAAAGCAGATGTTTGTTCTCGGGTTTTGGGTGTTGTGTATATTCCAAAATTCCAAGGACCCAGGACACAAGGGAATACATTAGTGTGAGCCTTTGAGTGTGAAGTGTTTAAAAAAATCAAATCGAACGTAAAGCGCCTAGTCGAACGTACTTAGGCCAAACTGGTGACGTATTGCGTCCGACGAGGGTGTATGAAGCGAGTTGTGAATGTAGACGAAGCCACAGAATAATAACTAGTAACGAAGCGAAAGAGGTGTTAAGATCGTAGGTCAAGATCAGTCCCATTACGGCAAAGACTGAATACCACAGTACCATAGGCTGCAATCTGTAGTGCCTGCCTACCCCAGTGGGACAAAGGCGTAAACTTATGTATGTGATGACATGGATTTTTCGCCCTATGCTTAAAAAAGCGAATTTTACTACGAAGCTACGAAGTGCTACGAGGCTACGAGCTACGAATTTCGGATTTTGACAATTTTTTATCGCATTTCATTCACATATGTACGCATCATCGTATCAATTGTCAAGAGTATTTCATCGAAAACATTTGTCATGGTCATCTATATTGGTAAATGTAAATAAATAGTTGTCATTTCTTTTATAAAAATGACAAGTAAAAACAAATCCTGCAACGTAATAATTATGAACTTATTAATTACAAAACATAAAATTACAGTGTTTTTCGACTATAAACAAATTTTTAATTACAATATTTTACAGTAATAATAACTGTAAAAGAATATTTTTATTAACTACTTCTTTTACTAACTTTTTAATATATTTTTTTTTTTTAATGGTTATAGTATTTGATTAAGGCCATAGTCCGTATATGGCCTTAATGCCCCATAAATATAGCATACATACATATATACTTATAGGACACTAGCTTCTCGCGCGGGACTTCGTTCCCGTGGGAATTCGGGAAAATCATGTACCCTATGTCCATCCCGGATAACGTAGGATTCTAATGGTGAAAGAATTTTTCAAATCGGTCCAGTAGTTTCGGAGCCTATTCGATGCAAACAAACAAACAAACAATCAAATCTTTCCTCTTTATATTAAGTATATATAGAAGATATAGATATAGATAGAATTGTTACAGGCCTTTAGCTATTATTTACGACTTTATTAAAATTTTCAGATCACATCCACAAATGGCTTCACCCTGCCGTTTTCAAGTTTTTCATCTAAAGCTGTGCCAGTACCGCCGAAGAAAAACTCAAACTTGACAGCTGTCAAAACATTACCTTCAGTTTCAACTTCTAGAAATACTCTAAATTCTAAATATGATGGAAATTTTTGTTCAAATTCTGATGCGTTTAGTTCCCTTTTAAGAGTTACCGATGCAGAGTCTGGACTGAAAGCATTAGCATCTTTAAATTGTCTACCATCTGCAATTGATCCTAAAACTCCTATGTCTTCTTTAGTAGAGAAGAAAAAGTCAACTGCTGAAGAAAATGTAGTACATATCATACGAAGTATCTTAACAAGTTCTCTAACATCAGATCTAGATGCTTCAGCTACAGGCTTTTTAAATTGTCCATATTTAACAAGAAGTATTGTGCCGTCTACAACAGTTATACCAGCGATACCACAATTTATAACTGATCCTAGTTATGTAGATGCAAAATTGTCATGCCGAACACCATCCGTAACTATACCTAACTCTCCACTTATACTTACGAATTCTATTCCTTCAGATATATCACAAACAAAAAGAAAAGAATCTCCATTTGTTGAAGTAGCTGATAAGAATTTGCTTCCAGAACTGTTAACAAATAGTTTAAATGTAAATTTCGGTGCTGTATCTTCAGGAGTGGATACTAGTAATAACTTTATTTCTTCTAGTCCAATCATAGATACAAGCAGTCTAAAATCGGTGCCAAATATATGCCTTAATAATGACCGTTCATATTCTATACTCAATTCTATTGCTCCTGATAATAATTGTCCTATTACTAATAACCATTTACCAAAAGCTAAAGATTTGGTTTTGGACTTGCCAAAATCAGTTACTCCTAGTTTTCCACCTCAGCCTAATAACATACCGGTCTTAAATAATTTCAATAATGAATTTGTTTCAAATGCTGTGAATACTTATACAGCTACACCAAACATTGATCCAACACTTTCAGTTTCAAATATGAAACCTTTAAGTTCTTGCGATTCACCAATTAATTCTAAGCTGAAAGTAAAGTCATTTGACTTAAAAATTTTACCCGTACCATTCTTAAGTTTCAACGTTTCGAATCCTTTAGAAGGGAAAGTAACACCATTAAAAAAGAACGAAATTTTAAATCAAAATCTGGATACTACTTTCACTTCAATACCTACAACACCTACAGAATCTTTGGTTCCCTCACCAGTTGTCGATGAAACAAATGAATTCAAAACTGTTCCTACTTCATCAAAACCAACCCCAAATTTCATAAAAAGTACCTGTCTAACAACTCCTACTACAGATTACATTAGACCAACAGTGACTTGCCCAGAAACTCCAGCTATGAGAATACCATTAACATCTTTAAATCAAAACGAAAATATACTACTAACAAATCCATTTAAACCTCATGAAACATCTAATCAAAATAATGTAAATACTCGTATAACTCCTTTAAATCGACTTGCCTATGATGTTATTCCAGTTTTACCTGATTTAGTTAAAGTAGAAAATGTTTTCACATCTGTACCTCTGCTATCTCCAAGCAAAGTTCCGTATACAAATAATGGGTGCCCTATATTACCTTCACCGATCTTAGATTACCCAAAGCTGTCAAATTTTCCTCCAAACTTAAGTGATTCTGATAAAATCAATCAAATCCCTTTGAATTTTGAAACAATACATTTAAAAACATCAACTTCTCCAAATAATCATTCTATGTCAAACTTTATGCCAAATGTTCCGCTTCTATCATCTGTAAACTTACCAACACACCAATCACAAGCTTATGATCTTTTATCTAGAATAACACCATCCTGCTTAAATCAGATACCGATGGCAACTTTTGATTCTCAATATGCATTTTCTAACAGTCTTTTGTTACCTCCTGTTGCCACTTTAATTCAAAAACCTCTTTCGCAAATTACTCCAATGCTAGAATCATCGTTTGAAAAGGTTAACAATGTATTGCCACCGATATCTATACCTCCACCGTGTTTTACTCCTCAATCTGCTTCTCTATTTAATCCTTCATTATTAGAAACTCTGACATCCCTCGATTTGTCACTGATAAAACCAAGCATTCCTAGATTGGAAGTAGTCGAGAGCAATCCCATTAATTTTAATAATACTAATAAAGCTACAGCCCTTAAAACGTCAAACCAGGTCAGCATTTCTTCAACTACCAATCCTTTTCCAAGTGCTTTTGATTCAAGATTGTTGCAAGATGGCTTGAACCTACTTACAATTACGGCTCCAATTTTAACCAAAACTTTAAAAAATGTGCCATTAGTAACTACCAAGTCCGTTCATACGATTTTTGACGAATCTTCACCTAACGCTAACAATGTCCTTTCGAATTCCCTTTCGAATCTTGCCAACAAGTCTCTATTTGCTTCTCCCCAATTTTCTTATGTACAAGAAACAAATATATTACCAGTTATTCAATACTTACCACAGGTAAAGGAATCTGGTTTGCTAACTCTGCTGTCACCTTCGGAAGCAAATCCAAAAGTGCGAGAAAATTTTAAAAATGAATCTCCTTATGCTTATTTCCCAACAGCTCCATACAATGTAACTACTAACACTGTGATTAATACAAATTCTTTGGACCCCACTTTATCTAGAATTCTTCCTTCAGTACCATTTTTTCCTGGTTTTAATATCATGCCTGCTAATAATATTCCTTTACCTTACACTGACTTTAAGAAAGCGAACTTAGAACCAGTTTCTTACACAGAGTTGCCTAGCTCTACAATAATATTACCATCATCATATACTCTATCTTCACCGATGAATACATTAAGTGATCAAACTTATTTTTACTCAAATGCTCCAGTATTACCATTACCTATAACATATCCCTCACTTTCTACTGAGACTACCACAATAGCTTCTTTACCAAAATTTGCATCTGCACCAAAAGTCAAATATTTACCTTCCACTTCAAGCCCAACTAAGATAAACTCTCTGGCATCTCAATTGACAAATACGTTTTTAACTTCTGCGTTACCAAACTTGATGTCTTTGAAAACAAAAGAGCTTCCATTAGTACATCAGATCCCTTTGGTAGCAATACCTGATTCAAAACCTACGTCTTCCAGTAGAAACTCAAAGCGTAGGTCTCGAAAAACATCATCAAAATCTACATCTCCGATATCCATGACAACCAGTTCTTCAGACAAAAGTTCAGTTTATTCAGAAGTCCCGGAAAATGTACCAACATCACATGATTTCTCCTATTCCTCGACATCATTATTAGAAAATTCTTTAGACAGTCTTACAAATGACCTGAAATCTTGTGATCTGAATTCTGAAGTCATAACAATGGATACTGTTTTTGATGATAACATTCGTGAAGAACGTAATGAACTTACAGCAGAAAAAAAACCCACCTATAATGTTAGTTCAAATAACATAAAATATATGACATATTTAGAATCGAATGATATGGCTACTATCTGTCATCCAGAATCTAAGACTAACGATGTTTCACGAAAGTTAAATAGTAATGATACACAAATTGTTTCCAATGAAGCTTTTCAACCTTCTGAGGCTGATGCTAGTATATTATTACCTGTAAGAGATTTTCTAGGTGATACAAGAACTCCTGAAGAAATAGCACAGTTGATCATACTAAAAGAGTTGCTGAATATTGATGAAAATTGTAATTGGGATTTAATGGAAAAAATTATAAACATATTATGTACCGATTAAATGTAAAATATAAATCTACCTTTATAAATGTAAGTAAGCTCTCCTCATATCTGGTAACATTAAATAAGTTATGGGGAAGGAAACAAAGGCAAACGGCAGTTTATTTTTTGTTTGTTGTTCAGGCAAAGAAAATTTTCATAAAAATACCTTAAAATGAACTTAAAAAAACTTTTAAGTTCATTTTAAAAATCTGACTGCTGTTTGTTAATCTTTAGACCTTAAACTATTATATAAAAATATCAAAAATTTATTTTAAAAATGTCACCTTCTCCATTGCTCACAAAACTCACAAAACTGAACAACTTTCCTGAAGGAACAGTGGTTGAAATAGGAAAAACAAATTTTGCCTCCATACAACTTATGCGACCAGCTGATTTGAGTATGGGTAGTTGATTTTCTTAAAGAATTTCTAGATTTAAAAAAAAAGTTGTTTAGTTTGTGAGGAGCGTCAGCTTCAAAAGTTTCGCTTACATTAAAAGTCACCCTTGGATGACTTTAATTTGTAACTAAAACTACGAATGTGAATCATAAAGTTAAAAAAAATCCCAAAAAAAATGACGTAAAGTTTCACTAGGTAATTAATTACAAATTCACACCATATTTATTTTGTTATAATATTTTAACTAATTGTTAATAAATTAATAATTATAGAAATAAGACTGTGTTTCATTAATAATATTGGTAAACTGTTTCAAGATTTTATTTTATCTGAGCTTCTTTCTTGTGGCCAAATTGGATCTTAACCAATTTTTTCTGCTTCTGAAAGTATATTTTTGGAATTTCCGCAATACAGTGAGAAAGACATTAATTGAATCCTCGTCAAATTTCCTTTTCATTTATTCCATTTATTCATGTTTCTATTTCCGCCTGTCTGAAAAATAAATCGAGTCCGTTTTGTCACTTTTTAAAAGGGTGAATAAGTACTCCATTATGTCCTTTGGTATATTTTTATTTTAGCTCTCTTTCGGTAAAATCTTCGCAATTCCAGTCACGTGCTTACCACAAGTAGAAAGGGTTAATGCTGACCATTAGAATTTTATTCTAGTACTGAATACTTATACAAAAAACAAAATCCTAGGCTGAAGCTGTGTGTTTAAGTTCGATTTTGGCTGTATTTACCTATATGACAATATGTTAACTGAAAATTTTCATAGTGAATCCCCACTAATATTATAAATGTGAAAGTAACTCTGTTTTTCTCCCTGTTACGCTTTCATGCCTAAACCACTGAATCGATTTTGATGAAATTTAGTTCAGAGATGGATGTCTAATCTACACCTAAGACTGCTTTCACTTTAAACAAAAAAAAGAGATCAGAAATGAAACACGAATTATTAACTAGAACCTTTTTATTTAATTACCTAAATTAAATAAATTACAAACAAAAACGACATCACCAAAAACCGGCAACACTCTTAGCAAATACTATAGTTTTCTCATCAAGTTTGGAAGCCTTTTCCAAATCTTCATTTGTCGTAAGATCTTCAATAGATTCTTCTTCAGATGGCTTACCGTAAGTTACGACTTTCGATCTAGCGTATACAGTTTCTATTTGATCTTTAGGTTTCGTTTTTTCAACTTTCTTACCACTAATATCTATATTATACTGTGGGGTTTTGGCTTCAGAATAAGTTGACACTTTGTCAATATAATCATGTATGTGGTAACTGTCTTTATTAATTTGCTTAGTCTCGAAGTCTATAGTTTCTAAAGTAGGTGGTGTCCTGAACTGTACCTCTTGTAGGTCAGTTTTGGGGAGTTCAGTTTTTACGTCTAGTGGTGTAGGTGTAGTTGGAAAATGATTTCTACTGTCTTCAGTCTGTAAGGTGACTATTATTTTAGGATTTTCAGTTGTATAAAGAAAATTTGTGAATTTATTTGAATTAGCTTTTGGTTTTTCAATTTTTAAAGCATCTGCTAAAGTAGGTCTTGCTGTACTGGAACCTTTCCTTAATCTAAAAACTATTCTTTCTGGACGTATAAATTTATTCTCAGAATTCAATTCATACCGTCTTCGTTCTCGATTTAGTTCTTCCAATTGGTAGTTTTTATCAGTCGTGTAATGGTATCTGTTGTTGTCAAATCCATACAATGATAAATCTTCATTGCTAAAGTATTGTTTATCCATTGTAAAATCTGGATAGTATTCGTCAACTAGCCCATTTAAGTACATTGTAGGTACTACATCTTCTGACCCTAGCTCTGGTATGTTTGTCTCTTTATTGCCATTTTCATCTTCATGTGTTTCTGCGTTTTCATGGGGTTTCACAGTAGTGTGCTCAGCAATAACCATTTCTGTAACCAATCCACTTACTGCTGTGGGTTCAGTAGTAACTTTTTCATCAATAGGAATTACCTTAGTATCAGAAATAGGCACAGTAGTTGTCTCAATTTCATTTTCTGTAGGCTCTGTCTCAGTAGTTATTATAATCGGTTTTGGAGTTGTCGTGCTCTTACGACGTTTGGTCTTCCTCCTACCGTTTCTCCGTCGTTTGTTTTTCCGCTGGCTATCATTTGAAGCTGGATAATTTACAACTGGTTTGTAAAGCTGTTCGTATTGAATAGGAAACTGTGGGTAATAGAATTCCGGTACACCTAATTGTTGCTTTTCTATTTGTTTTTTCATATGATCAAGTAAGTTTCTTACTACATCTTCTGGTATGTTTGGAAATTTACGTCTAAAATCTTGTATGGCTGCCTCTTCTCTATCATTTCTGTGTTTTACACGGGCTTTTATAGTATTGCGGTGATTTGGTTCTGTTGTGCACTCTTTCTCTCTGACTTCGATTGTTATGGGTTGAGAAATTTGCGTCTCTGGAGGTGGACATTGTACTTTATTAATTTCAGTAAATTCACTGTTGTCATTTAAAGATTTCTTTAAAGATTTGAATTGGTTAGTTGAGTCTTCTTGACCACTGATAATCTCAGATATGGGCGTAGTGGTTACAAATTCTTCTAAAAAGTTATTGAAATCTGCTGTTGTTCCTTTTTTGTCACAGATATCTTTAGCTTCATCAGTTGTTACTTTGGGAGTTTCTGTTTGATTATTTGGCTGTGTAACATTTTCATTTACTAATTTTACTTTGATTTCAGGATTTTTATTTTTTTGTTTACGCCTTGGTTTTCGCTCTGTCTGACATTCTTCTTCATTCCTTTCAACATTAGTGGCTCTGGTCCTATTATCTCTTCTTTCACCATCTCCACCCTGTTTTCTCCTACCCTGTGCATTACTTTTATTTCTCCCTCTTCGATCTTCTATCTTTTGCCCTTCATTGGTGTCACATTTGCAATCCTCTAGTAGAAATTCTGGTGGAACTATGATGTAATTATTAACTACATTAGGTACAGCATTACCATTTGGACAATGTCTGCATATTTCTCCTCCATTTTGATTGAAAAATTGAGTACTGGGATCCAAAATGTTTTTTATAGCGGGATTTGATAAAATTTTGTTGAGTAAATTCGAATTTCCTTGATTATTGTTAAAACAAGGGTTAACTTGACTATTTTGATTGTTTTGCTGACATGGGAAGTAAGGTCCCTGGTTTTGTATCTGGGGTTGGTATGGTACTGGATTTTGAGCCACAACTCCTTGTGGATAAGGTTGAATGTTCTGTGCAGGTGGTTGTAGCAGCATCTGTATTAGTTGAGCTGGGTTCATTTGATTATTTTGTTGACATATTGGACAAGTTTGCGTCTGTAGTGCTTGGAGGAATGGATTGGCTGCCACCTGTGAATAATTTTAAAGAACATCGTATACGGAATGATAATATAACTTATTATTTTGACGGCTAGGTGGTCAAGGTAGTGGACCTGCCTCTTGATCGATGGGTCTTGGGTTCGATTCCCAGTTTGGGCAAATAATTGTGTAAACAGCAGATATTTATGCTCCGCTCAGGGTTGTTCGTGTTTGTGCATGTTCCAAGGGAACAGATCTACGACACGAGGGAAAACCTGAATGTGGGCTTTTTGTGTGTGTATCGTTTATTAATTTATTTATTTAATAGCTGTATTATTAAATTAATTGTAGTATGTTTGTTAAATTAAAAAAGATTTAATTTCAATGAATTTATTATAAAAACTAAAACTCAGAACATTTTATTTTTTAATTATTTTTTTGATGTTTTCCATATATTTTCAGGACTGCGTCGTGGGAGTGACTAGCTAGTAGATGGGCGACAAAAAAAGGACAAGAATTTCAAATAGGATCTGACATTATTAAATCCTTTTTACTTCAGAACTCCTTCATTTATACAAGCTGTTTTTTTTTACTAATCTTACCCTTAAATCTTCATAAGAAAAAAATATTTTTTATGCTTGTTAGTTTGTGTTTTTATGTTTGCAATGAAAAGGCTCAAAATAAAATGTCTGTTATCAGTTCTCAGCTAGGCTACTCATTTTCCCAAATTCCCACGGGAACGAAGTCTCGGGTGGTAAGCTAGTAAAAAATAAAAGCCAACTATATTGAAATTCTTGTTTTTTAATGTCGGTTAAAATCTGAAATCATTTATTTCAGACTTGATTAACCCACTAACCGATTTTTTTTTTCAAGTTGGTAAACTTGTTGCCTCGTAGCCCTGAATAAAATCCAAAGTATTGCTAAAATCCAATGTTTCAATTGCTTACCAAACAAATTGTTACTGCAAACCACACGAAAAACGCCTTAGCAAACATTTTTTTACATTATTTTTACATCACTTTTAAAAACAATACTTTATAAATAAAAAATAATATAATATCTGATGAAATGTGCTCTTAACAGGGTAGGCAAATGATGTAGGACTCTTGACAAAACTTCAATAAAGAATACGTGATGGTTTTATAACATTTAGTAGTTATATCATCACGAGAAGTGATAGCAGATGGGAAATAGATAAAAAAAGAAGTGATAGCTTGTATTGTGATAGCACACGCGTATGGTAACTTAAGTATAGGTTGTGTAATATATATGAAATGACTTTGAGTTAATTAGCAAAACTTTAATGGGTGATTTTTCCCATGAAACTGGAGAAACTCCAAAGAACTCTTACGAAGTTCTAAAGAAAATCGACTTTCCATTTTTAAGTCTATCAGCTTTTTTAAATTTTCTTTATTGAAAACTAGCAATTCGCTCGGGACTTCGTTCCTGTAAGCATTCGGGAAAATTATGTAGCCTATGTTACTCGGGAATAATGTAGTATTCTAATGGTGAAATAATTTTTCAAATCGGTCCAGTAGTTTTTAAGTTTATTCGTTACATACATAAATACAAATCTTTCCTCTTTATAATATTATTAGTGTAGATGGATTCGCTCTTGACCACAGTCTTGACCACTAGCTCAGGTAGGCATCTGAGCTGTAAGATGCGTAGTCACTCGAACTTTAAAGAGATTCAAGTTATATGAGCCCGGAAATACAGACGCAGGCAGAGAATTCCATTCCTTAGCGGTGCGCAGTATAAAAGATGAAGAGAAGCGCTCAGTACGGATTCGAAGAATCTTGACATTGTAGGGGTGGTTGCATAAGTTGTATAGGAAGGGCTCATAGCCCAATGGTGTCTGGTTATCTGAACCGATCAGTGAGGTTGAGCAACGCACAGAGGGCCAAAAACCTGATGGGTAAATGTGATGTTACTTCAAATTTTCCACCTGTTCTTCCATTACATTTCACGGAGCAATGACGGGTGACTAATTGATCACAAGTGGCAATTTAGTCTTTCTCACTAAGTTTAGGTTTGCTGGAAGAGATCTTTTCTTAGAGAAAAGCTCAACTTTTTCGATGACATTTGTAACACTTTTCTTTTTAATGTGTGCAATCAAGAATGCTGTTCCGAGCATCGGATGGTTTACAATGTTAACTTTCCATTGTGTGTCGATGAAATGGAGGCCATTACATCTGTTCAGGTAACGAAATTGAGAATTATTTAGTTATCATAAAATATACAGGGCTTCTCTTTCTACCTCTCGGGTGGTTAATCAGTCCATGAAACTGAACAACTTCCCGAAGAAACATAGGTCAATATATGAAAAAAAAATTTGATCTACCATACAAAATGCACTCATGTATGGGAACTCAATTTTTTTTTCATATTTTGACCTATGTTCCTTGGGAAAGTTGTTCAGTTTCATGGACTGATTAACCATCCGAGAGGTTGAAAGAGAGATACCTAAAGCCTTGTATGTACTTGCTAAAATTGCAAATTACCTAGCAACTGAAAATTCAGTTAGCAGCCGTCATAAGATGTATGAAATTTGGATAGTTCTGAATTTTGCCACCTGAACGTATAAAAAGGCGAACATTCCATCGACACACAACTGATGTTAATCGGGGCCCAGTGGACCAAATTATCCCCAAAAACATATCTAATACGTTACTGTCATTTCACCAACCGAACGTATAAGTTTGTCATCGGAAAATTTTAATTTTAGTAACGGGTATTGAAGACTATTCTAAATAAAACATCAAGACATAATTTTCCAACTTTTGTATTTTAACTATTTACAACAACGAAAAAACACATACATCTTACAGCAATATACCAAGTAGAGCTTGCACAACACACACAACCAGTTGCAATAACCCTGGTAATAACCCTCCTCCCACTCCTATGAGCAGGTCTTCAGCTAATTCGGTGATAGCGGTCACTAAGCTGGTCAGGAGTCCTTGGAGGTTCTTGATATTGGCCGGGGGGGTGTTCGGGTTCGCTCCTGCCGCGTATTCTGGTAGAGATCTGTATAAAAATAGGGTTATTATCAGAATTGAGTATTTTCTTTAACCGAAGTAAAATAATATCTAAACCTAAATATATGAAAGGAGAAACTGACTGACTGACTGACTGACATATCAACGCACAGCGTAAACGGCTAAACGTAGACACTTGAAATTTGGAAGGGACGTAGCTTAGGTACCGTAGAGGTGCACTAAGAAAGGAATTCCCAAAATTCCCACGGGAACGGGAATTAGCGGGAAAATCCTTTTGTATGAAAAATCTAAACCGCTTAAGTTAGACGCTTGAAATTTGGCATGCAGGTACCTTAGTAAACTTAAATTTTGCAATATGCAACAGGATATTGCAAAATTTCCACGGGAACGGGAGTTAGCGGGAAAATACTTTTTTATGTAAAAATCTAAATTAACACGCAAACGAAGTTGCGGGCATCAGCTAGTAAGTATATAAAACTGAAGGTCTTGACTCACTGACTCATCAATGCCAAGCCCAAACCCATGGGCCTACAAAACCGAAGTTCGGCACAAAGGTTCCTTCTATAACGCAGGCGAGGAATAAAGAAGGATTTTACGCAATTCCCACGGGAACGAAGTCCCGGGCGTCCTCTAGTCTAAGTGTAAATTAATGGCTGATCTAAGAGTTTTGTAAAGGAAAAGTGTCAGAGAGGGCCTAGTACGCTTCGCGACTAACTTCACTTTAATAACGAAGTCAGCTTACACCTCACCACCACCAGTCAGCTACACTAGTGACTTATAGTTAATCAACGAAACTTGAAAGGGTGACTGCCCCATGATACTTCACTTTGATGGATAGTTTACAAAATGTCACTATTTTGTTATTATGTGCTGCCGAGTTGATTTGCTCTTTTCAAATCTAGTTATTTTCTTATGTAATGGTAGATTATGTTCGGCCCTGACCGTCGATGGGGACATATATGGGCTGATGATGAGGATAATTTGGAGACTTTCGGGTTATACAAATGGCAAGTTATTTGTAAAACATCGACCTTGTTTACAGACGACGATGTAATGATTGAATTAATTATACAGAAACAAACAAAAAGTACAGAAGCCAGCGCATCAGATTACTCCATTTTCATTGCAAAACTCTTATCACAACGGCACAAAGAGCACGCTTGTGGTAACCTAAACATGATTAATTAATGTACAAAAAGGCGGCCTTATTGCTAAGGTAGCAATCTCTTCTAGGCAACTTTTAGGTAAGGATATTTTTCAAGAGGTAACAAAGCAAATATACTCAAAGCCAGAAACTTACCTCAAGAAGTTAACAATCGCCAAAGCTTGCGAATAAAGCTTCAGCAGGGACGTCTCCAAAGCTCCCAGGTCTACTGGGATCATGCAGCTGATGGAAGCAGGAAGAGTGTCGAAGATCGAGAGGAGAGACAGCAAGAGATTGTACACGTTGTTTAGGAGGGGTAGTAGGATGTTCACAAGAGGGTAGACTGCTGGAAGTTGCACGTTAGTTGCTGTTACTGGCGGCTGAAAGAGAAAGAATAACAATCAAAGCAACAGTGATAACCTAGTTGGTAACGAGCCAGACTTTTAACTGGAAGGTTGTGAGATCAAATCCTGGTGCGGGCCTGTACCACTAATATTCATTTTTTCGGATTTATGTACGGATATTTCATTAATTATTGGTGAAGGAAAACATCGTGATTAAGCGAGTCTAAGAAAATTATTTTTCGAAAGTCGCGGTATACTAACCCGCATTGGGACAGCGTGGATTATGGGCTAAATCCCCATCGGGTTTCGAAAGGAGGCCCGAGCCCCTCTGTAGGGAAATATTGGGCTGATAAAAAAACAATCAAATCAAATAAATATATACTTCATTCCTTATAGTTGTCGATGATCAAATGGCTCGGTATCACACTCGTAAGCGAGCGGTACTTAGTTCGAATCACAGTGCTATCACATATGTAAACACTAACGATTCTCTTACGACGGTTGGTTTTACGTATTTTTTTGTGTCAGCTTTCAAATACCGGCTTCACTTAAATAGTATCCTTTGGGGCAAAGTTGGCGAATTCCCCAAAATAGTGTGGGTTTTTTCAAGTAACGCCTAGCTTTATTTTTTTAGCTGAGGCCTCTAGTGAATAAAAAGCCCTCTATTATGCTAATGCAGGTCAGGCACTGCCGCCAAGCTCAAGTCTGGGTCCGATCCTTTTAAGAGATTACACAACCCAAGATTCAGAACAATATTCCCTGTAGAATTGAATATCGCAAGAATATTTTGACGTACTTATCGGGAAAGGCGAGAAATTTTGCAAATAAAAAAAACAAAACAAAAATAAAATACCAAGAATAAAAACTTAAGGAACTTGTAGCATTTTTTGAATCTCGATTTAGTGAGATTTAATTCGGATCTACAGATCTAAACGTCTTGCACGAAATCGATTTAGCCTAAAATAAAATTTGTTAAATCGATAGTCTCATTTATTAATATTATTAAATAAACTTGGACATTTCACGCAGCGCCATCTAACCCCCAAACCAGAATTGAAAATCGTAGTATAATTATACTATTTGTACCACAATTTCATAAAGTGAAGTATTTAGTATTTTAATGCCAGTATAGTTTATTTTTTATATGAGATGGGTTAACTCTTGACCTAAATCTGGACCAAGGTCATAGATAAGGTCGACGATGGAGCGAGTTAACTCAGAAAATGCACATGAAGGCACTGGTACTCTTACGCACCGACGGAACACAGCAAGCTGTTTGGCGTCGGACCTCGGTAGGAGGGTGGTCGCGAACCAGACGGCCCTTCACAGAGCCTACCACACCGCATGAGACCATAGGACGACACCTCAGATTCAGAACAAATGGAGGTGTCGTTGCCTGGGGTGGATTAATAGGAGGCAGGTCTCATTTGTGTTACACCATAATTTTTACGACCAGTGGAAGGGTATTTCTCACAGAATAGGAGTTGTTATGCATTTATCTATGATTGTAAGTGAGATGACGATTACTTATAAGCACTTTCTTGTGTATGCTCACACAATTTTCTTAAATAATTTGCTAAAATAAGATAAAACGAACAGTATTATTTTTTATATCGCCGTTTCTGTCTTAAGAAACAGAAACAAAGGATATTACTGTGATTGTTTTTTATTATTTTAATGGTTTTTTATGCAATAAAAGAAATTTTACTTTAATGTCGTTAAAAATCAAAATGTTATTGGTCAAGTAGTATAATTTTGATCTCCAAGTAGTATAATTTTCTGACGGTCTGAATCCAACCCTGTCCCAAACTAAGCAAGTCTTGTAGTATGGATGCTAGATAACTGATACATTACTTACATACTTTTTTGTTGTAAATACGTACTGTACATGTTACATACACATTAACATCCAGATTCCTCACAAATACTTGAAAATACGATCTTTCAAATATTTGTGTTGGTCGGGAATCGAAACAGCTATTAATAAACACAGCAACGTACACAGAAGCAAGGAACATGATAGGTGACCAAAAGTGGCAATTTATCACGAGCGTTTCCGTGCTTCGGAGGGCACGTTAAGCTGTCGATTGACTACAGTCGTTAAAACCAAGTCAGAGGCCATTGTGCGGTTTGAAAACTCTGACACCAGGGTTAACCAAGTTTTCCACACACTTGACTATACCTACACGATAAGAAGAAGATTAACAAATATCTGCTTTTGTTGCTTATCTGAAGTTCAGATCTTAGAATACTTCTATAAATGTCTGAGTACCGGAATGATTTAGTAGAAGTTACGCTACCAAACTTTGAAAATAGCTATATTTCATAGAAAATAACATCGAATCGGCGGTTCTAGATTTATATCTGCGTAAAGGCTTTTTTTTTGTTGTTTATTTATTATATATATGTATATATTTATATTATATATTTATGTATTATATATGTACATGTTTAATTTACTATATTATTTGTATATTAATATACTATATTGTACTATTTTTGTACATTTAATGCTATCTGCCGACTACTCCTTCCTCTCAAACACTCAATGGGTTGACTGGAAGAAATCCCCTTGTGGGATAAGTCCGCCTTTGTACTGTTTTTTTTCTCTTATAATGTGTTTTGTGTAACTTATGCTCATGTACAATAAAGAATAAATACATACATACAAAGGCAAACTTAGTGTGAAAAGTAGTGTGTTTGTGTCTGTGATACGTTGTATATGTGTGTGTATCCTACGGGACTCACGAAAAAGCAAGGGGAGCCTTAAACAGGGAAATGAGACATACTTCTAATTCTTCTTATCGTGTAGGTACAGTCAAGTGTGTGGCGAACTTGGCTAATCCTGGTGTCAGAGTTTTCAAACCGCACAATTACCTCTGACTTGGTTTTAACGAATGTAGTCAATCGACAACAGCCGGGACCGACAGTTTAACGTGCCCTCCAAAGCACGGAAACGCTCGTGATAAATGAGAGATGCTTCTGAATATAGATGTGAAAAGCTTGATATATTCTTACCGTGATCAAACAAATAGCGCCGACAAAAAGAACAAAAAATGTGACTTTTGACGCCATTTTTTTAACACCAGCACTTAACACGCTAACCCACAATAAAAATTTAATTTCAATGCAAAATTAACTTAAAAAATACTTTTTATATGTATTCCATTACAAAATTAGTGAACAGATAAGGATTATAATATTTCTAGTTATTTTTTATGTCATTTGTTATCATTGATTGTAATATCCGTTAAGTAAAGTTACAAATGTTACAATTACATTGGAGTAGGTAATCTTGAAGAAATCTGCATATTATGAGTGATAAGTGATAACAGACTTAACCCTAATTGTAAATAGAAAACTCAGTACATACTATCATGAGGTACTTTAAATGAGCAAAAATTAGGTCTGTGTTAACTTAACTCTATAAAGTGTTTCTATTAAACTGAACAAGTTTCCCTAAGGAACAAAGGTCAAAATCTATATCTTATACAGGGCTTTAGGTTAATCTCTTTCAACCTCTCGGGTGGTTAATCAGTCCATGGAACTGAACAACTTTCCCAAGGAACATAGGTCAAAATACGAAATAAAATTTTGAGTTCCCATACAAACTTCATCAGCATATAGCGCATTTTGTATGGGATATCAAAATTTTTGTTTCGTATTTTGTCCTATGTTCCTTGGGGAAGTTGTTCAGTTTGATAGACTGATTAACCACCCGAGAGGTTGAAAGAGAGATACCTAAAGCTCTGTATATAAAAATGAATCCCTATTTCCCTTGGTCACAGCATCACGCGTGAACGGCTGGACCGATTTCGTAAATTATTTTTTTGTTGTGTTTGTTATTGTCAGGAGAAGGAACTTATAAAATAAAAAATTCAGAAAGTTGAAAAAAAAACCAGGACAACGTCTTTCGGATCAGCTAGTATATAATAAAAATGAAGCCCTATTTCTTCTGGTCACGCTATAACTTGAGAAAGGCATGCCCGATTTGAATGATTATTTTTGTCACGACCAGGACTATATTTAAAAAAACAAAAATTCACCGGGACAATTCCCACGGGAACAAAGTCGCGGGCGGACAGCTAGTACGAAATAAAATCGCCCTATCATTGAGCTGTCCACTGATTGTAATACAATGATATTTTAATAGGAATTTAAAGGGAGGCAGATATGTCAATTTGTATGGAGAGGCGATCTTACATATTTCGACTTAATAAGTTCCTGAATTCTTAGTGAAAATTTAAATATTTAATTAAAGTAGACTGTTCCTATATAAAAATATAAAAATAAAATTTAGGTTGAAAGTTTTTTCCAGTTTAACAGTCTTAATATAAAACCTACCTACAAACGTGCAAAATGTGCAAATAACACGCAAATGCTTAGTCATCAATATTTTTATTGCATAATATAAGTTCGTGTTGCATTTTGCATGAAACTGGGTCAATGTCATGTACCTACACATAATCGCTCGTTCAGTTGGGCTCGCTGATTTCAACCGATCAGTGAGGTTAAGAAACGTACACAGAGGCAGGGACCATGATGAGTAATCAAAATGACAATTTTTCACAGCATTTTTTTATTTTTTTATTATAAGATGGGTTAACTCATGACCTCAATCTTGACCATAAAAGTCAAAGATGAGGTAGACGATGGAGCGAGTTAACCCAGAAAATGCCTATAAAGACACTGGTACTCCCACGAACCGACGGAACACAGCAAGCTGTTTGGCGTCGGACTTCGGTAGCATTTCTTGCTTCGGAGGACATGTTAAGCTATGACTGTATTCGATTGACTACAGTCGTGTTAAACCAAGTCAGATTCCATTCAGCGGTTTGAAAACTCTGACACCAAGGTTAGTCAAGTCAATTGACACGATGAGGATATACCACATTCAGCTTAACGTGAAGCCCTTGATGTCGCCCTTATCTCGGACCTAACTTCCTTAGTAATCTTGACTTGTTTTAAGTGGCATCTTGAATGTCCTATAAAATGAAGATTTTTTCTATTCTATTATATTCTGGAAAAAAATCACGCTTTTATCACAATGAGAACAATTTTAACGAAAACGTTCAATTTGCCGCCCCACTATGGAGTCAGTAGGGTCAATAGAACGAATGCGTATGTATGTATTTAAATCCTTTAATGTTTGTGTATGTATTTCATGTAATCTTGACTTGTTTTAAGTGGCATCCTGAATGTCCTATAAAATAAAGATTTTTTCTATTCTTCTATTCTATTCTATTATATATTCTATTCTTATCGTTATTAAGTACCTACTTTAGCAAAAAAAATGAAATCAAGTTTCTCATAAACTATATAGTTTCAACTAAGTTTCACAGAGAACTATAGTTTTATATTAATAAAGTAATAACTTCTAGTTGCAATTGCAACTAGGAAATTCTAGTTTTGACTTAGGCAGTAAATAAAAACAATTTTTAACTAGATTAAACGTGTTAAAACTAATAACGTATGGACCTCAAGTAAGGCAGAAGCAGTATAATTATAACTCGGTTTTTAATTTGAATTTCAATCACCCAAGGCAATAAAAAAATGACAGTCAAACAAAATGTATTCCCTGATTTTGCAAATTCCCATTTCGTTACACTATCAAATTTTACCAAATAAAAAGAAATGTCATACATATACGAAACCGATAATAGATTAAAGATAAAATTCCACATGTAATTACTCAAAAACCTATTTTGTAAGGTATTTTACAGTTACCTTATTGATAACAAGTTTTTTATATAAAAGAAAATAGTTTAATTATTATTTTATTATTTAATATCTTTA
The DNA here is from genome assembly GCA_949987775.1 of Aproaerema taeniolella. Lineage (NCBI taxonomy): Eukaryota > Metazoa > Arthropoda > Insecta > Lepidoptera > Gelechiidae > Aproaerema > Aproaerema taeniolella. The sequence continues at coordinate 2,867,156 of OX465266.1, forward strand.
AAAAAGAATAGTGTGGCGTTTAGTAAACTAATATTTAAAATGAGGTTTATTGGGGCTGTTGTTCTGGCTGTGGTGTTTCTGGTGTGTATTTCTATTTATTTAGTGTAACAAACATTATTATTCATCTATACATATTACACATATACATATAACAATATTATAAAGAGGAAAGATTTGATTGTTTGTTTGTTTGCATCGAATAGACTCCAAAACTACTGGATCGATTTGAAAAATTCTTTCACCATTAGAATCCTACATTATCCGGGATGGACATAGGGTACATGATTTTCCCGAATTTCCACGGGAACGAAGTCCCGCGCGGGAAGCTAGTATAAGCATAAATCTGTGCCGTGTGGTGATCGGTTGAGAATAACACCACCGATGGGGTCTTTTCGTGGGTGTCGTAAGAGGCGAATAAGGAAACACAAATGAGACCTACCTCCTAGTAATCCATCTTAGGCAACGACACTTCATTTTTTTCTGAATCTGAGCTGTCGTCCTTTGGTTTCATGCGGTGTGGTAGGCTCTGTAAAGGGCCGTCTGGTTCGCGACCACTCTCCTACCGAAGTCCGACGCCAAACAGCTTGCTGTGTTCCGTCGGTGCGTGGGAGTACCAGTGCCTTTGTAGGCATTTTCTGGGATAACTCGCTCCATCGTCGACCTCATCTTTGACCTTTATGGTCGAGATTGAGGTCAAGAGTTAACCCATCTTATAATTAAAAAAAAGACTCAAATCGTACCTAAGATCGACGACGATGCGAAATTAATGTATCTAATTTTATCTCGTTATATTTCAGGTCCAAAGCAGCGAAGCGATGATTCCGGCCTACTCCATCTCAGCTCTAAGACTTGCCTTCGACGAGATATCCACCATCTTACCAGTGGCCAACCAACTGGCATGCCTCCTCATCCCATTCCTCATAAACCTTATCAATAACCTCAATAACCTCTCCAACATCGTTCAGAACCTTACCCCAGCTCTGCTACCCTACTTTGGATGTACTCTACCTCTTTTATATGCAACTCTAACTGATCTAGCATCTGTCCTTTTCTTGTATATAAGTGTTCTTATATCTCTGTTCCGTTCTAATGTCTTACAAGCTCCAGGGTTACTCTTAGGCCTTGTAGCGCAAGTCCTGAACTTAGTTCTAGGGTTATTGAACGGGCTTGCTGATGGAACAGGGTTATTATCAGGATTATTAAAGCTTATTACCAATATTGTTGTCGAGTTAGAGAAGCTGTTGATTTAGATTCTTGTTTTTTAAGTAAATAAAAAAAATTGAATTTTTCTTGATGTTTTTTGTTGTTGTTAACCAATACTTAATTTCATACACATACTTTATTTCTCCCAAATACATAGTAGGCTATACGACTAAAAAAAACTATTTAGTCCGTCAGTTAAATTATCAAAAAATTTTGGACACGTATTTTTTCTTTTTTCTCATAAACGAAAAAATGACGACGATACAGTGCGTTAAAGTTACGCGTGACGTCACGCCTAGGTACAATTTTTTACTTGGAAGTGACGTCACAAGCCCCCACTCTGGAACTTTGATGCTCTTTAGGCGCGCATTTATGAAGGCGTCTCAGTCGTGAATCGAGCTTCAGTTCCACTGAGTGTCATCTGCTGAGTGACATTCAGGTGAAATTTTATAATGTCACTCAGTAGATGCCAGGTCTGATCTTTGTTTACATGAGTGAGTCAGAGTTTCAGCTGATAGCTGACATAATTCAACTTGAAATGATTTCTTGAATAAGATCAATGCTTAACAATTGATTTGAACTCAAATCTAATCTTGAATGTTAAGTATGAGTTCAAATTGACATTTGTGACGCCTTCATGAATACGGACTTAAATCTTTGTATTTTTTACTAATTTGATCAAGCGAAAAATATGTGTCCCGTATCAGCTCTCGTGAATACGCGTTTTTTATCATAATATCTTCACAACTCTCCGAGATATAAGGGGATCGCACTTTTTCGTGAAATCGGAGCCTATACTGGAGCGAACGGAAAGACATTCCAATGTCAAAAACATTTCTAGAGGATTCCAGAAAAACGGATGAAGTAGTCACCATTGTCTTCCGCTGCCATTAAGATGCCATTGGTTAGTTGAATAGACGCCTGTACATAATGTTACCACAACCAGTGGCGTAGGTAGGTAAACAAAGGCCCTGGGGCTAAAAATTAAACTAGGGCCTAAACTAAACTATTTAAAATCGTTTTTTCTGTATTTGTCTTGTTCTGAATTCAACGTACTCCAGCTTTATCGTACCTAATCCAGATTTGTCGAACTCCAGATTAGTAATTGTTTCTTCATCTTCATCAGCCCATATACGTCCCCACTGCTGGGGCACGGGCCTCCCTCAATAACATAAGGGGTAAATGCCATACTCACCACGCTTGGCAGACGGTTTGGCGAGGGTTTTGATATACTTAATTGCAGAGTTTTCCTTGTCTGTGTGCAGATGAACTTGCTTGCATATTTACCTTAGTCGCCTTGTACGACACCTCGGCAAGAAAGAAGGTGGTCCTATTCTACTCTGCCGGGGACTCACACGGCGTAGTAAATTGTTTGGAATTGCAGAATTATTGCGTTCCTGGAATCTGGTTTATTTATATTCCGAATGTGGGAGAAATTTTCACTAGTTCAATTTATAGTTTGTTAGTCAGAGTCCGAGGGGCCCCCTGAGCTTGGGGGCTCCGGGGCACTGCCCCATCTAGCACTCCGGTAGCTATGCCACTGACCACAACTCTGTTTATCTTAACTACCAGCTACAAAAAATAAAATAAAATAATATTTATTACCCTCTATCCTTCCACGCTGGACTGGGAGTGAAACAAAAACTTAGAATGTGCCAGCTGCCTACTCTTCCCAGGCATACTGTAAAAATCAGTTAGTGGGACGTGAGGGTCTTGCTGTATCATGGGCGAAAGGCTGACCACCTCTCACCATTACACAACATGTTCCATCTAATAACCCTCACCATTTGTGACAAACGTGGCATTAAGTGGTTTTCTATAACCACTGATGCTCTGCCTACCCCGTTAGGGATTACAGGCGTGAGCGTATGTATGTATGTGTACTCAAAAGGAAGTTTACAAAAATAATAGGTCTTTACCTATGAAATTGCCGTTTTTTCATATAATATTTTTGGAAAACTGAATTTTCCATACTAACGTTTTTGGATTTTTCTCGGGAATGCGAAATCCAAATTTAGCAAAATTTTGTGGAAAGGTTTGGACAACATTAAGTTAATTTTTATCATACTTACTTTATTGAAAGTTGTAACTGTAACAACGGTACAGCAAAAATAAGCAATGAAACGGGCAATGGATGAAACGAGCTATATTTAAGCAAATAAATCTAAAGTAAATATGTATTAATTTGACTCAATATCTCCGTTATTTTCGAGCCACGCGCATTGTAGGGTTCCGTAGCAGCATGGTTCAAATACATTCTTATTAATCCCAACAGTGTTTGGCACTTGGTCGACTATTACTCGCAAACTTGAAGGACCAACTTATGTGTGATAGTTTTCCTTTAAATTTCGTTGTATATTCTACCAACGTGAATTTTTTCACATTTTTAGAAACAACCGTTTAGCAGGTATAGGGGGGGACACTTGTGTTTGACAAAAATTTTCACTTAAAAAAATTATATTTCGCAAACGGAGTGCTGAATCGAAAAACGTTCTTAGTAAACCCCTTCTATCTTTTAAAATGCTATCCTATGACACCCCACTCAATGATATTGGAAAAATTCATCGCCCTTTCACGTCTATGGGAGACACCCGAAAAAATTTTTTTTTCCAAGATTTTACTCTACAGTTCTGTCGGCGTGATTCATATATATAATCATGCTTAGTTTCAGCTCTGTAGTACCAAGGGTTTCTTAGGAAACCTGCGGACAGACGGACAGACGGACATGGCGAAACTATAAGGGTTCGTAGATTACTACGGAACCCTAAAAAGCGTTAAATTGCTTTCTTGTGACCCCTAACTCAGCTTGTATTGCAAGGATCAAGACAACACTCATACATTGTAATGTATCACAATCAGAAGCTATCCTCCAAGTACAAAGCCGGGTGTAGCAACTAGTGGCGTGTCCTTTGTGACTCTCAATGAATGACGTCAAAGGCAGGTCGGACGCGTAGTTACAAAACGCTTTCTTTTAAACTTAGATTTAAGGCGACTACAGCACTCGATAAAGGCAGCACACATAGGAATAGTACCATCTCCGTCTCTCAACAGGCCTGGGCCGGCAGTGCGAACAGTGTCGATACACGAAGTTTACGGACTATGAAAACGTGCGTGCGTAAAAACATGTTCGAAAGTTAGAAAAATGAGATTTATGTAAAGGTAACAGCTTAAATCGAAAAATGCGTAACTATTTATCGAGAGTGTTCAATCACGAACATTTTGATAGCAAATTCAAGTTCCTGTGTGCATTTTACTATCGTTTTTACAGCTTAAAAGATACACAATATTGGGTATTTAGAGATGACTTTGTGAGCTTTTTCTATAGAACCAAAAGTGCTGAATCATGTTTTCAGCAAACTACTTATCTAGTTTATGTCCTGAGTATTATCGTAGTATTTTTTTTCTTCGATTCAATGCAGTGCGTCATGCTTATCTACGCATCATAAAATCGTAATTTAGGTGCTGTAGTCGCCTTTATGATTCAAAACGGTTTTACATTCATAAGTTTAATTTATACCGTATGGTGATTGGTTAAAAAAACACCACTCCATCACTTTCCGTAGGTGTCGTAAGAGGCGACTAAGGAAACAAGAATGAGACCTGTCTACTACTAATAATTTGTTTTACATCTGAGGTGTCGTCCTATGGTCTCATGCGGTGTGGTAGGCTCTGTAAAGGGCCGTCTGGTTCGCGACCACCCTCCTACCGAAGTCCGACGACAAACAGCTTGCTGTGTTCCGTCTGTGCATGGGAGTACCAGTGACTTAATATAATTTTCTGGGTTAACTCGCTCCATCGTCGACCTCATCTTGACCTCATTACTGTCCTAACTTGATGTAACTTGCTTAGTACCTTGTTTTATTATGTTGGTGTGCAAGTCCTGTAACAAATGAAGTCCTTAAAAAATTAACAGATTTCGTGCCTTACACGACTACCGAGCACATTAAAATGAATCTACGGAATCCGAAAAAATGTCACTCTTACTTTTTGACTTTTTTCAAAAAGGTTAGGCTACAGGGCAAACCCTTAACACGATCGTCTTTGTTTTAGGCTCAAATTGTAGCTGACTAAATTGTCCAGAGGAGTTTTACTCAAATTTTGGATATCATTCTTTCTTGCCAAAATATCGAGCGCCAAAATCAAAAATTCGGGAAAAACTTTTTTTTCCACTATTTCGGCCATAACTTTTTTCGTTTTTGGTTTTCTCGAATAGTTCTTTTTGCATATTACAGCTCTCGTAAATACGCGTATTTTGAGTTTTTTTTTAATAATATATCTTTACAACTCTCCCAGATATAAGGGAATCGCATGTTATCCTCTGTATTATCATTGCACAATCTATATCTATACATACTAGCTTTCCGCCCGCGGCTCCGCCCGCGTGGACTACAGGTTATATCGTGCCCAACTGTGGGATAAAATGTAGCCTATGTCCTTTCCCAGGCTCTAATCTATCTCTGTACCAAAATTCATCAAAATCGGTTCAGCGGTTTAGGCGTGAAAAGGTAACAGACAGACAGACAGACAGACAGAGTTACTTTCGCATTTATAATATTAGTAGGGAAGTAGGGATAGTAGGGATTATAAAGAGGAAAGATTTGATTGTTTGTTTGTTTGTCTGCATCGAATAGGCTCCGAAACTACTGGACCGATTTGAAAAATTCTTTCACCATTAGAATCCTACATTATCCGGGATGGACGTAGGGTATATGATTTTCCCGAATTCCCACGGGAACGAAGTCCCGCGCGGGAAGCTAGTAAAGAATAAATACATATATATATTTCCAATGTCAAAACATAGTTTGTTTCAAAAAGCTTCAGCAACAGAATTTAGACTAAACGCCGCCAGAAGGGGGGTGGAACACCCTCAATGGTGGGGTGGAAAACGGTGGGAGGAGGTAGGGGATGGGAAAATCTAATAGCCTACTCTGTGAATATATAAAAATTATTCTGTTTGCAATACATTTCTTGTGGTTGTTTGACGGCGTTGATTGTGGTTGATTGACAGCCGGTTTGGTCGAGTGATAGTGACGCCGCCTCTTGATCGGCGGGCCCTGGGTTCGATCCCCAGTCGGGGCAAACTTTGTGTAAAAAGGAGATGTTTGTTCTCGGGTCATGGGTGTTTGTGTTTGTCTTTACTTGTGTTCCAAGGGACCCACAACAGAAGGGAAAACCTTAATGTGGGCCTTTGAGTGTGCAGCGTTTATTATTATTATATCAAAATATGTGAACGTGTATCTAAAGCCCGTATTACAGAAGGAGACTCAAGTCTTCATCTATACTTGAGTATAGATCAGAATCTGAGTCGCGTTCTGTAATATGGATCTAAAAACGTATATAACATAAATAAATAAACCTTTGAATAGGGATGTTGACAGTGTTTGATTTTATAAATTATTGTATGTGAAACAAAAAATAATGCTAGAAATATAATATCCGAAAACAGCACTGAAATTTAATAGCTTATAACTTATTTATTTCTCAATAGTTTTCAAAAATTATTTCGGTTTTGGGTTTTGGATTCAGTTCCTTTTTAAGAAAAAAAATATTAAAAAAAAGTCAACATCCCTATTGAGAACCTCCTCCTTTCTAGTTGAAGTTGTTTTTATTGCTGTTTTTTATTTATTTTTGAAGTCAATAAAAAATGTATATAAAGAATATTTTATATCCCTATCAATTTATAATTTTTAATACTTACTTCAAGTAGGGGTCGGGCCGACAGTTTCACTCATTGATCAACCCTTTCCTCTCCGTAAATGAACTGGTGCTGGAATTTATCGTAAGTATCAATTAGCGTCTATCCCGCTTTTCAAGGTCACAATTCTGTGCCCAAAGTAGCCTGGAAATAATTTCTACTGAGCAATAAGGCCGCCTAATTGTACATTGTGCCTATTTTTACCATGTTTCTGTAATTGTATGTTATTCTGTGCTAATAACTATTGTATGTATGTATGTATGTATTTATACACACACCCTCACATACATACACACACACGCACACACACACATATACGAGCATTTAACCAAATATTTCCTACTCAATTTTGATCAGACTACCTTTTTCTTTTCTTTTTGTTAATACTTATTCAAAGACGTACCTACCGTGTCCACCTGGTCCGGAGCAGGAGAGGCTGGTAATCTGTAACACAGGTCTCCCTAGTACAGATACCAGTCTCTCACATAGATTATTTGTACTGTACCTCTTAGATTAAGTAAATTTTTGTAAACCATATTCTGTGTGAGAGAACAAATAAAATTTATTATTATATTATATTATTATTATTCTTTATTGTACATGAGCAAAAGTTACACAAGACACAATATAAGAAAAACTGTATAAAGGCGGACTTATCCCACAAGGGGATTTCTTCCAGTCAACCCATTGAGTGTTTGAGAGGAAGGAGTACCGAGTAGCATTAAATATACAATACACGTAATATATACAGTTATACAAATAATATATAAGTATATAAATAAATATATACATATTTATAAATAAACCACAAAATGCGAGAGGATTGTATTAACTTATTTCTAAAGGAGCAGCAATGTATTTAAAACCTTAGAATAACCTTACTAGGAATGAATAGCAGAATAAACGAAGGTGAGGGTTCATTGATAGCTCTCTCACCAAGGACTCTCATTCTGACACTTATTTCACTCATAAATGAATAAAAACAAAAAAAATAACCGGTTTTGACGGCCGGTTTGGTCGAGTGGTAGTGACGCTGCCTCTTGATCGGCGGGTCCTGGGTTCGATCCCCAGTCGGGGCAAACATTTGTGTAAAAAGCAGATGTTTGTTCTCGAGTCATGGGTGTTTGTGTTTGTCTTTATGTGTGTTCCAAGGGACCCACGACACAAGGTAAAACCTTAGTGTGGGCCTTTGAGTGTGTAGCGTTTTTTTTTTTTCTACGCCATTTTGATTCAATTTCTTCTTACTCTGCGGGCTTTCTGCCCGCGGCTCCGCCGAGTGGACTACAAGTTTTATCTTGCCCAGCTGTGGGACAAAATGTAGCCTACGTCCTTTCTCAAGGTCTAATCTATCTCTGTACCAAATTTCATCAAAATCGATTTACTATTAGGCGTGAAAGCGTAACAGACAGTGGAGACTAGAGGGATCTCTGAACAAGGGACTACTCCGTAATATCTACGATCGACGGACGGCAGATAATTGTCACTACCTGTCACTGTCACCTGTTTAGTGCACGACAGTGTTACTTTCGCATTTATAATACAGGGTGAAAAAAAAAGAAAAAAAAATTGTGTTCTGTAAGTGATACTGGTTCAGGATTTTGAATATAGCTAGGAGGTTTTTTATCACCTTGTATTAGTAGGATTTAGTAGGGATTAAGGCCCGAATTCTTGAAGGCGTCTCAGACGTGACTCGTGAATCGAGCTTTAGAACAGCTTTTAATATGAGATTGTATTCTAGAACGTCACTTTTTTTGATCAAAGTTCCACTGAGTGACATCTACTGAGTGACATTCAGATGGCATTTGTAATGTCACTCAGCAGATGTCAGGTCTGATCTTTGTTTAGATTAATGAGTCAGGATTTCTAACTTTTCTCTTTGAGCATTCCCGCGTTTTTTTTCCTGTCATCTATCAGTTTTTGATACTTTAGTCAGTTCCACCGTTCCTATTCAATGTTAAATGTTGAAATATATACTAATATTATAAAGAGAAAAGATTTAATTGTTTGTTTGTTTGCTTGAATAAGCTCCGAAACTACTGGACCGATTTCAAAAATTCTTTCACCATTAGAATCCTACATTATCCCCAATGAACATAGGCTACATAATTAAATGTGAAAGTTTGTGCGGATGTATGGATGTTTGTTACCCTTTCACGCTCAAACGGATGGACCAATTTTGATCAAATTTGGTATGGAGGTAGCTGATATCCTGGTTTAACAAATAAGTTACAAAATTTTTCAAAATTCTCATGGGAACGAAGTCCCGGGCGAATTATTTGGGAATTATTTTATATCATAATTCCCAAGTAATTCTCAATTTGCTACGTAAAACGTAAAAATATTGTCAATAATACCAAAAATGCAAATGAATAATTTTCCACGTTAAAAACGTATGAGTCACCGACTTCAATCCTAACAGTTCGCACAAAGTAGATATCTAGTATTTTTTGTGGACTACAATGCTTATGGCGTAGAAACCGCGTAGAAATGGCGTAGAAACCGGTTAGCAGATAACTACAAGCAGAAATGTCATTCATTTATTTAGATGATGTTCTAGTTTGTAGTATTTTTTTTTTGTTGTTTTTTTTTTAAAGCGCTGAATCATTTTTAATAAAATTTATATGAGACCTCTTCAGGAGTATACTCTTTCGAACAAATAAAGAATTATTCAAATCGGTTTATAATTGCCGGAGTAATCGCGTAACAAATATACAAAAAAAGAAATACAGTCGAATTGAGAACCTCCTCCTTTTTTGAAGTCGGTTGAAAAATTAGATGAGATCAAATCGGGTTTAAAACTAGTTTCAGCTGACAGCTGACATAATTCAACTTAAAATTCTTTCTTGAATGAGATCAATGCTTAACATCTGATTGAACTCAAATCTAGTTTTGAACGTTGATAGTTCAAAATGGCATTTGAGAGGCCATAAAGAATACGGGCGGAAGTGACCTTAAATTAGTTAACGAAAAAAGTTATATAAGCCCAGTGGCGCGTGCTGATCTTAACCGGTCAGTGAGGTAAAGCAACGTACTTAGAGGCAGACCTGATGGGTGACCAAAGTGACAATTTATCACGAGCGTTTCCGTGCTTCAGAGGGCGTGTTAAGCTGTCGGTCCCGGCTGTTGTCGATTGACTACAAAACCAAACTAATTATAGGATGCTATTCAAGATCTGTAAAATTCTTCCAATTAGCCTTAAGCATAAGTATGTTCTAGCTGTACAAAATCACGGCTCCATCTCATCTTTAACACTTGTTGATAGTGACGACCATGTAACAAGTTCTGTGACCTCAGGCAAATTTGTTGTACCTAGAGTCACCAATTACTTTGGAGATAGGACTCTAAAAAAGAGAGTACCTTATTTTCTCAACGGTTTGCCTGAGTTCATAAGATCAGAGACCAAGATAGGCAGATTTAAAAAAGATTTAGAAAAGCATCTGCTCCATTCACGTGAAGCTGAATAGATTTTCAACATATTTGTAAGAAGCAGTGTAATTTTTATGTTTAATAATTTAAATAAATAAAATAAGTCAGGGCCATTGTGCGGTTTGAAAACTCTGACACTAGGGTTAGCCAAGTCGCCACACACTTGACTATACCTACACGAGAAGAAGAACGTGCCCACCAAGCTGAACAACTTCCCCCAAGGAACATTTTAAGTAAAAATTGTCACCATTTGTCATCATTTGTCACCATTTCACACACACACACACACACACACACACACACCACACACACACAGCACGCACACACACACACACGCATACAATGGCTTGTACACACAAATAATTAATACATATAATGTTGTTCAATGTTCACGGCCCTACTCTAATTTTTAAATCTGTTTTTATTTTAATTTTATTATTATTTTATTTTATTGTAAAAATTGTACCTTTTACCAAGACTTCAATTCAAATATCTACCTAGTTATGGAAGAGCGGAGCTTCCCAACACAAGTATTTTTTATTACTCAAAGGGAGAGCTCCTGTAACATGTAATGTAAAATTAGTCTAAGTTACGGTAATAAACTATTTTTTTTTTATTTGCTTAGCATGAAAAGTCGAAATTTTATAAAAGACTTTTTTCAAGAAAGTTGTTTAATTTGATGGAGAATCGCCCCCTAAGGTTTTTCTAACTAATTTAAAGTTACCCCCTATTAGCGTAAGTATTTAAGGTCGCTCAGCGAGCTATGGAAAGGGCTATGCTCAGTATTTCTTTGAGGGATCGGATTCGAAACGAAATAATCCGTCAGAAAACCAAAGTTTCCGACATAGCCCGGCCAATTAGCAAGCTTAAGTGGCAGTGGGCTGGTCATATCTGTCGTAGAACCGATGGCCGTTGGGGCAGACAAGTTCTAGAATGGAGACCACGAATCGGCAAACGTAGCGTAGGGCGCCCTGTTACTAGGTGGGGTGACGATATTCGTAAAGTAGCGGGCAGTGGTTGGAGGAGGAGAGCTGAAGACCGAGCTCAGTGGCGTGCCACAGGAGAGGCCTATGTCCAGCAGTGGACTGATACAGGCTGATGTCGATGATGAGCGTAAGTATCTTTAATTGGCTATCTTCTTCATGCTGAATTAGGAATCTTCTTCTTCTTATCGTGAAGGTATAGTCAAGTGTGTGGCGAACTTGGCTAACCCTGGTTTCAGAGTTTTCAAACCGCACAATGGCCTCTGACTTGGTTTTAACGACTGTAGTCAATCGATAACAGCCGGGGCCGACAGCTTAACGTACCCTCCGAAGCACGGAAACGCTCGTGATAAATTGCCACTTTGGTACCCATCAGGTTCCCAAACCCCAGGTTCAGGTTCCCATCAGGTCACCCATCAGGATTAGGAATGAAAGAAAAACTTAGAATTTGCACCTGCACATCTTTTCAGGCATGTTATAGCAGTCAATGGGCTTTTTATAATTCGAAAACGGCACGGCAAAATTGTATTATCATTGCCTCCTATGTGATAGTAATACTAGAAGCTGAAAAGATAGGAGGCAATGGTAATTCAAATATGAATTGCTGTGCCGTGCCGTTCGTATTATAAAAAGGCCCAATGGGCGGTTTACCACTTGGCGGCACGGCAACGGCACGGCACCGGCGCCGGTAACCAAGGAAACGACTTATGAAAAGGATTTATGAAAAGGAGTCATCGCCGTGCCGGTGCCGGCGCCGGTCAGTGGAAAAACCTGTCATATGTTTTTATATAATTATAAATGTTTACTTCCCACCGTTGCCGGCGCCGGTACCGTGCCGTTGCCGTGCCGTCAAGTGGAAAACCGCCCATTGCGTGGGACGCAAGGATAAATGTGGTACAGTGGGCGAAAAGCTGCCAATCTATCTCCACTATCATTATGTTCCATCTAATGACCTTCAGAATGGTGTTCCGCCATTTCCGGGGAAGATACCCGGCGGCTTACACTCCCGGAAAATTACCCGGGAAATAGTGTTGACTTTTGTAATGGTTGAAATCTAAGGGATTTTGTATATATTAGCATTCCGCTCGGGACTTCGTTCCCGTGGTAATTTGGGAAAATCATGCACCCTATGTTCATCACAGATAATGGAGGATTCTAATGGTGAAAGAATTTTTCAAATCGGTCCAGTAGTTTTGGAGCCTATTTATTGCAAACAAACAATCAAATCTTTCCTCTTTATAATATGTATAGATAGATAGATAAGCTTAGACCAGATACACATATGTATGTATAAACTAGCTTTCCGCCCGGACTTCGTTCCCGCGAGAATTTGGAAAAGTTTTGTAACTTATGTGTTAAACCAGGATATCAGCTACCTCCATACCAAATTTGATCAAAATTGGTTCATCCGTTTGAGCGTGAAAGGGTAACAAACATCCATACATCCGCACAAACTTTCACATTTTTAATACACACATCAACACGGTCTAGGGATATTGCACGGTTTTTCACACAAAAGAGGTCTGTTTGAGAAGCTGTAAAAGCATACTCGAGATACATGGAGCGCTATAATTTTCAGACGAGCAAGTGCTAAACCTGAATTTTCAATTCTAGTCAATAAATTTTGTTTTACTTGAAAGTTGAAAGTTTTACTTGAAAGTAAAAGAAAATTTATTGACTAGAATTGAATATTCAGGTTTAGCACTTGCTCATCTGAAAATTATTACCCTCCAAGTACCTCGAGTATGCTTTTGTAGCCTCTCTAACAGACCTCTTTTGTATGAAAATTGATGTGTTATAGGATGTTCAGCGATTCCAGTGTAGTTTTAGGATTAAAACAATAAAATTTCCTAATTATCTTCCTGTTTTTGTTATGTGTAACTTTATTTTTTCTCTTTCTTCACCCTGTATCTGTTTTGAAATTATTTGTTCATACCTTTCGTAACGTTAATATGAATGTTTTGGCACCTATTTTGGTAGCACAATTAATTAGCAATAATTATTTGAATATTTATTATTTTGTAAGTATTAGTGTAGTTACTAAAAGTTCTCCTAAAAATAAAACATGGCCCATCACACTCCCCACAAAGGGTGAGCCTGTGGGGACATGTAATGGGTTTCCCTTCGAAACATTGAAGGGGGTAAACCTACGAGCACTCAACCCTATATAGAGACGTTATACAAGGCGACCCGAACCTGTCAACTCGTCAGTGGCTAGTGACTGATATATAACGCACGCCCTAGCGATTGTGTTCGAAATCTCTTCGGATTACTTCGCACCTAATTGACAAAAAGTTGACAAAATCGTTTTCTTTCAAATTTGCATGTATTACGTCTCTATATAGGGTTGAGTGCTCGTAGAGGTAAACAAATGCCTGAGTAAAATAAACAACCACCGTAACAACTTATTTTTAACTAGTAAAAATGGTAGTTACTATTTACTCGAATAGGTGTACCTATTAATAGTATATAAATAGCAGGTTTCCGGTGGATAGGTACGCACTACCCACTCAAAAGAGGGGTTGTACATAGCAGCGGGGGATGATTGCGAATTTTAGTCGCAGATTCGCCTACACCGCTGTTTTTTCGTAAGGGGTAACCATTAGGTAACGGTACTTTGGGGGTTGTTCTCGCCATTAAACTAAACCAGTTCTTACGAAGAATCTAAAAAAAATACTACGATGGCAACTCAGCTGATCACACAAGTGTGACTAAGGCAACACAAATGAGACCTGCCGAAGTCCGACGACAAACAGCTTGCTGTGTTCCATCAGTGCGTGGAAGTACTAGAGTCTTAATGTAATTTTCTATCTCGTTCCAGAGTCGACCTCATCTACGACCTTAGTCAAGATTGAGGTCAAGAGTTACCCATCCTATAACAAAAAAACCGGCCAACACGGACTCCTCCAAAAATCGCTTCAGTCTTTCAGTCGCCGTATTCCTCCCACATGCCTACCCACCCCCTTACATATCCTATCATGCGCAGTGGAGCGCCCTGTATAGATCGCCAGTCGAACAGCGTTCATTCAACAAGCAGGACGATGTTTCGGTAAGTGAACAGCCTGTATAAAAGCTTTTTATAGAACACCATTCACTTCCACCAAGCGTATTTTGACTTGATCATCTTTTGTTTCCATAGTGGTAGGTAGTCATCTGGGGTAGTTACCCTCAGTTTGCATTGTGTTTCGTGTTTTCTTATAATTTTTACTAACATAGTGTTTAAGTTAAATTGTTACTTACATTGGATCTATGGGTCTAAAAATAAACGTTTTTTTTATTGTGGGATGAAATTTAAAAAAAACTGATGGTATAGAAATTTGGGTATACAATACAATTGTGTTTTGCTGTTACATGTCTATTACCTACATCCAAAATTTAATCACACCACTCGACAGCTAGAATCAAAGGATTTATTACGTTTATGGCTTAAGTTTAGTACATAATTCGCGAGTCGACAAAATCAGTTTCGTTAATTTTTGACATTATACACAGAATATAGTTTAACGGACATCAAGTCTGTGGATGCTAATATCTTTATTATAAAAAAAAAATATAGTTTAACCTAGGTTTAATAATTAAAATTAAGAACTATGTACTTCATTGTTATTTAATTGATTGCATTAAGCATGTTTATTAATTTATTAGAATGCAGAACTTAGTGCTTCATTGGTGTTTTGTTGAATATGCCAAGATTTTCCCATGAATTTGTGGGATAAAATTTTGCCTGGAGATTTTCATAAGATCTTTGTAGTTTTTGAAACGTTAGAGTTACGTTTATAATTAGGGTAGAGCTTGGATAATGGGTGATATGTAGTTATTCAGTGATAGTTTATTTGTCCTCTATTTTATGCCACATGTTAGTATGTAACTTGTTTGAAAAATTTATTATTTACAAAAAAAAATTAACAGTCACTGTTGCAAGCAATTCTATTGACTACGACACGTAGCAATTTTCACTCTGACGTAGCAATACCAGGTATGTGTCAACATAGGCTACTTTTTCACGTGAACTTCAAAAAAAGGAGGAGGTTCTCGATTCGACCATATATTATTAATTTTATAAAAAAAATTTGTATGTTTATTACACAATGTCTCCGTCAGTTTCCACCGTGTGGTGATCGGTTGACACCACCCCACCACCCCATCTCTTTCCGTGGGTTTCGTAAGAGGCGACTAAGTAAACACAAATGAGACCTGCCTCCTAGTAATCCATCCCAGGCAACGACACATCATTTTTTTTCGGAATCTGAGGTGTCATCATATGGTCTCATGCGGTGTGGTGGGCTCTGTGAAGGGCCGTCTGGTTCGCGACCACCCTCCTACCGAAGTCCGACGCCAAACAGCTTGCTGTGTTCCGTCGGTGCGTGGGAGTACCAGTGCCTTTATAGGCATTTTCTGGGTTAAATCGCTCCATCGTCGACCTCATCAAGATTGAGGTCAAGAGTTAACCCATCTTATAATAAAAAAACACAAAAAATAAAAATCGGTGGTGCCATATAAATTTTATTAAAATTCATTTAGCGCTTTCATTTTGGCTTGTAGTTTTCTGCTTATAAGCATCGTGAAATGAAGTCGGTTGGTTCTTACACTGAAAAAAAAACTTGATAAATTTGATAAAAAAAGCGTTTGTAGCTATCAAGGAACTTGTTTGTTCACGAGCGCATAAAGTAATATGATTATGGAAATAAAGTTAGGTTGATTGAGAAACAGACAAGTTGTCTTGATATAATAACACAAAGAAATGATCAATTCAATTAAGTTTGGTTATCAGATCTCTCATTTGTTTTGATTGAATTTATAACGAACACGGTAATGGTTATCAAGTATTTTTGTAGTTTTAGTAATGGCTATGCTTAATTTTATAAAGTAATTGTATTCTGCAAATAAAGAACTTGATTACTATAAATTGGTAACTTGATTCATTTGATTTTGTTTGACATTAGAATCAAATATCAACTTATTTTGTTCTATGAAGTTTTTTCAATATTTGAATTAAGATAATTAATAATATCTAAGAAGCATTTATTTAATGTAATAAACTCAATTGACTGTGTAAAAATATTAATATTGTTAAATTATTCAGGTATCCTGCTTAAAGCTATTAAGTATTATTATTGGGACTATCAGGAAAGATATAGGGAATTAATTTTAGGGATGATAATTTCTAAAAAATAATAATTGCAGGAGTGATTATAAATTGTTTTTATTCAATAATTACACTAACAATAACACGGTCTCCAACTCTGTTTTACATTGATCAAATTGTTCCTTACACTAGTATATTTTGTTGGTGAAGTCTGCTGCGTTTTCTCTGCTCTTACGAGACTTGTATCATGTGTTGGCAGATATTCATCAATCAGTACTGGAAGGTCCTGAAATATGTCCATCAGAATTAATCATATATACCTAATCAACTAGCTAGCATTCATTGAACACCTTACTCTGACAATCTATAGGGTAAATTAAATACATAAGTATGTGCTTTTTCTTGGTTCAAACCAAACTAGCACAATTAATAAAAAAAATATGAATAGAAATTTAAGTTGTGATCTGTTTTCATTCAGAAATTAAATCTTATATATAGGTATTTGTTAAGCCTGTTTATTTCAGTAAATCTAAAACAATAAGTACACTTTTTATTTTTAGCTTGATTTTTGCAAAAAGTGGCCTTTTTTTAGGAGATAGGTACCTACAGTAAGCTTTAATACTGAAGCGCTCGTAGCCCAATGGCTCTCGCTGATCTCAACCGATCAGTGAGGTTAAGCAACGCACACAGAGACAGGGAACCTGATGGGTGACCAAATGAGGCAATTTACCACGAGCGTTTCCATGCTTCGGAGGGCACGTTAAGCTGTCGGTCCTGGCTGTTGTCGATTGACTTCAGTCGTTAAAACCAAGTCAGAGGCCATCGTGCGGTTTGAAAACTCTGACACCAGGGTTAGCCAAGTTTGCCTCATACTTGACTATACCTACACGATAAGAAGAAGAAGAGCTTTAAATACTTACAGTAGAAATATTTGACAAATCTATGTCTTCATTGGTTGTGTCGGTTGTGCTTGAACCCGCAAAATCAGCAGCCCACGCCTTACAACACCGAACAAAAAGGGCTCTTAGGCCCCAATTGAGGAATTATTTTCCTCAAGTCTTCAGTTGTAAGCGCTGCTAGAGCTTGAATGTTTATTTGGTTTTCTGTAATATTAGCAGAAAAAATACTAATAAATAGAATGTCAACTAGCCAAATATGAGTTGGACCATAGTAAAAGGGTTGGACCTTGGTTGGACTCACATCACATATTTACCGTCACAAATTCTAAAATCATTGATCACTTTACACTTGTGTTTATTTATCATACTTACAATACAATATACTTTATTGCACATCATACAGAACAGGACGGACAGAGCGAGAGATTTACTATGAGGGCGAAGCACAAGTAGGTAGGTAATTTTGATTTGCTAAAATGTTCCTTTACGTACCTACATTACTGATATAAATAAAATAAATAAAATAACGCTACACACTCAAAGGCCCACACTAAGGTTTTCCCTTGTGTCGTGGGTCCCTTGGAACACACATAAAGACAAACACAAACACCCATGGCCCGAAAACAAACATCTGCTTTTTACACAAATATTTGCCCCGACTGGGGATCGAACCCACCGCCAATCAAGAAGCAGCATCACTACCACTCGTCCAAACCGGCCGTACATTAAGTACTTCATTTTTATAGAATTGTTGTAATAGCAGCATCTAAAATTAACAACCAGTTCACGTGTGGGTAGCAACGCAACTCTAGGAACAGAAAATATGTATGTAGGTAAGTACTTACTTACGAAAAGAGGTCCCAGCTCCGGGAGCCCCCAGGCCGTGAGCAAATCTAAAACCTCATCCATCGTTCTAGTAACACTAGGTATACACAATACAACAAAGTTTCTATCACACACAGTCACTGTAATATATAATAATCAAAAAGAAATATCTCGCGATGTGACACGCACGATAGCCGAGAACAAAGTAAACTAAACACGCTTGGACTTGAACAGTTGAACTCGCGCAAACATTGGCATGATTGAACTGTCAACTGACATCTTTCAAATTATCAAGCGCGCGTTTGTTGTTATAAAGTTAAATGAATGAATGAATTATAAAATGATTCTATCAATAAATTTGTTGTATTTGAAATAAATAAGCTTTAATATTTCAGTCAATAAAAATCTTATTTAGATCAACTGATTGTGATGTGTAGGACTGATGAAGCAACTTGATTGATCTAACTAGGTAAATGATCACAAAATGAACATGTCTCGACAAGTTCGACATTAACAAAGTAAACTTATTAAATTCAACACATTCAACTTGATATACCATCAATCATTTTAGCTTTGTTGTGACAAAGAACCGTCAATTTTCGTTTTTTATATTTTCTTGTATGATTCAGTCATATATTTTTCTAACAAGCAAAATGTCATACTTGATTGGCTCGATTTTTTTCAGTGTACCTTTTTAAGTTGGTCAATTTTATTTGAAAGTAGTTCTCATGAGGTATTTCTTCGTAGTATAATTTTATTTTATTTGGGGAGCTTACAGCTACATACAATAATTTTAGGTACATAGAAAATACACCTAACAGCCAATTACAAGCTTCCACATATGGACAGAAAAAATTATAACTAAAGCACAACTTTAGCATGAGTCTTAAACTAAGTACAAAAAATCAAAATATAACTAAGCTGGAGTAATATATCATAAGAAATGTATATAAAGCTATTTAGAAAGAATTCTTTTTGCACTACCCACTTTGACCATAAACACTATAGACGGAGTACTTAAAACGTCACAGCACTTTTGAAAGAGATGCAAACATGTGAGTTCCTACAAGATAGTAAAAGATAGATTACTTTAACGCCATCTCTTTCTGCGTTAACCCATCGATTTGATGGCGTGACAACATAGACATAGAAATAAGGTGACAAACAAAGCGTTTGATCCATAGACATAGAAATAAGTTAAATACCACTAGACTGGCTGTTGTCAAATCAAAAACGAGACCACTTGATTTTCGCCATTTTGGCGCTGTAGTGAGGCCAAAAGTCGATTAGTCGATGTATTCCCAGCGGGGTAGGCAGGCAATCAGCTCAAGTTGTACTTTGCCTTAGTGCTTAGTACCTACTTTGCCTTGGCAATCAGCTCAAGTTGTACTTTTAACAAGTGAGGACCAAAAGTCGATAAGTCGACTATTTATGTTCTCTAGCGGAATGTAGAGCTTAATTTTTTCTTTTTCCCCAAAAGTATGTACCTAAGTATGAGATGATCTGTTTTTCTTACAGCAGAGCATCAATTTTGCGTAAACAATAAAACCATTTTCTCACATTAGCATGACTCAAACTAAAGAAATAAGCTTTATCTTTTGCATTAGTTTCAAAAACAATAATATTTAAAGCTGTGTTACTTTATAAAAAGTTAAAGTATGTAATTTTTCAAAACTGTACTCTTTTTTCAGTTTTGAAATATTATTCAATAGTTCATAAAGCCTACTACTATCCCTTAGCGGGGATCGTGACATGTTTCTAGTAACCCTTATGTATAACCTTTACCTTGAACATTTTCTTCAAATATTGTAGGAACACTACCAAATTTTAACAATTTCCTACTTCCTATGAAACAGTTAGGGTCAAAATGCTTCGAACATATTTCGTGGCTTTTCTTTGATGTCCAATTCTTCGAAACATTCATATTTTGAAGCCATTTTTTTTTAAACTTCGTCGGTTGGAAATCTGTTGTAAGAAATTTGGTTGGTTAGGTATTCTGTCTTACTGTTCTTATGAAGATTAGTAAACTCTTAAATATTTATCTAAAATCATTCAAGAGCGTGTCGAGCGACGCGCAAATTAATCAAACATTACTTGTTATCTTGAAAAGCTTAGGTACTAAGGTGTGATTACAGTTTTGTAGTATCAAGGGTCTCTTAGAAAATTGCGAGTAGACGGATATGGCGAAACTATAACTTTGTAGTCTACTACATAACCCTAAAAAAGTAATCATGGGTACTCAACAAAATAAAAACGGTTTTGTTTGCCATTGTACGTAACATTAAGTAATATTTTACACTAATATACCTATAACATGTTTCTATCGACATTGTTTTTATCGACTGTCTTTGGAAGCACTAGCGAAATAAAGCAGGCGAATCAAGCGAAATTGAAAATGCGAAAATTTTATCTTTTATAGTCATTTTAACATAACTATATATATACTTTGAAAAAGAGGAATGTCTTCCCGACAATTTCTAATCATTTAAAGTAGAATTAAGACGTTTTAAAACAACATTTTTCAATAAAACAGTTTGTAAAAAAACATACTTGTACATTGACCGATTATCTCCTTTTTTCTGTTTATATTTACAAACCAAGCATATTCTCATGGTCACAAAATTGAATATTAATAAAACTTTATACAAAAATTCACTTAGTCTTTAAAATTTTAACAAAATTTTAATATATTTCAATTTGTTTACAATTTACTGCGTCAAGTTCCGTTCAATTTGTCACTTTCAATGCGTCCTAAAGAGAAATGCTGTAATTTATAGAGGACTGCCAGTCCATACACTTTATGTCAGTGGTTTGATCTGCAGCTTCTGTCAGTCATTACGGTTTTTAAGGTTTTGCCTACATACTCAAAGGGTTTTGCGCATAAAGTTTATTCGTTTTTGTGGTGAATTTCTGAGAAAAGAGACTCAATTAGTTAAGTTGTTGTACAGATTTTGTACAGTGAAGTATGGTTGGACGCAGGGAAGGGGTAAACTATTGCTATCTAAAAGTGCACGCTCCTGGCTCCGTCTATGTGTAATTGGTTTAAATATTAACAGTAATTTTCTCGCAATAATTACGATAAAAGTCCCCACAATACAAGGGTATAATTTTCGGGTAATACAAAAAGCAAATAATTGCACAGAACCTTGTTTGTTCGCCCTTGGCCCGGATTTCTGTGTCAAGATCGGATTCGCCCGGTTTTCCGGAGTTTTTCCCGGATATTCGGAAACTTTTAGTATTTAGTGAAAGATACTCTGTATTTCTGTATGATTCTAGTTTTTTAGGAGTAATAGAATAATTAGGGGCTACCTGATGTCCGCAACTTCGTTTTCATTATTTTTACGTAGGTACAGGATTTTGATCGAACTAATATTTGACGTGATTTCTTAAATTGATGTAAACATTTTTCTTGCTTTTCACTTCTTGCTTTATTATTGTTTTTTTTTATGTGCGTGTTTATTTCTTATTAAATTTATCATCTACGATAGTTTTTGTTTATAATTATGTATTGTTGTTTTGTTATAATTTCGGGAACACGAAGTTTGCCGAGAGACAATAAAAAATAGGAGCACTGTAGGGATCTTACGTATTTTGAATGTTTCCCTTCTAGCAATGCGTTTCTACTTCAAATAAAATAAATTAATTTAAAAATTAAAAAAAACTCGACTGCGTGGTAAAAACTGAAAAGAAAAAACAAGTAAGCCCAGTAGTCGAGACTTTTATTATTGAATATTATTGAATAACATAACGATTTTAACAGTCGGGACCCATAAAAAATCCGGCTTCCTAATAATATTCAATAATAAAAATCTCGACTACTGGGCTTACTTGTTTTTTCTTTTCAGTTTTTATTACGCAGTCGGGTTTTTTTAGATTAATTTAATTTATTTTACACTTTTTAGTTAAGTCAGATATTTATGTTGGTTTATTGATCTCCTCATTAGCTGTATATAAATAAATGTAGCTAAGAACCATCTCGATCACGTCAGCTTGTAAGCAAAAAAACCACTTCGAAATCAGTCTATTAGTTTAGGAGCTACAATGCCATAGACAGACACAGAGATACAGGGATATACACATTAAACTTACAACCCCCTCTTTTTTGTAGGGGGTTAAAATTGCTCTCATTTTTCTCTAGTGAATAATTAACACTCTCATCTCTCTTCCCGCAAATTAATTCATATAATCCACAGTCTTATTTAAACAAAGCGCTAATTAAATGAACAATGGAAGACTAATTAATTTCCCTCCTCAAAGAGAACAGATTTATTTTATTAGACCTGGGTATTATACAGAGGAACTCTGAAGCTGAAATTTTATAAGGCTTTAGAAAACCTTTTCAAACTTGTAAAGGATTCGTGATGAGTTTGCTTTTTATCTCGCAAATAACTTTGTTCGCTTTGACTCTGCGTTTTCTTGTGTAATACAAAGAACTCTATAAACAAAATTTATGTAAAAAAGGTATTTGAGTATTGATAACTTCGTCTTTACCCAGTAGGGGGGGTCAGGTATCTCTTCAGCTGTACCTGGACAGATATTCCACTAACCAGTGGTGTCTGAATGGCGGTAGAATGATAATGGTGACACTTTATCCGTTCAGGTGGCGAAATTTAAAACTGACTAAACCGCCGTGTGGTGATCGGTTGAGAATAACCCCATCTCTTTCCGTGGGTGTCGTAAGAGGCGACTAAGGAAACACAAATGAGACCTGCCTCCTAGTAATCCATCCCAGGCAACGACACCTCAATTTGTTCTGAATCTGAGGTGTCGTCCTATGGTCTCATGTGGTGTGGTAGGCTCTGTAAAGGGCCGTCTTGTTCACGTCCACTCTCCTACCGAAGTCCGACACCAAACAGCTTGCTGTGTTCCGTCGGTGCGTGGGAGTACCGGTGCCTTGGCATTTTCTGGGTTAAGTAACTCGCTCTATCGTAGACCTCATCTGATTTTGGTCAAGATTGGGGTCGAAAGTTAACCCATCTCATAACAAAAAATAACCTCATAAATTTGATGATAGCTACCTTTACTCGGGGCGCCAATGCCAAACGACTGTTAAGTTGCCAGGTAGTTTGCTACTCACTCAAAGGCCTACCAGATGTAGTAAGCTTCTAGATGGCAAACTATTAAACTGAGATCCCAGGGCCAACAGCCAATTTTCAGCTACCAGTTTCTGAAGGTACCAGAAACCTGAAGGTTTCAAAATTACTCACTTGTCTAGAAGTCTAGGTACTGAAGGCGACTATAGCACCTAAATTACGATTTTATGATGCGTAGATAACCATGACACACTGCATTAAATCGAAGAAAAAAATACTACGGTAATATTCAGGACATAAACTAAGTATATAAGTAGTTTGCTGAAAACATGATTCAGCACTTTTGGTTCGATAGAAAAAGCTCACAAAGTCACCTCTAAATACCAATATTGAATTTGCTATCACACAGGAACTTGAATTTGCTATCAAAATGTTCGTGATTGAAGACTCTCGATAAGTAGCTAACGCATTTTTCGATTTAAGCTGTTACTTTTCCATAAATCTCATTTTTCTAACTTTCGAACATGTTTTTACGCACGCACGCTTTCATAGTCCGTAAACTTCGTGTATCGACACTGTTCGCACTGCCGGCCAGGCCTGTTGAGAGACGGAGATGGCATTATTCCTATGTAAGCTGCCTTTATCGGGTGCTGTAGTCGCCTTAACGTTCGGTTGCCGGTGGCGCTGCTGGTCGGAGCGCTTGTCAACAAGTGTATGAGGTTTCGATACTTCTGAATTTCGCCACCAGAACGGATAAAATGGTCACCATAGTCATTCTTCAACTGCTATTGAGAAGTAGATTGGCCATTTGCCGGTTTGAAAATTCTGACACCAGGAATAGTCAAATTTGCCTCACTCTTAATTATATCTACAGAGAGAGAGTGGAATAGATGCCCTGTAGAATTCAACTATTCTTTGTTACGTGTCATCAAAATTTAATAGATTTTGGGCAAAAGATAAATCCAAATATCAAACTTTCAATTTACCAAACAAATCCTAACTTTATTAGTGCGTATAGGACATAAATCTTTCTGTATCTAACCAAATTTCTTTGTCCCCAGTGTAAACATGGCCTTGTCTGCGGTCCTGCTGCTGACCTGCGTGTCCACGGCCTACGCAGCCCACGCGTGGAGTGGACTCTTTAATAGATTCAGCCCTGATATGCTGTCCAACCTGGGATACGGGCGCGGGCCGTACCGTCCTTATCACTACGGCCAGGTAAGAGCTCCTTACAGGCTATGCAGTCCTAATACCTGTCATAAGATAGAAAGGAGACTAAGTACGGGGAATGGTAGACTACGGACAATACGTGAGAGCTCCTTGCAGGTTAAGCACTCCTAGGTATCCTAGTAGCTGTCACAAGATAGGCAGGAGACTGATTACTGAGAATGGAAGACTATACGTACGACAACTGAGAGCTCTTTACAAGCTATGCAGTCCTAGTAGTTGTCACAAGGTCTTCTTCGTAGACTACGGAAAGGTGAGGAGATTCTTTACAGGCTTTGAACTCCTGACCAAGATCCCAGGGCCGCCATACCTTACTTATTTTCTCATTAACCAAGTGTGGGAAAGAGTAGTGCTAATAATATGTGCTATACACTAGGTACCTGCTAGCCTGGGCCGACGGCCAATTTTCAGCTACCAGTTTCTGAAGGTACTTCCAAAAATTACTCACTTGTCTAGAAGTCTGGGTGTTATTAAAAGAATTGTTATAGTTCCCTGAACATCATATTAGAAAATCACGGCTCAGATCAATCTCATAATTTACTTGCGAGCTGTAAAGCGTCTGGCATGAATTACAGCCGATGGAGAGTGTCTGACGGAGTTTATTATAAATTTTTATATTAAATTAATTATATTCTATAAGATATCAGTACCTAGACTGAGTAATTTTAGAAGTGAGTAATTTTTGAAAGTAGGTACCTTCAAAACTTGGTAGCTGAAAATTGGCCGACGGCCCTGGGATCTCAGTTTAATAGTTTGCCATCTAGAAGCTTACTACATCTGGTAGGCCTTTGAGTGAGTAACATTTATCAGTGGACCACGGTTCTGCTGGTGACATGCCTGCCTGCCCACGCGTGGAGCTGAATCTTCAATAGATTTAGCCCTGATATGCTGTCCAACCTGGGATATCTGTCCGTACCGTCCGTATCACTACGGACAGGTAAGAGCTCCTTAGAAGTTATGCAGTCCTGGTAAAAAGTGTGACAATGTGGCCAGCATTTCGAGCACAACTGCACTGACCGGTCTTCTTCTTTTCATATCGATGGAGTACCTAAATCAGACCTGCAAAGTAATTGGCCAGTTCGACGGCCCTTTGATTGGCCTCGATTAGGTCGTCTATTGTGCAGGAGACCGGGTATAGGTGCTTCATTGTTTTTATGGCACCATTGTTTTTATGACAGGTGTTGAAACTGTTTTGTTTGACCAGTGTGGTAATGGGGACTGCATCAGATAGCTGCCTCACATGTGGGATAAGCTACTACAATCCAGGCTTTGCCAGATTACTGCCATCTGATCCCAGTGACCAAAGGAACTGACCGGATTGGATCACGGTGTGTGATTGAGATGGTTCAGTCTCAGAATTGTGCAGGTTTCCTCACGATGTTTCTCACTAGAGCATTGGTTAGGTTATTAACCATGTAATTAATTGAAATTATTTATTTCAGATATAATACAATGAATTACATGTCAAATAATAAAATAAATTGTACTATAAATTAGAAATGTCTAATAATTATAAAATGTCAGCTATATTTAGGGAGAAAGGGTGGCCCTGGCTAATGTAAGTGTTCGAAACACGTAAGATCAATCAAGGAAGCGCGACACCACCGTATTGCGAATAATAGTTCAACAGCACTTAAGCTCGCTTGTTCGACATCACTGCTGTTGAAGTATAGAAATACGGTGATGTCGCGCTTCTGTAATTCGCTCTTACGTGTTTCGAACTTAAGTGGTAGTACATAACCTTGATTGTCGCTCACGTATGTGCAAAAATGTGGAAAATGGAAATAGATTGATCGAACACAATCATTTACTTCCAACCCCTATCTATTTTCGCCTGTATATTTTCGTATACGTTAAAGGTCAGAGGTATTCACGGATCACCTGATCATGTTCTGTGACCTGACGTAACTGGATTCCCGATACGATGTTCTGACGTCAGAACCTCAGGGGCTAGAAATAGGTTCGTAGAGATGGGGTGGGGGTGCTGTCTGGGTATTTTTAGAGCTTGTTCTTTGTTATAAAGAAGTAGGTAGCTTTATGAAAGTGAAAAGAACAAGAATTTGCTCCGCTACGTTCGATCTCCGGTAAGATTTAATATTTTATTCAGTTACTTCGTTCGCTCATCTTGGCTGATAAAATAATTGATTACTACTGATTCTATTACTTTCATCGTGTGGTGATCGGTTGAGAATAACACCACCCCATCTCTTTCCGTGGGTGTCGTAAGAGGCGACTTAGGAAACACAAATGAGACCTGCCTCCTAGTAATCCATCCCAGGCAACGACACTTAATTTTTTTCTGAATCTGAGGTGTCGTCCTATGGTCTCTTGCGGTGTGGTAGACTCTGTAAAGGGCCGACTGGTTCGCGACCACTCTCCTACCGAAGTCCGACGCCAAACAGCTTGCTGTGTTCCGGTGCGTGGGAGTACCAGTGCCTTTATAGGCATTTTCTGGGTTAACTCGCTCCATCGGCGACCTCATCTTTGACCTTATGTTCAAGATTGAGGTCAAGAGTTAACCCATCTTATAATAATAAAAAGAAAACTTTAAAATTAATCATTTTTATCACCCCGACATTCGATTGCTTATATCTTTTGAACGGCTAAATCAATAGCTTTCAAACAAAAAAAGCCGCATAGACATCGGTCCACTTATTTACGAGCTACGATGTCACAGACAGACACACAGATACACATGTTAATTTTTACAACACCCCTCAGGGGTTAAAAAACGTGTGGTGTTTCTTTTGACAGAGGCTTTCTGTATCCTTTGGAGGCTTAGGACACAGGCAAAGACAGAACGTCTGACTCAAGATCCAATTCCATAGAAGAAATATATGATTATCACACAATTTTTTTACCCTACCAGGAACTGGGTACCTACCACGATCGTTTAATAGCATTTCTGTTTAGGATCCAACTTTGAACTGCTTCGCAATTGGAATGTTTTTAGGGTTCCGTAGTAATCTACGAACCCTTATAGTTTCGCCATGTCCGTCTGTGCTACAGAGCTGAAACTAAGCATGATTATACCTATGAATCACGCCGACAGAAATGTAGAGTAAAATCTTGGAAAAAAAAATTTTTTTCGGGTGTCTCCCATAGACGTGAAAGGGCGATGATTTTTTTTTCTCGCCAATATCATTGAGTGGGGTGTCATAGGATAGCATTTTAAAAGATAGGAGGGGTTTACTAAGAACGTTTTTCGATTCAGCACTCCGTTTGCGAAATATAAATTTTTAAAGTGAAAATTTTTGTCAAACACAAGTGTCCCCCCCCCTATACCTGCTAAAATATTGTTTCTAAAAATGTGAAAAAATTCACGTTGGTAGAATATACAACGAAATTTAAAGGAAAATTATCACACATAAGTTGGTTCTTCAAGTTTGCGAGTAATAGTCGACCAAGTGCAAAACACTGTTGGGATTAATAAGAATGTATTTGAACCATGCTGCTACGGAACCCTACAATGCGCGTGACTCGACACGCTCTTGGCCGGTTTTTTCAAATGGTACCATGATAGCGCTGCTTTTGAACTGCTCGTTTGTCTATGGTCCATTTTAAATGTCTACATAAATTGTCGCTGGTCTGCTTCTGAATCGCAACAGCGCCAAAATTGAATCGCTAATAAGCCATCATGGTACGAATAAGCGTTGCAGACTTGTTTAGGTCCTAAATTGGATCGCGCTAAGCGATCATGGTAAACTTCCTAACCATTCGATCGTCTCGATTAAGATGATGGTGATTTACCACTGTAATTCTAAATATATCTGAGTATAATCACCGAACGTTCAACAATTTTTAATATTATTAATCGACTTGGATAAAAAAAGGTTTAATCGAATTTAATTTATTTATGATCGTCCTTCGATATTTATAATAATAAAACAATCACAGAAAAAATACATAAATATACCGACCTCAAGGATGAAATTATTAGAATCTGGAAACAAGACAAAAGTGTATATAGTGCCAATTGTACTGTCAGCTACCGGCGTAGTACCAAAACACCTTCATAGCAGTTTAAAAACACTACAGCTTAAAGAATACCTATACACAACATTACAGAAAGCAGCAATACTAAATACATGCCGCATTGTGCGAAGGTTTCTGCAAAATGATGACCCTTACCAGTTATAAAAAAAAATACAATATTTTACTTGGCTCTGATGCCCGTAAATATTGTTGAATGCCAGCCGTAGGCTGAGATAAAATAAAATTAGAACAATAATAATATTTATTTCCTTTACAATGGGTTCTTAAAAACTAGTAACAGGTGCCACCTTTTAAGCTCATCGCCTGTGTCGGGTAACACCACTCTTCTTATAATTAAATTACATACATACGTCGGTACACCGGTAGGTTTGCCAGCAATGATTTCAATAAATAAGAAATAATTCGTTTTGCAAGTGGTTCTATGGCAAATGTGGTCTTTATTGGTTCTAGAACCACACGTTGCTCTGCCTACCCCGACAGGGATTACAGGCGTGAGTTTATAAATTTAAATGATCAACTCTACCCCCAGGTGGACCCAGAAGAGGTATACGTGGAGGCTTTGGAGGGCAACCGCATCGATGACGTCATGGACGAACCCGCGGCGCACTGCTACAGCGCCCCGTGCGGCACCAACGGAGACTGTTGCCGAGGACTGCTGTGCTTGGAGACCGGTTAGTAATAGTCATACCTATCCACAGGTATAAATCTGCTGTGCTTGGAGACAGGTAAGTAATAGTAATATCAAATATAAATCTCTTGTGGTCAAGAGACAACCCATTCGTCACAAAAAAATATATACATATATCTTGAAGTTGCTTACGAAAACCTTTATTCCATATCCATTTCTCTCTCTCTCTCTCTCTCCATTAGGCTCACAGTGAGCTGGCTGACTGTCCGCCTCCCTGTATATGTATGTATATATGTATGTAAACTCTTTTTTGCATATATTTAAATTGAATGTCCATACAGAGCGTACTGTACGCAGTTTGCACTGTATTTAAAATTTAATATTACGAGTTAAGAGGATACAAAGAAAATTGGATACATATATGTATGTATATAATACTGCAAAATCATATACCCTCTCTGACAGTCGAGTAAAAGCTTGTAATGACGCTAAATGAAGAACAAAAAGACAAAGTAACATACATATTTCCATGTAAACAACAGGTAAAGATCAAGTGGTTACTAAAAAAAGTACTTATTCGAATGGAAATACTTAGAAGTCGTGTAACTTGTACTTAAAATAACTCGTTAAAAATGGCTCTGTAAGGCCAAGGGTGAAGTTTTGCATTTTTACCTTGAAAAGAGTTAATTATAGTATCTTGAGTTACCTACTACAACTACAACCCAGCGGTGAAAACTCAGTTGCTTAAAGATCCAATCTTGTAATCGAAAGGCTGCGGGTTCAAATCCTGGATTTGGCCTGTAAGTTTAGATGTTTGGATGGATGTTGTTACATAATCACGACTGAACGGATATGAATGAAATTTGGGACACTATATGCACTTAAGCTAAATAATTTTGCCGTATTCCGACCGGAACGAAATCCCGGATGTAGGTAGAGCTAGGTAAGATGTAAGGAAATCATTTAATTAGTTGAAAAAAATGCTAAATATATGCTACATATGTGTGATGTGTGTAGCTATATAGCTGCGGCTCAGCTGCACGTATTCAACTTCAGAGCGTACAAATACCAACTCATATAAAAGTTACGAGGCAATATATTTCAACTAGAAAGAATTTACTGGCTTCATAATCGCGAGCTGGGAAATTTTGTTTCACTATGGGAAATTTTCTTTTATTAATATTTGGACAAGAATTTTAGATTTTCTAAAAGAAGTTTTAAGTAAAGAAACTACACTCAAGTACTCGTAATACTAATGGCGGAATCTTGTTATTGGCTTTTTGTCACCCTAATGTTTATAACTGAATGTATTACTATAAGCTGTGTAAGATTTCCATAAAATAAAATAAAATACTTAAATCTTCAAGTGAAGGTATTCAACCTTTTGCTTACTTATCTAAACTGTGTTTTGGTAGAGGTATAAATTGATTGTTCTATATACTTAAATACAAAAATTCCTTTCAGTAAAGACGTTTCAACACTAAAATATTTTGTTTTCACTTTTAATCAAATTTCAATTTGAACTAACTATTGTTTCACCTAAATTCCCACTGGAAAATTCCATCTATTTCCAAAAATCTCACGGGAACGGGAAAAAAATGGATTTAAAAAAAAACTCTTCAATTTACACGAACCTCAAGTTTTTCAGAAGGCCGAAGCTTAATTTAGTGACGTTAATGTATACAAGAGTAATTACATTTCCCGCATAACATGATGTTAACACTCAATTAATCAAAATGGAGCATTTAAAAACATATTACCATGTACTGTACACTCAACGGAACAAGTTAAAGGACCTAGTTCATTCCAATTTGAACCTTACCACCTGCAGACAAGAAACATAGTTGAATACTTCTTCTTTTTATCGTGTAGGTATAGTCAAGTGTGTGGCGAACTAGACTAACCCTGATGTTAAAGTTTTCAAACCGCACAATGGCGTCTGACTTGGTTTTTACGACTGTAATCAATCGACAAAAGCCGGGACCGACAGCTTAACGTGCCCGCTCTTGATAAATTGCCACTTTAGTCAGGTTCCGTGCTTCTGTGTACGTTGCTTAACCTCACTGATCGGTTGCGATAAGTGAGCGCCACTTCGCTAAGAGCGGTACGAGACAGAACATTCATAAAAAAGGTACATACAGTCGAACATAGAACTTCCTCCTCCTTCAAAATCGGTTAAAAATAGAGCTTATAAAAATAGCAAAGCAAAGTCCATAAAATATGTTACTGTATTATTATTACTTATTAGTCTTAAAATAGCGATGTAATCAAATTATGTGATCATACTCGAGCGAATTAAGTAATTAATGAATTTGTAACAGCGGGCTACGTACAATTAGATAATTAGGCCTTGGTACATTACATTTAATGTAAAACTGACAAAAACATGAAATCCTACAACCTCCATAAAATATGTTACTGTATTATTATTATTAGTCTTAAAATAGCGATGTAATCAAATTATGTGATCATACTCGAGCGAATTAAGTAATTAATGAATTTGTAACAGCGGGCTACGTACAATTAGATAATTAGGCCTTGGTACATTACATTTAATGTAAAACTGACAAAAACATGAAATCCTACAACCTCCATAAAATATGTTACTGTATTATTATTATTAGTCTTAAAATAGCGATGTAATCAAATTATGTGATCATACTCGACCGAATTAAGTAATTAATGAATTTGTAACAGCGGGCTACGTACAATTAGATAATTAGGCCTTGGTACATTACATTTAATGTAAAACTGACAAAAACATGAAATCCTACAACCTCATTTTATTTCACTACAAAGTGTATAAGTACTTACGTTATGGTTTAAGGTGTGTCTGTCCATTTTGTCAACAATAGTTCATTTGCTAACATTAATCAACAATTTAGTTGATTAAATATAGTGCAACCTGTTTTTGTAAAGGTTTTTTTGTGCACTAAACGTCTCTATTTCAGGTTGGGCAAAAATGCTTTCATATGTCTGTCCGGCTTATATCCGATTGTTTTCCTCTACAGGTCATATTTTTCAATCCTCATGAAGTTTTGTGAGCAGCTTTGATAATGTTAAATAATATAGGGTGAAAAAAATCTCCTAGCTATATTCCAAATCTTGAACCAGTCCACTTACAGAACACTTTTTTTTTTGTTTATCGGTGGGAATGTTTTTTTTTCCTGAACGTAAACACCACTCGGGTGCACCCCCCGAGCGCTACCCGCACCCCTCGCGTATCTGGTTTAAGAGTAATGTCTACATTTAGGCAAAAAATGAGTAACCCATTGAAAAATATAATTTTTTTTTTTTCATAAACGTGTCCTTTGAGTGATACTGGTTCAGAATTTTGAATATGGCTAGGAGGTTATTTATTACCGTGTATAAAGAGGATGTCCGGAACTCCGTTCCCGCAGGAATTTGGTAAAATTCTTCCTTATTATTTGTCTACGCTATAAAAGGAATCTTTGTGCCAAATTTTAGCTGTCTAGGTCCAATGGTTTAGGCTGGGCGTTGACGAGTAAGTGAAACAGGACCTTCAATTTAATATATTTAGATTTTTTTTCTGATCTTCTTCCTTACGCTTAGTCCCGTTTCTCATTCGGGGTACCATGTCTAGGATTTGAAAAATCACGTATTTACAGTGGAGCGACTGCCATCTGACCTCCGTGACCCTATTAACAGGGGATTCTGACTGGATTAAATCATGGTTACACATTCAGTTGCCTAAAAGTACAGGTTTCCTCACGATGTCTTACCCCACCGTAAGAGCATTGGTTAATCTTCTTCTTCTTATATAGTCAAGTATGTGGCGAACTTGGCTAAACCTGGTGTCAGAGTTTTCAAACCGCACAATGGCCTCTGACTTGGTTAGGTTGATGTGTAGTTAATATAAATAACTCAGAAATTGGGTAATTGGTGCATGGCTGCACTGGCGATCGAACTGGGTACCTCTCACTCACGATTCCGACCCGCTAGCCGAGCCGTTAAACCACCGATGCTCCTGACAGTTGCCTACCCAATTTAGAAAATAAAAGCGTGAAGTCAGCGTAACACGTTTTATAACTCCAGTAGGTAGAAAATGTCCTGTTACGGGTATACGCTGTACTAAAAAGCTTGTTTTTATTCCGTTTTACGTTTGTACGTGGTATGAAGTTAATAGGTCTCACGGGTATACGGAGACGGTAGCCTCAGCTTTATTATCCTGCTTTATTAACAGATTTCTCTGTTAAGTGCCATTATGGAGACTTTAACTAAATCAGCGAAAATTAAGGATGTCAGCTCACGAAACCGATGAAAATTCCCTAAGGAAAATTGGTCGACAAATAGTTTTAGCTTTACCCCGACTGGGAATCAAACCCCAAACTAGAGTTGCCACGAATAGTGATTTGGCCGAATACCGAATATTCGGCAACGCTGTCGGCCGAAGCGCCGAATATTCGGCGGCCGAAAAAC
The DNA here is from genome assembly GCA_949987775.1 of Aproaerema taeniolella. Classification (NCBI taxonomy): domain Eukaryota; kingdom Metazoa; phylum Arthropoda; class Insecta; order Lepidoptera; family Gelechiidae; genus Aproaerema; species Aproaerema taeniolella. The sequence goes on from OX465266.1 coordinate 2,900,597, forward strand.
AGCAAACGAAAAACAATATCCAAACCATCCAAACGAAATCAGCAAACGAAAAACAATATCCAAACCTTTCGAAATTTGTTAAAGTTATTTTTCTTCTCCTGGGAGTAGCGTGTACAGTGAGAGGTTGTTTTCGGAAGTTGGTATCATTTATGAAGAAAAGCGTAATCGTTTGCTATCAAAAAAATTCTGAAAAGCTTGTTTTTTTATCCATCACAACTTACCAGTGATCACTTTTACTTACTAAGTGTTGTAATTTGGTAGGTAATTAATACATTATATTGAATATTATGACGTGTCTTTTTTTCATGATTTGGTATTCGGCCGAATATCGAATAACAAAAAAGTGGCCGAATAGGCCGAATACCGAATAGTTGCCGAATATTCGTGGCATCTCTACCCCAAACCGTTAAATGAAAGGGCTATTAGAGAACTATCAACTATCAACGCTGTAAACGAACAATACTACAGAACAGAAACAGACGTACCGTTATTTCTGAATAAGAATAACTCTAAAAATTTTAAAAAAAGGTATCACCCCGATATTCATCGCTTAGGAGCTACGATGCCACAGACCGACACAAAAATGTAGATACACTCGTCATTCTTAAAACACCTCTCTTTTTTGTCGGAAGTCAAAAAGGAACAATCCTAATAACTTAAAGTAACTTTCCGTGAATTTAAAACTACTCTCTAACAACCCTGTCAAGATGTCAGCCGCAGTCAGCCAGACCAACCCTTAATTAAACAACAGTAAGTAATTTTCACTAATAACCACCTACTGACTATTAAGTAATTGGTACAGTGGAACGGAAAACCGCTTCGACTGAAGAAAGGTTCGCGAGTGTTTTATAGGGCTCCAGTTACACATTATCTAAAGCACGTATATTGTTCAACGTTTTACAATGCAGTAGCCGAGGAAACGTAACTAAAAAAAATGTTGTCAAAAACTTACATCGTTTAAGTACATCCAAAGTTCTTAAAAGATAGATTCCCAATTAACGTTCACTGAAAACGTGTAACAATTGAACAATGTGCACTAATATTTAACGATTAAACACAAAATATTTAGGAATTAACGTTTTTATAACACAAAAATGATTTTATTGAACAAATAATTTCAAATGGCGGGCAAAACAATGGCGAGCAAAATATTTTTCCACAATTATAAGGCAAAGGCTAAGTAAATAAAATGCCAATCGCGCCTACTGAAATTATTAAATAGTTCAATTATTTGTTAAAAATCAGATTTGTTTTAATGAAAAAGTAAAATAAATAATTTACTTTTATAGTTTATATCACTGAAAATCAAGATTTTCATCAGAAATAATTATTTTGTCAGGCATAAAAACTCTTTGCTGTCATTCTATAAAGCCAGTATGAAGCTTAATGAAAAAGACAATACTCTCACTTGTCAAAAGAGTCACTGAATTATCAAATCAGTTACTCTTTATTGCGTCATACATTTTTGTCAGTATTTTATTCACTTTTTGCTTACTTTTTATGCATCATTTAATAAAAAAAAATACTTTCCTGGATCACAGAATAGCCACTGAAGTTGAATTTTGGTATATGAAAAATGGTTTATTTGCTCATTAGTTTTTCTTTTCATTTATTTGCTCATTGTTTTATGGAGTACGTAAACGTACACTCTGTGGCCATGTTACGAGGCCATTTCCGAGCAACTGCATTGTAAAATATTTAAAATAAACCTTTATTAAAATCGAGAAAGCGAAGGACGAGTGTGTGCGCCTGCGTTTTTTTTGCTCACCTTAATATACAAACGCGCTCCTCCGACCTTTTGAACGAACGACCTTTTCAAACGAGTTTCGAACGCGCTTCACACGCGCGTTTAAATCTATGAAAACAAAAAAATCGGCAACTACGGCGCTGAAAACGCGCGTTCCTGAAACGTGCGTCGTCGGGGCGTTTAAAATACGCCGTATGCTAGGGGTCTTACCGGGGAAAAGTTACAACAGGGTACCTACTACGATCGTTTAAAAGCATTTCTGTTTAGGATCCAACTTTAAACTGCTTCGTAATTGGAATGATTTTTTTTTAATGTTACCATGCTCGGTTGTCTATGGTCCATTTTTATTTTTTAAATAAATTGTCGCTGGTCTGCCTTTGAATCGCAACAGCGCCAAAATTGAATCGCTTATAAGCCATCATGTCGCCCATGTAATCCTGGATTGCATGGGAGTGGCAGAACACCGGGCAAAAATCCTTGCAGATATTAGGTCGCTCTGCGAAGCCTGCGAAATCCCTAGGAGGATTCTGAGCTTCTGGACGGAGCTGAAGTGGCTGGAATAACCACTGACCCACACACATAATGGGCCGCTTAAGAGCCTACATGCGGAAAATGGGAGCCCATATCACTTATCACTTACCACTTAAGACATCGTGGTACGAATAAGCGTTGCAGACTTGTTTAGGTCCTAAATTGGATCGCGCTAAGCGATCATGGTAAACCTCCAGTACGTTTAAATGTATAGCTACGGTTCTAGCTTCGACCTACGTCATGCGCCCCGTAATTAATGCTAAACAATTCATGCCGTAATCTGAATCTGTCCGTCATACAATATTCTGACGGCGGTAAACCGACCTTCTGATACCTGAAACCGCACACTGAATTAATAGTACGGAGTTCAACAAGAGCCCGCGTCTATTTCATTAACCTATGGCGTCTCAATTGCGGTTGTATGACAATGATGTCCATTGATTGAGAATTATGACCATTGTTTGACGTGTGTATCTGTTTCTTCTTTACCAGCCCATATACGTCCCCACCGAGGGGCACGGGCCTCCCTTCGAAACACGAAGGGGATTTAGGCCACAGTCCAATACGCTGGCCCAATGCGGGTTGGTGGACCGCTCGTCTTTCCAAAATGAATTTTCTTGGACGGCGGGTTTCATCACGATGTTTTCCTTCACCGTTGAGCAAGTGATAATTAGAAATCCGTACATAAATCCGAATAGACGAAATTAGGGGTACAGGCCCTTTATAAAAATCTTGAATGGCTGAACAAATTATGATTAAATATAGCTAAGAACCATTTAGATTACGTCGGTTTAAAAAAAAGTATCGAAATTGGTCCATTCTTTAAGATTTTTATGCAATAACTGCTTTCCCACAAAACATCAAAATACCACTAAATTTGCTAACTACCTATATACTTTGACATTAAAAATACTTTTTATAAAAAAAAGGACTTAATCTCCTTCTTCTTAATTCTTAATATATAAAATTGGAGTCTTGATTCACTGACTCATCAACGCCCAGCCCAAACCCTTAGACCTAGAAAGCTGGAATTTGACAAAAAGGTGTTTTTTTTATGACGTAGGCAAGCACTAAGAAAGGATTTTTCGAAATTCAACCCCTAAGGGGGTGAAATGGGGGTTCCAAGTTAGTATGGAGAAAAATTTTTTTTTTGACATTTTGACTCGAAACTTCGTCAAGATATACCTTGAAGCAAATAAACGGACACGTGTTTCACGATTTTTCAAAAATCATCCCCTAAGGGGTCAAGAATGAAATGGGTAACTAAAAGAGTTCTTTGCGCTAGCCGCGGGAAAGCTAGTCTCAAATAAGATTTCAAAATTTTGATATCTGAAAGTACAAACAAAATATAACTAACTTTAGCAAAATTAATTAATTTAGAATTTGAGCTCGACATTTTAGGATAGAAGGCGCTTTTGGCATACTTTAATTAATTAATTGCTTTCATAGTTTGTTTAAATTAATATCTGGTGAAATGGAGTGGTGAGTCAGGGTTTTCAGGGATTTTCATTTTCAGTCTAACACTTCAATAAGATTATAAGATGGGTTAACACTCGACCTCAATCTTAACCATAAGGTCAAAGATGAGGTCGACGATGGAGCTAGTTAACCCAGAAAATGCCTATAAAGGCACTGGTACTCCTACGCACCGACGGAACACAGCAAGCTGTTTGGCGTCGGACTTCGGTAGGAGGGTGGTCGCGAACCAGACGGCCCTTTACAGAGCCTACCACACCACATGAGACCATAGGACGACACCTCAGATTTAAAAAAAATGAAGTGTCGTTGCCAGGGAAGGATTACTAGGAGGCAGGTCTCATTTGTGTTTCCTTAGTCGCCTCTTACGACACCCACGGAAAGAGATGGGGTAGTGTTATTCTCAACCGATCACCACACGGTCTTGGGGAAGTTGTTCAGTTTCATGGACTGATTAACCACCCGAGAGGTTGAAAGAGATTTTACCAAAATCCCTCTAATGTTTTATACGCGATACGGCTAATTTTAAAAATTGGTGGTCCCATATTATTATTTTTTCTAAATTAAAGAAAAAAACATTATATTTAGATGACGAATTGGTTCGAAGTTATCTACTGTTAGGCATTGTTGGGATTGAAGTCTGTTAATTCTTAAATTTTTGACGTGGAAAATTATTTGCGTATGTTATTACACCAAAAAGTCAAACCACGTAAAAAATCAACAACCTATAACATACGTGAAGAAATTCTTAACTCATTGCCTCCCACAGACCTAACACCCACCATATTACAACAATTTCCGTTCCGCGAAAAATCTGAAATGTTTGCTGAAATTTTAGCAGTCAGAGATTTGTTACTTTATGTAAATATATTCCGATTTTATTATAAAACATGAAAGAGGGAAGTTTTCGGCGCATGCTTGGGAAATTCCGAATTCCGGTAAATCTCGACTTTGAAATGGTTCGTTTGTGCTGAATTTTGTGATTACTCAACCTATTTGTGTGGAGGTAACGTTGTTAAAGCATGAGGGTAAAGAAATATTACCGGGGTAGGTACTTAACGAACCGCCAAATTCCACTGTTGTCAATCGGGGATGTTTCGAATCTGAATCAGATTTGCCACTGCTTAAACAGCTTTTTAACCGTGTGGTGATCGGTTGAGAATAACACTACCCCATCTCTTTCCGTGGGTGTCGTAAGAGGCGACTAAGGAAACACAAATGAGACCTGCCTCCTAGTAATCCATCCCAGGCAACGACACTTCATTTTTTTCTGAATCTGAGGTGTCGTCCTATGGTCTCATGCGGTGTGGTAGGCTCTGTAAAGGGCCGTCTGGTTCGCGACCACCCTCCTACAGAAGTCCGACGCCAAACAGCTTGCTGTGTTCCGTCGGTGCGTGGGAATACCAGTGCCTTTATAGGCATTTTCTGGGTAAACTCGCTCCATCGTCGACCTCATCGTTGACCTTATGGTCAAGATTGAGGTCAAGAGTTAACCCATCTTATAATAATAAAAAAAAGCTTAGCGAATACTTAAACGGTGGAGTCTATATCTATAATTATTTTTTCCCGGGAATCTAACACCCATATTCTAAGAAGTTTACTCGAGATTTCCTCCACTCCACTCAACTTCTGTGAAGGATTTTGGCGTTTTTATTTGACACTTCTGTCCTCGACTTTACAATTTACCTCAGTGGAGTCGAGGATGAATTGAATAATCAATTAGATACCTCGCGACCTACCTTAAAATTTCCTTATCGCTTTATTCGATGCTTGACCTTGGTGTGATGCTACTTCTTCATATAATAAATGAATGACTTTGAAGATTTCGTGGATTATCTTTATGATAATATATCGTTAAAGATTAATATCGAAAGAAGATATATGCTAGCTGGTACCATCTATCGTCGAGTACCTAAATTGCCACGTTCAAGGAATCTTGAGGTGGCTACTAAGAATACCAATTTCGAGGTCTTTTCGAGGGTTTCCTTAGCTGAAGTTGAGTGTAGGAAATTTCGAGTTAACTTCTTAGAATACGGGTGTTAATCTAACATGATTCTAAATGTTTACTCAACAACAATGATACAGAAGGACATAAACAACATTGGTAGGTACATATAAATTAAAATGGATGCAGTTGTGATGTAGTGCTATGACAAACAGGACCAGTCTCGAATCCGATATCCGACAAGGTGTAGAATACGGGTGCAGTTCTATTCGTAATATGTGACGTTTCTTCAACAGAGGAGGGCGGCCGCTGCCTGCCTGCCTTCTCTGGGAGGAAGCTGGGCGAGATCTGCAGCCGCGAGAACCAGTGCGACGCCGGGCTCGTCTGCGAGGAGGTCGTGCCAGGTGGGTTCTATCATAGTTTAAGCTCGCTGCTACCCTGGGGCCGTTCAAATATTACGTAGATTTATTACAATTATTTTACCCCCTCCCTCTTGTCAGCAAATGTAAGCAAAGCTCTTACCTCCATGCTTACGTAAACGTTGGTATTTGTCAATCGTACCGTAATGAAACAATGGATTGGCGGAAAAAATTAAGACAAGTGAATAGCGCGCGGTAATTCCCCTACTCGGTTCTAATCGAGTACCTAAACGTATCCATTTTTGTGGGCGTTTCGTTTTCAAGCATAGACAATGTGTGGATTGATTTTTGTGTAAAAAATAACTACTGCTGACATAATCACCATCTAGACCCCCCAACCCCCATGTCATCAAAAATAAGCAAAGCAAAGACCCTCCCGCGTGCTTACGTAATACTATAATGGCCCCCTTGGATGCTCCAAATTAAAATCTGTCATAGAATTTGGTAAAATTATAATTGATTTAACAGCAAACTCTCTACAGAACAATAATAAAAATGCTACAGTTTACTAGGTCTAACTCCTATGGCTGCCGCGCAAAGTTGTTGGGATGTTGATACTGTGGTATGCAGACCTTCACGGAGGATCGGGCATAACGCAACTTCTTTCTCATTCGGTCATTTCGAAGAAGATAATTCGAATATCAATTTAAAAGGTTTGAAATTGTATTCGTTGTCAACATTCGAAATGATTGAAGATCTGGTCTTACGCCAGTCATGGTTGATTCATTGTAGAGAGCTCGCGGAATAAGTTCTTGTATACGTTCGTAGGCGTGCAAATAGCACTTTACTAAGCGTTCTTTAATTATATTAACCGTGTGTAAGTTTTAATTAAAATAAGTGTACAAAAAGTGGCAGTGGTCGTTTATAATTATAGTACCTGAAGAAGAGCTACGCGTTTTAGTTATTTGCCCCCATTGAAGTATTATGTACTAGCTTTGCCCCCAGAACAGGTACCACCATACCAAAGCTAAGGCTCCAACGGGGTGTTTTTACATACTGTAGATGCCCGCTAGTAAGTGAAGGCCACGTTCATAGGCTAACAACCAAAGCTAACTTTTCTCTTCGTAGGAGAAATGCACGTTTGCCGCCCCCCGTCCGCCGGCCACAAGCAATACAACGACGACTGCAACACCTCCAGCGAATGCGACATATCTCGCGGACTGTGCTGTGTCATGCAACGCCGCCACCGACAGAAGCCCAGGAAGGTAAGGATATGTCACCGTAACATTGTCAAAGCCGTAATATTGTAATTTGACTTAGTAAGATTATTAACTCTCGGTACTTTGTGAACAGCTCCATTTTTTTCACATTGACGGTCTTTTTTATTAAAGCAACCTAACCTAATCTAAAAAAGCCTATCGTAACCTACCCTAAAATAGCCTAGGTATCATAACCTAACACAAGCGTATAAGCTAATACTTCTTCTTGTCGTGTAGGTATAGTCAAGTATGTGGCAAACTTGGCTAACCGTGGTGTCAGAGTTTTTTAAAACTGCATAACACAATGGCCTCTGACTTGGTTTTAATGACTGTAGTCAATCGACAACAGCCGGGACCAACAGCTTAACGTGCCCTCCGAAGCACGGAAACGCTCGTGATAAATTGCCACTTTGGTCACCCATCAGGTTCCCTGCCTTCGTGTACGTTGCTTGACCTCATTGACCGGTTGAGATCAGCGAGCGCCACTGCGCTACGAGAGCTTTAATACTAATTTCATGCAGTTATAATTTTACTAGGCAAATTGTAATATCACGGGAGATACAATACTCATAGAAATATGACTTATGCCATCGACACGAAAGAAGAATACAAAAAATACGATAAAAAAACTTTTATCAAAAAACAATCGACACAAAAGAAAACATAAAAATTTCGAATTCATTCGAATTCCCAAAGTGTGATTGTGAAGTTAACTTTGGTTCCCCAACTGTATAATATTCACTTGGGCATAATTTGGCAAGTTTGTGTGGACTAATTTGCGGGCAGGCTTCCATGAATACGAACTGAAATTACTGTTAGGGCCTGAAACAAACGGAGAGCGTGGACTTTAGGGAGAATGATGGGTTAAGTTCTTGTCACGCGAGTTCTTTTTTATTAACCCCCAAAAAAAGAGAAGTGTTATAAGCTTGACGTATGTATCTGTGTGTCTGTGTATCTGTATAAAGATAAGATCTCCTGGTGCTCTAACCTCTAACCAACTGAGCTACCGTGCCTTCAAGCCAAGCGGCGAAATTTCTTATTCCCTTACTAAGCACATTACGTCGTGCGTGTACGTTAGCGCCATCTGTGTCTCGTACGGAGAACTACACACTCATACTACTTTTTCGAAGGAAATTTTGATAAGAGCGAAACCTATTAAGGATTTTAAATCAAATATTTTTAAAACGTGTACCCGCGTGAGGGATGTTCACAAAAAATTATAGGGAAAGAAAAATATTCGGCGCGAATCTGTGTCTCTCTGTGGCATCGTAGCTCCTAAACGAATAGATCGATTTTGATGCGGTTTTCAATAGCTGACTTAATCGAAATCGTTCTTAGCCATATTTAATCAAAAATCGTTCAACCATTTAAAAGTTGTAAGCAATCGAATGTTGGGGGTAACACAAACTTTTTAATTTTAGAGTTATTTATGTAACACTTTCTTAGGATATTGTATTTTTTTTCATACAAAAGAGGTATGTTTGAGTTTCACTTTCCCATACAAAGGCAAATCAGCAGCTTGAGTGCGATGGTGATAGCACGCGTTAATGCGCCGCGGTCATAGTATAAAAAGGGGAAGTAGGTTATCTTCATACAAACGCACCGCGCGCGGCTTGTATGTGTGCGCCATAGTATCTATGCATCGCCGCACGCACCTTCGAACCTTGTGCGGTACTGGCGCACTGCGAAACACGCCGAGATTTTGTTGACTGTGCGTGCGGCGACGCATAGATACTATGGCGCACACATACAAGCCGCGCGCAGTGCGTTTGTATGAAGATAACCTACTTCCCCGTTTTTATATAATGCCGCGGTCCTTTTTCAAACTATCAACATTGACAAAGCCAGAGGGCGAGCAAGCCTTTGCGCGGGGCCCGCGCGCAATCAAAGTGAAGTCTTAGGTATAACTGTCAGCCGAGTGACGCGCCGCGCGAGTTTGTCACCATCGTGCTCGAGCTGCGGTTGATCTCACAAGTTGTATGAGGAGGCGAATTTTTTTTTTCATATTTCGACTTTGGAAAAAGTTGTTCAGTTTCATAGGCTGATTCATTTACTTAATTTTTGCTAACGAATTTGAAGTCACGCAATATTGCTTCTATCCGCTCCGCTTAAGGCGACTACAGCACCTAAATTACGATTTTATGATGCGTAGATAAGCATGACGCACTGCATTAAATCGAAGGAAAAAATACTACGGTAATATTCAGGACATAAACTAGATAAGTAGTTTGCTGAAAACATGATTCAGCACTTTTGGTTCGATAGAAAAAGCTCACAAAGTCACCTCTAAATACCAATATTGTGTATCTTTCAAGCCGTAGGAACTTGAATTTGCTATTAAAATGTTCGTGATTGAACACTCTCAATAAGTGGTTAACGCATTTTTCGATTTAAGCTGTTACCTTTCCATAAATCTCATTTTTCTAACTTTCGAACATGTTTTTACGCACGCACGTTTTCATAGTCCGTAAACTTCGTGTATCGACACTGTTCGCACTGCCGGCCCAGGCCTGTTGAGAGACGGAAATGGCACTATTCCTTGCTGCCTTTATTGGGTGCTGTAGTCGCTGAAAACATGCCTTAAGGCGACTACAGCACCCGATAAAGGCAGCAAGGAATAGTGCCATCTCTCAACAGGCCTGGACCGGCAGTGCGAACAGTGTCGATCACGAAGTTTACGGACTATGAAAACGTGCGTGCGTAAAAACATGTTCGAAAGTTAGAAAAATGAGATTTATGGAAAGGTAACAGCTTAAATCGAAAAATGCGTTAACTACTTATCGAGAGTGTTCAATCACGAACATTTTGATAGCAAATTCAAGTTCCTGTGTGCATTTTACTATCGTTTTTACAGCCTAAAAGATACACAATATTGATATTTAGAGGTGACTTTGTGAGGCTTTTCTATCGAACCAAAAGTGTTGAATCATGTTTTCAGCAAACTACTTATCTAGTTTATGTCCTGAATATTACAGTAGTATTTTTTTTCTTCGATTTATTGCAGTGCGTCATGCTTATCTACGTATCATAAAATCGTAATTTAGGTGCTGTAGTCGCCTTAAGAATCCGCGTCGCCCACCGCTAGTTTCAAAGCCCCAGCTTATATTTACAGGGACTTCGCTATTAAATTACGATGGCAACCGTGACTCGAGTTTCAATCCGAACGACGTTTCAATTTCGTAGAAACATATTTCAGTTATTGAAATTTGTGACGTAACGTCTGGAACGTTCTGGAATAAATTAAACTCGCTCTAGTGCTGTCCAACTATCGATAGTTTTGATATCGAGGTTTTAAAGTACCTTGATTCTTTTAAAGAAAAGTTAAACTTAACTAAGTGGAGTTAACAGTCCGCCTTTCTTTTCTTTTCTACTTAGTGATGAATTAACACATAAACATTTTAGAAAAAAAATTCAACTTAAAAAATGCAAAAAATAAATACAAAATCATTTAATGTGCTACATAGTACCTACTGATCTGTTTGAAGTCGGTGCAAAAGCGGCTTATGGAACTTTTTTGACTTGGCATTGACTTCTAACAGATAAGTAGTTCCTACGTAGCTTAAATGATATTGTCTTTATTCTACGCTTTTTTGAAGTTTATTTTTTTTCTAAAATGTTTATTTAAAATACCACTAGCTGATGCCCGCAACTTCGTTTGCGTGTTAATTTTTTTTGTACAGAGTACACAGATTGAAAACATATATCTTATGTGATTTAGATTTTTACATACAAAAGTTTTTTCCCGCTAACTCCCGTTCCCGTAAGAATTTTGCAATATCCTGTTGCAAATAAGCTTTAAGTTTACTAAGGTAACTGCATGCCAAATTTCAAGCGGGTTAAATTAAGTGGTTTAGATTTTTCATACAAAAGGATTTTCCCGCTAATTCCCGTTCCCGTGGGAATTTCAGGAATTCCTTTCTTAATGCACCTCTACGGTACCTAAGCTATGTCCCTTCCAAATTTTAAGTGCCTACGTTTAGCCGTTTAGGCTGTGCGTTGATATGTCAGTCAGTCAGTCAGTCAGTCAGTCAGTCAGTCAGTCAGTCAGTCAGTCAGTCAGTCAGTTTCTCCTTTTATGTATTTAGATAACATGGTTTAATTTTTTTCATATTCCAAGGATCCCCATTGTTAGATTTTTGAGCAATCCCTTAAATTTTTTTAGAAACCTGTGTGTTTGAATTACTAATGATTGATTCTATCTCCCGCAGAGCTGCTCATACTTCAAAGAGCCCTTGATCTGCATCGGCCCGGTCGCCACCGACCAGATCCGTGAGTTCGTCGAGCATACCGCTGGAGAAAAACGAGTTGGAGTCTATCGCCTGCATTAAGTTTCATTTTAAAGAAAAAACGGCTTTAAGTTGCTTGGAATAAGGTTTAAATTGGAAGGGCAATATCTAGTAAACATCACAAATTAACAACGATCTCGCAAATAACATAAATTTCGTTCATTTGTGTTATTCGCGAGATCGTTGTTAATTTGTGAACTGGCAAACAACACAAATTAACAACGCTCTCACAAACACCACAAATTAACAACGTTCTCGCAAATAACACGGAATGTTACATCCAAACAGCTGTAACTTAACATCATCTCTATACAATCTCTCGATATGCAGGGCAAGAATAGTATACTTACTTCGCTAGCTCCGACATTAAAGTGCGCAAGGATAGTATGACAAGACTAATAGACTAATTTACTCGCGTGAGATACTTTAGTCTAGTCCATCTAGCTTACACACGCGGAGTGTAAATATATGCGCCTAGACATATCTCTATCACACGCGAGTAAATTGTTGGTAAAAACGCTGGGTAAAAACGAGATAAGAGAATACAAGAGAGAAAGAGAAAAAAAATGGTTTAAAGACGGAGATGGATTTAAAAAAATTCTAATTGAAGCCTTGAGCGTGATTTTGATGTTTTAACAATAATTTCGATTGAGGAAAATTAAATTATATGATGAAAAGAATTCGACTCATTTCAAGCAACTCAAATCTAAAAAGAGATTCGTTAAAAATATTTTTTATTAGAAATGTTAAGAGCTTTTTAATTCCATTTTATGAATACGTAATTTAAGGAAATGTCTCGGGTTCAAAAGAAATGGATTAGATGGCTTTTAATATTTGATTTATTTTCTAATTTTGGAAATACTTTCGTCAGGAATTTGAGTAACTGTAATGGACAAATAACTCGGCATTAATGGTTTCAAAATATAGCATAAACATCAATAAGCCGGAGAGTTGATAGTGTTGTACCTAGTTTTGTCGATGTTCGAAAATTAAATTTTTAATTAAAGTATTTCCAAAAAATGGAACAAAAATAACGGAAATATTGCTTTGAATAACGGAAAACGATTTAGCTCCTTTTATTTTTAAATTTATTAAGCTTTCAAAAAAAGACAAAAATATTATGTCATAGAAAAACAAGATTTAATTTGATACTAGTATTTTTTAGTTTTAATAAATTATTAATGTGTAGAATGTAGATTTAAAATTAAATTTAATATCTTGTCATATCCATACTTATGAATGTTTAAACATAACGCGACACATTTTAACGTGTTTAATCTTTTAAATATAAAAATTATGATTAGATTAAATAAATAAGTCTTCAATATTGAAATTAATACATATCTTACTGGCTGGGGCATTTATATAGTAAAAAAAAGATTGATGTTAAATTTTAAAAATAATTGTAATACATATCATTACTCTAACGTAGGCTACTAAAGTAGACTAAGTGTGTGTTTTTTTCGCTTTATACTTTCTTAATTAAGAAATAACATTTTTGAATTAACTATGCTAGGGTGCCTAGATAAAGAACATATCAGAATTATTAATTTTTTTAAAGTAGTTGTAATTAAATAACACATTTTATGACATATCACGTTTTTTCATCAGTTGTATTTTTAAAATAGATAATATTTAAAAGTGTTTAGCCTAAGAACTGTGATGGTGTCTACATATTTTCTGAAAATATATTAAAAATCGTATTTTTCTGCCAAAATTCTTCTACTGTTAAAGATATGAAATATCTTCTTTGAATTTTTTTCACTGTTTCCTGAAAAAACTATTTTTATTATTTTTCCGCCATTTTATGTCACCATAAAATTAATATGGCCTAATTTTTTTATCGGCTTCATAATCAACGTCGAGTTACAGTAAAATTTCAAAGATAATTACATTTTAATAACTATATAATGAATATGTTGTGTTAATATAATAGTCTCATAACTTAAGATCACGATGTATGGAAATATGTAACTTGTATTAAATATACTCTGTGTTACATTATATAAACTATATCTGCAATGTAGTTATTTAATGCCTTTTAATGCGGTGAAGCTGAAAAAATATTTCGTACCCACTTAGTTTATAATTTTCCACGTCAAAAACGTAAGAGTCATCGACTTCAATCCCAAAAAGACAATTTCTTCGAGAGTTTCCCTCAATGTCTTCAGTATTCTACCATTAGATCCTGGTTTCCTTACCATGGGACCACCCTTGGGATATTCCCTTTCCAACAAAAAAAGAATAATCAAAATCGGTTCATAAACGACGAAGTTATCCGCGGACATACATAAAAATATATATATACGGTCGAATTGAGAAACCTCCTCCTTTTTTGAAGTCGGTTAAAAAAGTAAAATAAAAAAAAAATCTGTATACAACTATTTTCATAAATACCAAATAAAAAAAATCCAAAAGTGAAATAGTCCCAACTCTAGTAATCAGTTGCAAGGTTTGGCATCTCTCAAAATGAAAGATTCATATAATTAACGTGACATGCTTGACATATTTGAAAAAGAGCTGCGCATTAATAAAATTTTTCTTTTTACTGGCAATTTATGATAAACGCTTTATTTCTAATGCAATTTGAGATTTGCCATGTTAGCAAAAAGAGCCGTACTCAGCATGAATGCCACGATGCTGGCATTTTTGAGCATATTATTTCTGAGTACAATAGTAGGTAAACATAATACAAATATTCGTTTTTTCAGCTTCAACAAGTATTCCTTTACATCCTACTTTCCTAGTTACATCCTTACTTATTTATTACGTACAGGGTGTAAAGGACAGCTTAGCAAAAACTGAAACCCTGAATTCAGATCATCATTCTAAAAGATTTTCCAGCGGAATTTTCCCCCGGAAAATTTTCGAAATTTTTTCAAGTTTTTTAATATTTTCTGCTTATATTTGTTATTATTTAATAGAATACACTACATTTTGCATTGAAAAACAATCATAGCAACGTAAAACACGAAAACCAGCAATGTACATTGCATTCCGATAACAGCACGGCGCGGGTGATTTTTCGGAGCGCCAAAGTAGGTAAATAACGAAAACTCGTCAACTTGACATAGACATATAGACATAGACATAGACATATACTTTATTGCACACCATAGATAACACAAAAACATTACAATAACAGACAAGGACAGAAAACAGTAATGTACAAAGAGGCGGCCTTATTGCTAAGGTAGCAATCTCTTCCAGGCAACCTTTGGGTAGGAAAATAATGGAAAAATATAAAGCAGAGCGGGTGGTGGCTAACAATAAAAATAAAAATAAAAAGACAAAAATATATTTATATTATATTACGTAAACTACAGCTCAATATTTAAGTACATAAAAGTAAAATTAAACTAAATACGAGTACATAAATAATATTATATATACTAATACATACAATATAATATTACTATATGTAAGAAAGAGACATATGATAACAGAAAAGGTTCATTGACATTTCCGAAAAAAAATAATTACTTGTAGCTGATTATAGTTATGGCTAGCTTCCACCATTTAAGTATTTGCTAAGCTGTCCTTTTACACCCTGTATATAAGGTCCTAATTTATTAGTCACTTACCTTCTAAGGCGTTATTGTATAGGTTGATAGTATTCCAAAAAACAACATAAAAATTAATTATCTGAAAATTCAATTTTGTAAAAAAAAAAAAAAAAACATTTAAAGATAAAGGAATGGTTCTCTTTCGATTATAGCCGTCCACTCCCCGCTCGCCCGCTCTACTACTGCCATTTTATTATTTACGTTTTAATGGATGGGTTTATTCAACATAGTAATGAAAAAATATCATAACAAATTTTTTCAAGACCTTTTAAATTTAATATTATGCTTTTGTTTTTTGACTCAAATGATATATTTTGACCTACACAATAACGTGTTAAAAGGAAAGTGACTAATAAATTAGGACCTTATTTGAAAGTACGTTTGTTTGTCCTTTCTTCGCGTCTAAACTGAGCAACTGAACAATGATTTAAGCCGATGTTAGCTGAGTAACTGTTCTGTATATCTTTTTTTTAATGGGTTCGCTCTTGACCACAATCTAGTTCAGGAAAAAGATGTGGTCGAGGATGTAGCGAGCTCACCCAGAAGAAGCCTATTCACTCGAACTTTAAGATATTCGGGTTGTATGAGCTCGGAAATGCAGATGCAGGCAGAATAACTGATTTTATTAACTACTTAAAACGCATTCAACTATTTATCTATCCGAAGAAAGGCGGTGGCGGCGGAGGTGGGGGCCCAAAACCTCTAAAGCCCCCAAAACCGCCACCGTAACCGAAGCCCCCTCCGTAACCAAAGCCCCCTCCGTACCCCCCTCCAAGGCCACCGTAGCCAAAGCCACCGTATCTGTAGCCACCGCCGATCAACACCGGAGGTCCCCAACCGCCTATCCAGTGAGCGGAGATTGTCTGAAAAGAAAATTTAATAAAATCGATAAAAATTTACTTTTAATAATAATAATTTTATTTCATACAACAAAAATAGCCAGTACATTAAAAATTTTTACAAAGTTTGTCCACTGAGCTATATTATTAGGGGCAGCAGCCACTTAAAATAGGTTTAAGAAAGACCTGTGCTGTAAGTGTCTGCTTCACAACTAGAGTCACAATATCGATACGGTACAGACGTTTCAGGGCTTGAGGCTAACGTTGTTAGGTAAGTACGTACCAGTGCTCGTATTTTAAGCCCCCGAACCAAAAAGAGGGGTGTTATAAGTTTGACGTGTGTAACTGTGTTTTTTTAATTTATTCTTATGAGATGGGTTAACTTGTGACCCCAACCTTGACCAAGGTCATAGATGAGGTCGACAATGGAGCAAGTTAATCCAGAAAATGCCAATTAAGGCACTGGTACTCCCACGCACCGACGGAACACAGCAAGCTGTTTGGCGTCGGACTTAGATAGGAGGGTGGTCACGAAACAGACGGCTCTTTACAGAGCCTACCACACCGCATGACACCCACGGAAAGAGATGGGGTGTTGTTATTCTCAACCGATCACCACACGGCCTGTGTATCATCATTTTAGGCCTTGGAAGTCTTTAACAGACTATCAAGCAGTCGCTCGAAGACACAAGTCAGTATATGTTTTATGTATCTGTGTGCCTTTCTTTAGCATCGTAGCTCTCCTAAACGAATAAACCTGTTTCAGTGCAGTTTTTTTTGTTTGAAAGCTTTTATTTTATTTTATTATAAGATGGTTTAACTCTTGAACTCAATCTTAACCATAAAGGTCAAAGATGAGGTCGACGATGGAGCGAGTTAACCCGGAAAATGCCTATAAAGGCACTGGTACTCCCACGAACCGACGGAACACAGCAAGCTGTTTGGCGTCGGACTTCGGTAGGCATAAGCGAGGTGGTTCTTAGCTATATTTAATCAAAATTGGTTCAAGTCTCAAAATCCTTAGTTACTAATATTATAAATGCGAAAATAACTCAGATTTCGTGCAGAGATAGATCAAATCTTGGGTAAGGACATAGGCTACATTTCATCAGACAGCCAAGGTACGATATAACCACCGCAGAACCCCGGTCAGAAAACTATACAAGGTGTTTAAAATAAAATAAAAAGAAATTCCAAAATTTAATTTTAAAAGTGAAATCTTTCAAAATGAAAGTTTCATATAATTCATATGACATACTTGTAATATTTGTAATAGAGCTGCGAAAAAAACTAAACTTTAATTAATTTTGAATTATCTTTTTTTTGGGTTTTTTTGAAACACCTTGTGGTTTAAATTTAAAAAAAAAAGAATGATAAAAGAAACTATGCTAGAGAGAAGATTCGATCGCCTTAACTTATCTTTATAATCCCGAAAAAATATGCCTTGAAAAATTACGAAAATTTCACTGTACTTGTAAAAAATGACAACACAATTTCTCACAAGACATCGTACAAAATTTACGTGTCATTTTCTTCGAGAGTAATAAAAAAAGATGGCCGAATATCAAGAAGGCTTCGTGTGAAAAATAGCGCCTCTATGGGCAAATATTCAGGGCGCCTATTCCACTAACAATGGTGGTTGAACGACATTGGTGACAATGATGATAGAGTGTTGCTAAAATAAAGAATAAATAAATAAAATCTACGCACTCACACTAAGGTTTCCCCTTGTTCCCCTCGGAACATACATAAAGACAAACACAAACACCCATGACCCGAGAACAAACATCTGCTTTTTACACAAATGTTTGCCCCGACTGGGAATCGAACCCAGGACCCGTTGATCAAGAGGCAGCGCCATTACCACTGGACCAAACCGGCCGTTAAAGGATTTATATTCATACATAATAGTGGAATAGGCCTCCTGAAAACGTGATGATATTTTTCAGCACACAAAGCGCTTTAGAAGTCAACGACCTTGAGATTTTACGCGTTCGTAGGAAAATGTTTCCCCAGGGAAAACAGTAAATGGGATTACGAAAATACTTTTTACGCAGTAAGTTGGGAGAAGCAGGTATTGTACAATGTTTTTTCACTTCTTTTTTTAGTTTTTTATCTACTAAGTGTTTAAAAACGTTGTGTCTACGTTAAGGCGACTACAGCACCTAAATTGCGATTTTATGATGCGTAGATAAGCATGACGCACTGCATTAAATCGAAGAAAAAAATACTAAAATAAAAATAATATTCAGGACATAAACTAGAAAAGTAGTTTGCTGAAAACATGATTCAGCACTTTTGGTTCGATAGAAAAAGCTCACAAAGTCACCTCTAAATACCCAATATTGTGTATCTTTTAAGCTGAAAAACGATAGTAAAATGTACACAGGAACTTGAATTTGCTATCAAAATGTTCGTGAATGAACACTCTCGCTAAGTAGTAAACGCATTTTTCGATTTAAGCTGTTACCTTTCCATAAATCTCATTTTTCTAACTTTCGAACATGTTTTTACGCACGCACGCTTTCATAGTCCGTAAACTTCGTGTATCGACACTGTTCGCACTGCCGGCCCAGGCCTGTTGAGAGACGGAGATGGCACCATTCCTATGTATGCTGCCTTTATCGGGTGCTGTATTCGCCTTAAAGGCAGAATCAACCGAGTTCAATCCCAACAATACCTATTAGCAGATAACCACAAACAAAAACATCATCTATATACTAATATCTTTATGCAGATGATGTGCAGTTGTACACTCCAGTAAAAATGTCTGAAAAGGAAGTGTCAGTAGAAAATCTAAATAAAGACTTAAACCGCATTGCAGTATGGTCAAAAAGAAACTGTTTGGTTCTTAATCCTTGTAAATCTAAGTACATGATTCTTGGTTCAGCTAGGCAGATTGAATCAATGGAAAATGCCAACATCAGTGTTTGTATAGACAACACTTCGATTGATCGCGTCTCTGAGGCTCGTAACTTAGGTATCTTAATGGACAGTGACCTTCGTTTCGAAAGTCACGTTTTGGAACTCGTCCGCGGTTGCTTTTATCGCCTTAAAGTCCTTTACAGGATTCGACCTTTTATTGGTCAAGATATAAGAATATTGCTATGTGATAGCCTTGTACTGTCAAAGCTTAATTATTGCATCACGGTATATGGGGCATGTCTAAAGAGGAGTTCTCAGCGTTTGATACAACGCGTTCAAAATTCGTGTGCACGTTTCTGCTTCCATATTCCTCCTCGCACCCACGTCACTCCTTACCTTAATAAAGCGGGTTTATTAAAAATGGAAGCCCGCCAAAAGTTGTATTTCTGTTCTTTATTATTTGATATACTCAAAACTAAGACACCAACATTTCTATTTAATAAACTGTCATGGTCAACTTCCGTACGTCTTAATAAGACTCGTGCGTCATCAAATATTATTAATGTTCCTCGACATCACACAGCCGCTTTCAGGGGGAGTTTCAGATACCTCTCAAGTAAATGTTGGAATAATATTCCACCTCCAATACGCAAAATGAAAACCAAAATTAAATTCAAAACTGAATTAAGTAGACATCTTTTACAGGTTCAGAAAAATGATCCGCAATACTTGGCAGTGTCTGCCTCCCTCTGAAATAAAATAAACTGGAAGGTTTTATTGTTTTATTTTTAATTATATATTATTTTTTATCTGAATATTATTTATTATTAACATGTAAAATTATAAATACTCACAAAAGTAGTTTGAATTTTTTGAAAACGTCTTTCTAGCGTCTTGATCTCAATCTTAATGAAATTGTTTCTTATATTCATCGCCTAAATCTTGTTATTGTCGTATTTTAATTAAATACCTACCTTAACAAATAAATAAACTACACAGCTTGTACAATGGCGCGCTCGCTCGCCGCTTTGGCGCTGTCAGAATAACAGCGTTGCAGGCTGGCAACAGTAACCTGAACGTAGTCTGTAACATCATGCTGAGGCAGTGCCATTTCGGTGTCCACACATTGCACACACTGGTCCGCAAAAGTGAACATTTATGTTTTTTAGTTTTTAAGTTTTAGTTTCTTTTATATAAGTTTTTTAGTTTAAGTTTCACTTTATCTTGTCTTGCCTGATTTAATGTGTGATCACCGAATAAATGATATTCTATTCTATTCTATTCTATTCTAATATTATAAAGAGGAAAGATTTGATTATTTGTTTGTTTGCATTGAATAGGCTCCGAAACTACTGCACCGATTTGAAAAATTCTTTCACCATATGAATCCTATATTATCCGTGATGAACATAGGGTACTTACATGATTTTCCCGAATTCCCACGGGAACGAAGCGGAATGCTAGTCTAAATATAATATATGTGTTTTTTGTTCATTTTTTAAAAGCGCTGAATCAATTTCACTTAAATGTATATGAATGACATCCTCTGAATTTAGATTTCAAATCAAATTTCGATTTCACCACCTCTGAAATCGTTCAATTCGTTTAGGAGCCACAATGGCACAGACAGTCACACAGATACACAGACATACAGATACACAATACACACGACAAAATAACGACCTTTTTCGTCGGGGGTTAAAAATAATAGAGGGACCTCCAAATTCTGCTCAAAGAGCGTATAAATATGTTTATGTTTAACAAGAGTTGAATAATAAAACTTAAACAATAAACATGCTAATAATTAAAAAAAATAATTTAATTAATAATTTCCCACGTCAAAAACGTAAGAGTCGCCGACTTCAATCCCAAAAAGACAATTTTTTCTCGAGTTTCCCTCAATTTCTTCAGGATTCCACCATCAGATCCTGGTTTCCTTACCATGGGACCACCCTTGGGATAGTCCCTTTCCAAAAAAAAAGAATAATCAAAATCGGTTCATAAACGACGAAGTTATCCGCGGACATACATTAAAAAAAATATATTTATACGGTCGAATTGAGAAACCTCCTCCTTTTTTGAAGTCGGTTAAAAACAGAAACTCATTTAAGATAATCTGAGAAGAATTCTTCTAAAATTTAATAGTAAGTATTTATCACTGACCATAGGTACAATTTTTGCTTGAAAATAGTTTTTTTTTTTTTATAATTAAGAAGGTGATTTTGATTGTTAATTACTTTTTACGTCGTACGCTACACAACGAGTTGGAATGCTGAGTCAGAACCTATTTTACACAAACCTAGCACACATAAATGCATCTAGGTTATAGAGGTCAGATCGTCAGGTTACCCCAATTCTTTGAAAAACAGCTCTTATCGCAACAGCACAGAGTACACGCGTATGTAACCAGATGTGCGGCCCTCTGTACATAAAAAAATATTGTATCTTTAAATTAACGTACCTCAATCAAAAAAAATAATGTTATTAGGACACAAAAACATTTGTAGCACTCCATTTTAAGAAATTTTTTTTTTATTAAATTTATGCTATTTATAATAATTATTACAACAAGTTTATATCACTAACTTCAATCTGCTTCAGATTTAAAATAAACTTGGACTTTTATACACTGTTTACCTATCTATTGACCAATATATAAATGCAGTCAAAATAATTATCATAACATCCTTATATCAAAGAAATAAATGTGAAAATTACGTAAAAATTTCTGGTTTAAAAAGTAAATAAGATGAATATTGTGTGCCTTATTTTAGTATGTGTTAGTAAATATACGAGAAATAGTGATTAATCGGGGTTTTCTGGAACTTATTTCCATGTAAGGTTCCGTACAATATATTTTTAAAGAGATTTATAAATCACTATTATACATATTATATTCCGCCCAGGACTTTCAACCTCTCGGGTGGTTAATTAATCAGTCCATGAAACTGAACAACTTTCCCAAGGAACATAGGTCAAAATACGAAAAAAAATGAGTTCCCATACAAACTTCATCAGCATATAGCGCATTTTGTATGGGAGATCAAAAAATTTTTTTTCGTATTTTGACCTATGTTCCTTGGGAAAGTTGTTCAGTTTCATAGACTGATTAACGGTGAAAGAGAGATACCTAACGTCCTGTAGTTCGAGTGAAAAGGCATCTTTTGGGCGAGCTTGCTACATCCTCGACCACAAAGTCGCTAGATTTAGTCAAGAACGAACCAATGCGTCGGAAAATGGAAAATATTCTATAAAACAATTTACCATTTTCCCAAGGACCCCTAAAACTGACCTGTACATTAAAGATCACGTCTTTATAAACAGATCTGAACAGTCATTGTCAAGTCAAATATTTAGCAATAATACTCTAATAAGTACCTAATGTAAGAACACTGTTTTAAATAGTCATTGAATAATCAACTTTATTTCTTGGATGTAAAGTAAAAAATTGCGTGGCATGTGTTTGTATGGAAAACACTGTGCTTGTGTTTGTTTAATATTTTAGGTAAAGGGGAACGACTTTGTGGTTTTTTTATTGTTTTTTGTTCTGGTATTTTGCGTCTTTGGAATTTTTTTAAATTTTTTAAGAATGGGTTTAGATCTTCACCACAATTCATTATAGCGGAGGGAAAAGACATTAAGAAAGAAAGCAATTTTATTACTTACTATTATAATTTGTTTTAATTACTCATGAAATGAGTTAACTTTTGACCTCAACCTTGAAAAAGGGTAATCAAAGTGTTTCACCGTCATCTGAGTGTCGTGACGCGCGAGTTTATTCTTCTTCTTCTTATCGTGTGGGTATAGTCAAGTTTGTGGCTAGCTTGGCTAACCCTGGTGTCAGAGTTTTCAAACCGCCAAATGGTCTCTGACTGGTTTTAACGACTGTAGTCAGTCGACAACAGCCGGGACCGATAGCTTAACGTGCCCTCCGAAGCACGGAAACGCTCGTGATAAATTGCCACTCTGGTCACCCATCAGGTTCCCTGCCTCTGTGTACGTTGCTTAACCTCACTGATCGGTTGAGATCAGCGAGCGCCACTGGGCTACGAGCGAGTTTATTTAGGACTAGCTTTCCGCCCGCGTGGACTACAGATTATATCGTGCCCAACTGTGGGATAAAATGTAGCCTATGTCCTTTCCCAGGCTCTACTCTATCATTGTACCAAATTTCATGAAAATCTGTTCAGAAGTTTAGGCGTGAAAGTGTAAAACTGACAGACAGAGTTACTTTCGCACTTATAGTATACATATCAGCACGGTCTAGGGATATTGCACGATTTTTCATACAAAAGAGGCCTGTTTGAGAAGTTATAAAAGCATACTCGAGATACATGGAGGGCTATAATTCGCAGACGAGCAAGTGCTAAACCTGAATTTTAAATTCTAGTCATTAAGTTTTGTTTAACTTGAAATTTGAAAAAACGTAATGGAAAAGAAAACGAAAATGCACTTTTTGCCTGCTTTTTGTATGAAAATGGTCCAATTTATGCAATTTTTTTTTCATTTTCGTCACGTTTTCTCAAATTTCAAGAAAAACAAAATTTATTGACTAAAATTTAATATTCAGGTTTAGCACTTGCTCGTCTGAAAATTATAGCTCTCTATGTATCTCGAGTATGCTTTTATGGCTTTTCAAACAGACCTCTTTTGTATGAAAATTCGTGCAATATCCCTAGGCCGTATTGATGTATCTAAATATATAAAAGGAGAAACTGACTGACTGACTGACTGACATATCAACGCACAGCCTAAACGGCTAAACGTAGGCACTTGAAATTTGGAAGGGACGTAGCTTAGGTACCGTAGAGATGCACTAAGAAAGGAATTCCCGAAATTCCAACGGAAATTAGCGGGAAAATTCTTTTGTATGAAAAACCTAAACCGCTTAAGTTAGACGCTTGAAATTTGGCATGCAGGTGCCTTAGTAAACTTAAAGCTTAGTTGCAACAGGATATTGCAAAATTCCCACGGGAACGTGAGTTAGCGGGAAAAAACTTTTGTAATCTGTTCAAAAGAAAAAATTAACACGCAAACGAAGTTGCGGGCATCAGCTAGTTGTATATATTAGTAGGGATAGTGTAGATTAGTCAAGTTCGCCACACACAAGAAAAGAAAAGAAGGATAAGAATTAATTTGCTCATTCACCACGTCTCTAACAAAGATAAAACCATTTCAAGAAAAAGAACCTTCAGTAAACCTAGTTTCCTATTTCCCGACTCACCTCCCACTCTCCAGGGAGGGGAAATCCTACGTACGAAGCGTATTTTTAAATACCAGCGGTTCTCAAAGTTGGTGAGAAGAGAATAACAAAATATTTTGTTAGATGGAAAAGGATTGACATGAAATAAACAAGGTGTAGCTACCCTACAAGGATAGATAGATAGAAATTCTTTATTGCACACAGTCACAAAAAAAAGTTTTACATACTTAACTAAACAAAATTGCGCAAAGGCGGCTTTATCGCTAGGAGCAATCTCTTCCAGGCAACCTTGTTTTAGGGCCAACTCGAGAGTAGTGCAGAGTTATACTTAAGGATGAACAATTTGTGTATGAAAAACTTTACGTAAACTAGCTTTAAGCCCGCTGCTCCACCCGCGCGTGGACTACAGGTTATTTCGTGCCCACTTGTGGGATAACTTTTGATTGTAAGATGATATTGTAAATATTTGTTTTTCCCTATCAAGTATGCAATGAAGGATTTATCTTTCTATCTAAAATATAGCCTATGTCCTTTTCCAAGGTCTCATCTATCACTGTACCAAATTCCATCAAAATCGGTTAAATAGTTTAGGCGTGAAACCGTAACAGACAGATAGACAGAGTTACTTTCGCATTTATAATATTAATAGGGATAATATAAACACCTGAGCTCAAAAACCACAAAAAAGACGTCCATTATCGTGAGGTAATCTGCAGCTCGAGTATGATGTCACGCGTGGAATGCGCCGCGGTCCTATGTCAACATTGACAACGCCAGAGGACGAGCAAGCCTTTGCGCGGGGCCCTCGCGCAATCAGAGTGAGGTGTCAGCCAAGTGGCGCTCCGCTTGAGTTTGTCGCAATCATGCTCGAGCTGCTAACAGTTTGATCTGTTCGGCACAGTTTGACAACCACTTTAGAATCCTAGATTCCTAGTTTCCTAGTGCTGTAATATTAAAGTCGACATATAAATGGTGATCTTGTCTGGGTGAGCTGCGGCTGCATCGATCTGCAGCGCAGGGAGATGCGCCTGGGTGGTAAAATGCAGGGTTGGGTGGTAGGGATGGGGGAAGATATTATCGATAGACTGTATCCCAATGGCGCTCGCTGATCGAAACCGATCAGTGAGGTCAAGCAACGTACACAGAGGCGGGGAACCTGATGGGTGACCAAAGTGGCTAATTATCACGAGCGTTTCCGAAGGGCACGTTAAGCTGTCGGTCCCGGCTATTTTCGATTGATTACAGGCGTTAAACCAAGTCAGAGGCCATTGTGCGGTTTAAAAACTCTGACACCAGGGTTAGCCATGTTCGCCACACACTTGACTATACCTACACGATAAGAAGAAGAAGAAGGTACTGTCTTTATGTACATATGTTCCAAGGGACCCACGACGCACTTTTCACCACCGTGTGGTGATCGGTAGAGAATAACACCACCCCATCTCTTTCCGTGGGTGTCGTAAGAGGCGACTTAGGAAACACAAATGAGACCTGCCTCCTAGTAATCCATACCAGGCAACGACACTTCATTTTTTTCTGAATCTGAGGCGTCGTTAGTTCTATGGTCTCATGCGGTGTGGTAGGCTCTGTAAAGGGCCGTCTGGTTCGCGACCACCCTCCTACCGAAGTCCGACGCCAAACAGCTTGCTGTGTTCCATCGGTCCGTGAGAGTACCAGTGCCTTTATAGGCATTTTCTGGGTTAACTCGCTCCATCGTCGACCTCATCTTTGACCTTTATGGTCAAAGATTGAGGTCAAGAGTTAACCCATCTTATAATAAATAAAAAAACATTTCATTCCAGCCCTGGGAATTAGGACGTGCCAGCTGCCAACTCTTCCCAGGCATACTGTAAAAGTCTGTAAGCGGGATGCGAGGGTTTTGCCGGATCATGGGCGAAAGGTTGACTATCTATCACCACTATCACTTTCTACACCATTTTCCATGAGTTAACCCTGACAATTAGTGTCAAACGAGGCATCAACTGGTTCGATAGAACCACTGATGCTCTGTCTACCCTGTTAGGAATAACAGGCGTAAGCGTAAGTGTGTTACTTCATTATATTTTTTTTTTACCCCAGGTACGCGCGAAAAAAAAACTCTAGGCACAGCTGAAAATCAGTTTGTTGTCTGTCATAGACAGCAAGTATGCTGAGTTCTGTGTCCTATTTGCTTCTACAATCTACGTCACACATTTCGCTAACCTTTTTTTTAATTGTATAAGAACATTGTACAATGTTACAAATTGTTAAGAAGCAATAAAGTTTATCTATCTATATGTAATCTTCGTTTATTCATTTAATTCAGTAATCCCATGTAAGACAACATACCTATACAAGAGTTTTTTCTAATTTTCCATTTCATCGACCAGCTACTCCCACCCCTAAAGCATCCTATTTCCCATGACGTCACAGATGTACTTGACCTGAGTTTATCTAACTACCTAACACGGCCCGCTCACAAGAAAATCACTTCTATTCCTTTACAATAAAGACTGACTCAACTGCAAAGTAAAAAACAGTTCTTGGTGAATAAGAGGCCCCACGTTTGAAATATTTCATTAAGGAAAGGAGCTTGTATTAGACTAAGCCAGAGATTCCCAATCTTTAACAGTCCACGGCGCACTTATAACTTTAGAATTTGGTCTCGGCACCCTAACCTAGCTAGACAGTCGAAATAGATAGATTCAGTTGAAAGAAATAGGAAGGTACAATGATGCTTGTTAGGTAATTTTTAACCGTGTGGTGATCGGTTGAGAATAACACCACTCCATCTCTTTCCGTGGGTGTCGTAAGAGGCGACTAAGGAAACACAAATGAGACCTGCCTCCTAGTAATCCATCCCAGGCAACGACACTTCATTTTTTTCTGAATCTGAGGTGTCGTCCTATGGTCTCATGCGGTGTGGTAGGCTCTGTAAAGGGCCGTCTGGTTCGCGACCACCCTCCTACCGAAGTCCGACGCCAAACAGCTTGCTGTGTTCCGTCGGTGCATGGGAGTACCAGTGCCTATATAGGCATTTTCTGGGTTAACTCGCTCCATCGTCGACCTCATCTTTGACCTTATGGTCAAGATTGAGGTCAAGAGTTAACCCATCTTATAATAAAAAAAAGGTAGATAGGCACAAAAACATCCACAATATGAAGTTGAGTAATTTATTCATTAGAATACTCAATTAAAACAAAAACTGCCAACTAGTCAATGTGATAGGTTGAGTTTTGTGATCTCCACACGTTTTTCAAAGCGTTGGAATGTTTATTTTGTACCCGCCAATCCTTAAGTTAAGGTTTCGGATCGGAAGGATCGCCTCGCCTCACGGCGCCCCTCTGTACTGTCTACGGCGCACCAGGGCGCCGCGGCGCACAGTTTGGGAGCCCCTGGACTAAGCAATTCTATTTTCTGTTTTACTTAAAGCTTCCTGGAATTAAAAAAGATAAAATTATACGGAACAAGACATTTGGCAGCTTCACTGGCTTGATGCCACTACGCTTATATTCTTTAAAGGCTAGGTAGAGCTTTTAAGTCTCTTACAATAACCCTGTATCATTCAAATAAATCATTCTGGGCCTCAGCACCGCATGAATAGTTAAAAAGCAAATGAAAAATACAAACGCCTGACCAAAACATATAGCAAAGCTAATATTGTGCAAAGTAACATTGCTATAACAAAATAACAGGCACTAAAGAATCTCAAATACATTCTTTGTACGAGTGGTTTTGTTGACAAAATAAAGTTTTTTTATTTTTCTTAGTAGCAACTTCGTAGTACAAGGGAAACGTTTTAGTGTCTAGAGGTCAACATAGACCTCTGAAAGGTCGTTTTGTAGTTATGTCGGAGCCGCCGAATTGCCTCTGACGTATTGTAGCACTCATCAGCCCCGGATCTATGAATTTTTCAAACCGGGGCAAAAACTTTATAGTGGCGCCCCCTTCCTTCAGTATTTGAGAAAAACTGTTAAAACTAAGTAGCATTTTTGTGACCATTTGTGAAAATAATACGACTGGATTCCCCTGCCTGGCAGAAAAATCACGCACACTATGCACGCGTTCAAATTTACTTAATCTGTTAAGTGCGTTTATTAAATCACTTAGTATGTGTTCAAAAACTAACTGGGAAATACAAAAGTTTGTTTTTCAACCATATGGTGTTATTCTCAACCGATCACCATCTTGCCGTGTGGTGATCGGTTGAGAATAACAACACCCCATCTCTTTCCATGGGTGTTGTAAGAGGCGACTAAGGAAACACAAATGAGACCTGCCTCCTAGTAATCCATCCCAGGCAACGACACTTCATTTTTTTTCTGAATCTGAGGTGTCGTCCTATGGTCTCATGCGGTGTGGTAGGCTCTGTAAAGGGCCGTCTGGTTCGCGACCACCCTCCTACCGAAGTCCGACGCCAAACAGCCTGCTATGTTCCGTCGGTGCGTGGGAGTACCAGTGCCTTTATAGACATTTTCTGGGTTAACTCGCTCCATCGTCGACCTCATCTTTGAACTTTATGGTCTAGATTGAGGTCAAGAGTTAACCCATCTTATAATAAAAAATAAATATTGTATTAATATTCGATTACTGATAAAATCCTATGAGATTTTAGGAAAAGAGGCTTCACTTGTTCGATATTTCGAATTCTTGTTTCAAGGATTTGGCGCCCCCATGAAACTGCCGCCCGGGGTAAGTGCCCCGGTTTCCCCCCCTTAGATCCGGGGCTGGCACTCATGATAGCAATGTAGGACGTTAAAGTGACATAAGATTATATGGATGACTTTAAATTACTTAGCGAAACCAAGTCAGAGACCAATGTGCGGTTTGAAAACTCTGACACCAGGGTTAGCCAAGTTCGTCACACACTTGACTATACCTACACGATAAGAAGAAGAAGCGAAACTTTGGGAGGTGATTCCTCCCATAAAACTGAACAACCTTCCAGAAAGAACCTGATTTTTTTTATTCTCAAAGAAAAATTTCGACTTCTCATACAGAAGCCAATAAGCTCATTGTACAAGTTGTACAAGAAGTCAAAGTGTGACCTCTATACAACTTTTTTTTTAAAGCGATTTTTTTATGAGATTGCTCTCTAATGTCATGGAAGAAGTTGCTCAATAGCAATAAGGCGGTTGTGTTGTACTTTATTAGATAACTAATTGGTATTTTTGTAATGATCTTCCAATAACAATACACCTACAAGACTCGGTAATAATTGCTCACTTGGGGAGTGCATCCACAGACTTGATGTCCGTGCCCTTGTCTTGGTACATTTAATATTATTATTACCTATTTAACCTTTTCGACACATTTACTCTTAATATGAGTTTACAATTAATACACTTAAAAATATAAATATTTTTTTTAAAACAGTCAATATATTTTACAAAAATAAAAACACCATTTATCTAAGACAACGGTGGTTTCTGCCTATTGTTTATGAAGTTTATGATACTTATGTTATTAACCCTCAAAAAAAGAAGGATGTTATATTTTTGTAAGTTTGACCAGTATGTCTGTGTATCAGTGTGTAAGTCTGTAGCATCTAGCTCCTAAACGAATGAACCGATTTTTTTTATGAAAGCTGACTTAATTGAGATGGTTCTAAACTATAATTTATCAACATTGGTTCAGCCGTTTAAGAGTGATAAGCAATTAATGTCGGAGGACAAACAACATTTTTAATTTTAGAGTTATTTGGTGTGCAATGAAGAGTAATGTATGGTGGTCAAAGAGTCAAAAGGAATTAAGGCGACTACAGCACCCGATAAAGGCAGCATACATAGGAATAGTGCCATCTCCGTCTCTCAACAGGCCTGGGCCGGCAGTGCGAACAGTGTCGATACACGAAGTTTACGGACTATGAAAGCGTGCGTGCGTAAAAACATGTTCGAAAGTTAGAAAAATGAGATTTATGGAAAGGTAACAGCTTAAATCTAAAAATGCGTTAACTACTTATCGAGAGTGTTCAATCACGAACATTTTCATAGCAAATTCAAGTTCCTGTGTGCATTTTACTATCGTTTTTACAGCTTAACAGTTTGAGTGCCGATCACGCGGGGGCGCGGGACGCGGGTTCCAGGGTAGGTGCCGGTCCCGCGCCCGCGCGTGAAAGCGGCAACGTATTTGTACAGAGTCAGTGTCAGTGTTGCCAACTTAGTGCTTTCGGCACTAGATCTGGTGCTTTTTTTTCATGTATTAGTGCCTAAAATTCGATTTTAGTTCCTAGTGCCCAATCTAGTGCTTTTTAAGAACTTAGTGCCAAATACAATAGGTATCTAATAAAATTACTTGTATGTTCATTTAATTAAAAAATGCGCATGATTGTTTACCCGATTTCTACAATTTTCATAAACAAATGTTGGAATGTGGTGTGAGCATGATAGCTTTATGTGATTATAGTTAAGAGTAACAAAGATGTCCGTACTACGGTTTCTTTTCTAGGGGAAATCACTTAAACCTAAGGAAATCACGTTTTTTCTATACTTTTGTCTCGGTCAAACTAATAAGTTTTAAAAAGAGACAGAAGAATGAAGATTGCAGGGCCGGGCGGGCAGAATATTTGTGACAATATCGGGATAATTTCTTGTATTGTGTGAATAACTGAATTATAAAAATTACAGCAATCGAAACCGGGTCCATCAACTTCACAATCTGGCTAGTGTTACAGCCACTGCAATCAACTCCGACAGCAGCCTTGATGACTCGGAATCAGATTTCATTGAAGATTTTTTTTTTGTTTTTTTTTAAATGTTTTTTTTTTACGTTTAGCGCCCTTTTTGACACTAAATACACAAACTAGTGCTTTATCGCTGTTGGTTTAGTGCCTTTTCGAAAATTGGGTTGGCAACACTGGTCAGTGTGCGGCCGGCATCGAGCGCAGGACGTCGTTTGTGAGTAGGCATCACGCGCAACGCTTCAAAGTATAGAAAAATCATCGCGGTTTCGTGTTTCTATAAATATTAAGCGATTTTTAGTGCAGCAAAATGGACAGTAACGAAGGTCCATCAAGATCTAAACGTAGGAAAAGAGCTGTGAATTATACCGATAATTCTGATAAAGAATTGTTATTTGGAGATGTGGAAAGCGATGATGAATTCTGCCCAAGCTCTGATGATGAAGAATCTTTAGATGAAGAGGATGAAAACGAAGAATTGCCACTCCGCACTTCCATCCCTCTCGTCGATATTTATCAAGCGAAAGCACTGCCGTCATTGGGCGTTTCCCCACTGGACGGCACGGCAGCCGGCGCTGGCAACGGTGAGAGTGACAGAGCTATACTAGGAAAAGAGACAGATTTCCTGCTTCCTAGTATAGCTCTGTCACTCTCGCCGTTGCCGGCGCCGGCCGTCGTGCCGTCCAGTGGGGAAACGCCCATTGCTACAAGACCAAGCAGCGACGTAAAGATTCATATTGGCATTGTTTGTCTTGCCCTGACAAACCAGGACTTTGTGTTGAGTGTTTCCATGGGTATCACACGCAACAGTAAAGTTTTATATTAAAAAAAAATAATTTGAATTGAAATTGTTGATTTTTGCCAAAGATGTGTATTCCTAATTAGTAGAAAAAGTACAAAATATATTGGTGTTATGATTCTACGCTATAATAAACGATTAAAACTCAAAAAACATCGTCACGCGTATATGCGTGAACGGCATGGAGAATGAAATTTTCGAGTGCGGTGCCGGTCATTTTTTTTCTTCAATTTTCCCATTATTTTGAAATTAATCAACCCAAAGTAACATAATATATCATATTTTAAAATATTACAATAAAAATTTTATTTACACAATTTCGGTTCCCCACGAACCCCCCACCCTAGCCATCGGCAGTCAAGTTGTTAGAAGATACACAATATTGGGTATTTAAAGGTGACTTCGTGAGCTTTTTCTATCGAACCAAAACTGCTGAATCATGTTTTCAGTAAACTACTTATCTAGTTTATGTCCTGAATATTACCGTAGTATTTTTTTTCTTCGATTTAATGCAGTGCGTCATGCTTATCTACGCATCATAAAATCGTAATTTAGGTGCTGTAGTCGCCTTAATACCTTAAGCACTAAAAATCTTAAGAATGCATACCTATCAATACCTACTTAATTAAAAATACTGTCGGTCCGTTGCACCAGGCTGTCATACTACTTTCGAGGGTTCGTTAACCTGGGACCAGTTTTTAGGATACACCGGACTTGTTGCCTAGCAAGCACAACCCGCGACAAACTTGCGCGTCACGGCACTCCAATGACGGTAAAACTTTACTTTGATTGCGAGCGTGCACCATGCAAGGGTTGATTGCCCTCTGGCGTTGTCATTTCGACACTTTTTTGACATTTGACCGCGTTGTCAACCCCGCCGGCCGCGTTGTGGCGGCCGGTTTGGTCAAGTGGTAGTGACGCTGCCTCTTGATCGACGGGTACTGGGTTCGATTCTCAGTCGGGGCAAATATTTGTGTAAAAAAAGCAAATGTTTGTTCTCAGGTCTGTTTTTATGTGTGTTCCAAGGGACCCACAACACAAGGGAAAACCTTAGTGTGGGCCTTTGAGTGTGTAGCGTTTAGTGTGTAGTGTTGTTTTGATAAATAATAATAAACAAATTAATCTTTTTATTCACCAAAATGTTTTTATTTAAAATTATGAAGTCTCTGCCTCCTAAACTAGATTACTCTACGAGTATATCTTAGGGGACAGTGGCCTCTCCCAATTTGAATTTTTAGAACATATAGCTTTAAAATTATCTTATTTAAACCATAATGGTTATAGACAGACATATGTGTATATATGGGTAGTAAATTTTTGTTATATTAGGGGGGGGGGGGGGCTTCTTCAAAAGTCCTTGGCATGTGTTAAGGTTTATATACACATTACTCTAATTTATTTATTAAACTAAGTAGGTAAAAAGGTCTTCTGTTTGTTTGTATTCTAGGGACAGCAGATAATTGCGATGCGATGTTGTGCTCGAGAGAATTCATTACAGTGGGGTTCTTTATAAGTATAGTTGATCGAAGACAGTGGGACTATTCTATTGGGTAATTTTTAATTAGGTAGCCAACATTAAGGGTGTGAATCAGCCCATAGCAGAATTCTAATGTTTTGTTCTTTGGACAACGCTTATACTGAGCTACTTATTGCCTTTTTTAACCCCCGAAAAAAGAGGGGTGTTATAAGTGGGTATCTGTGGATCTGTGTCTGTGCCGTAGTAGTTTCTTTTGTTTGAAAGCTGACTATATTTGATTATATAGCTAAGAACCAGATATAGCTCAGAAAATTTAAATTTTAATATATGTATATATATATTCATTTCTCGACTGGCTCCTTGGGGAAAGTGGTTCAGTTTAGTGGGCTGATTCACTGCCTTCATTCTTAAAATTAATTTTAAGTCATAATCATAACAGTAGAAAGAATTAGATACTTAAACAAGCTTGTTCGATTTCATGCACAGATTCACTTCCTAAATTTTCGCAAATTAAAATCACCTATGATACTTAGCGTCACTTATAACTCTTTAACAGCCATTAAATAACTTCTTTATCTATAAAAGTGCTAAATAATTACATCACAAACTCTTTTATCATTTAACTAAGTGATTTAAACAGGCCATTCTGCCACAATCGGTATCAAATCAACCATTGCATTTTAAAAACCTTACAAATCAATTTAGACTTTAAATCAGCAGCTTTAAAGTTTAATCTACAGCTTTGTAAAAGGTACATGTTACGCCTTTTTACAGCTTAAGTAGAAAGTATAGCACGTTTCGTCTGGTGTTCCAATCAATGAGCTTTAAACCTTAAGCAATAATACATTTAAGGTGCATTTTTGTAGTACACATAACAAAGGCGTATAAGGCTCTTATAAGAGTCATAAAACCTAAAGAAACCTTCAATTCGCTCTCACTAAACGTTTGCCAAGAGTAAAGCTGTGTTCACAATACATTGTTTTATTTACTTGTGATTTTAGCATCTTTATAATAATGTGTCAAGTCGTTATGGACTTGGGTTTACATATTAGAAAACTAATAAAGAGTAGAGAATGTTTAAGTTGATTTTTTTTAAGGGAGAACATGTTTTTCTGTCTCGGAAACAGCCACATACTGTCCGAGTCAGTCCTTCGCTGGCTGTATACAGGGCTTTAGGTATCTCTCTTTCAACCATGGTTAATCAGTCCATGAAACTGAACAACTTTCCCAAGGAACATAGGTCAAAATACGAAAAATAATATTTGATCTCCCATACAAAATGCGCTATATACTGATGAAGTTTGTATAGGAACTCGAAAATTTTTTTCGTAATTTGATCTATGTTCCTTGGGGAAGTTTTTAGTTTCATGGACTGATTAACCACCCGAGAGGTTGAAAGGGATTTACCTAAAGCCCTGTATATGTAATGTGTATAGTATATCTTAATTATATAAAACAAAGTCGAGTTTGTTCGAACACTTTTAACTCAAGAACGGCTGAACCGATTTTCATGGTTTTTGATTTGTTGTATTTGTATCCATCCCGAATGGCAGGATAGCTATTAAAAATATTGGAAAATTGACGAAAATATTCTCACAAAAAAAGTTACTATTAATATATAATATAAATTAATAGAATATGTATCAACACTAATATTACAAAGAGGAAAGATTTGTATTTTTGTATGTAACGAATAAACTTAACAACTACTGGACCGATTTCAAAAATTCTTTCACCATTAGGATGCTACATTATCCCTGAGTAATATAGGCTACATAATTTTACCGAATTCGCTCGGGAACGAAGTCCCCAGCGGAATGCTGGTCTACACTAATATTATACAGAGGAAAGTTTTTTTATTTTTGTGTGTACTTAACGAATAAACTTAAAAACTCCTGGACCGATTTCAAAAAATCTTTCACCATTAGGATGCTACATTATCCCTGATTACATAATTTTCCCAAATTTCCACGGGAACGAAGTCCCGAGCGGGATGCTTGTTTATTATATTTGTATTATTGATTTAATTTATAGTATAGTTTATGTAAGTATATTCTGATCTATAATACTTAAGTAACAGTCGTCTTTGTCATTTTGATAGTGAGAGAAAGAGACAATCAATATTTAAGTACAGATCAAGACTTGAGTCTCCTTCTGTAATACGACCCTTTTCTGGCTCCTACAGTGTTTGGAAACTCTATGTTTTCTTTCTTTTCAAAACCAGCGAAGTACATGAATTTGAAAAAAAGGCAAAGCGTAAATCGGACACGCTCTCAGTGTTCCGTATCACTTACAACCAAGCACTGATGCTGCCATCAGCGTGATTAGAAAGACTTGCATGTTTAAGATTTGAACTTTAACTACCGGGTGATTTACGTCCGTTTAAAGCCTCGAAAGCAACTCTTGCGCACACGCCCTAAGCAACCAACGCACCCAAGGTAACCAGCCAGTTGCCTCACGGCTTCGGAGCCAACCGGTCGCGTCTCCTTTAAACTTAGAAAAAAAAACAAACCACAATGTTTTTCGACTAAAAAGATCGTATTTGGAACACCATTTTGTTTAAACAGCTGATTTTTTGAGGTTATTTTGTGTGTGAGGTGTGTGTGGTTAAACTTATAAAGGTAAGTTTCGTGTTTTTGTTAAGTTGCAACTTAAGGTTATGCATTGATGTAAGGTCCTTTGATTGTCAAAGTTAGGTTAGTAAATATTGAACTTTTGAATGTTTCTTGGTAAATAGCATTTTTAAAACTACCCCATTGGAGATAGCGAGATTCCTAAATATGACAAGATAAGTTTTTGAACTTATGTTTCATGTTGTGTCATAGAAAGGTTAAGTTGTTGGACTTTTGAACTCTGATTGTTGTGTAAAGTTTGTGTAAAACTATAAACATTTTAAATAGGTATGGACAGTGTTAATCCAATGTTGATAGCGTATTTTATTTTAATATTATTATTAGTAATTTTTAATTGTATAATATAATTATTTTTAATGTTCAGGCACATAAAAAAGTGGCATGCCAGGTAGTGACCGAATATAATAGAGCCACTCTATAAATACTAATTTTCCACAAACAAGCCACAAACAAATGATTTTATTGATTGATTTAAGTACCTTGGTACTTTTTTTTAAGCTAAAATTTTAAGTTAAAGTTCAGATTCAGAGGCCATTGTGCGGTTTGAAAACTCTGACACCAGTTAGCCAAGTCTGCCACACACTTGTCTATACCTACACGATAAGAAGAAGAAGAAGTATAGTACTCGTTACAATTTTTGTTCGCTTCTTTATGGTTCTGGAGGACTTCTATTTTACCAGCCTATATACGTCCCCACTGAGGGGCACGGGCCTCCCTTCGAAACACGAAGGGGATTTAGGCCATAGTCCACCACGCTGGCCCAATGCGGGTTGGTGGACTTATATTTGGTCCAAACAAATCCCATACAGGCGGGAGATCAGTTCAGTCAGTTCAGTGGTACAGTCAAGAGCAGGTCATTTACACTACCATTTTAAGCTGAGCTCTGATTTATACTGCGCGCCATACAATGCAGGGCCAGTTCAGAGTCCAAAGTGTCAAGCTTGACGTGCTGTTGAGTGTACCATTTTACCCAATTCCCCAGTGTGGACAGTGCCACCTTCTTGAGCCCACCAGAAGCCTTCGCAAACCTTATTATCTAATTTTAAAAATTAAAATAATTGGCTCTGGCAAATATAAAAAACTAGCTTTCCGCCCTAGGCTTCGCCCACGTGGGCTGCAGCTTATATCGTGACCGGCTGTGGGATAAAATGTAGCCTACGTCCTTTCCCAAGGTCTAATCTATCTCTGTACCAAATTTTATCAAAATCAGTTCAGTAGTTTAGGCGTGAAGGCATGAAACAGACAGAAAGAGTTATTTACACAATTATAATAGGAATTAGTAAACGCTTCACACTCAAAGGCCCACATTAAGGTTTTTCCTTGTATCGTGGATCCCTCGGAACACACAAAGACAGACACAAACACCCAAGACCCGAGAACAAACATCTAGAGATTAAAAATTGCGTAAATACACGGAACCCTAAGAAACAAACGGCAGGGGTGTACACTCAAGAGCACGTCAAGCTTGACACTTTGGACTTTGGACCGGCCCTGCATTGTATGGCGCGCAGTATAAATCAGAGCTCAGCTTAAACTGGTAGTGTAAAGCGTGACCTGCTCTTGACTGTACATGGGTCATTCATAAATTCATAACATCTTAGTGCTCCAAACTCGTCTTCCTCCCCTGCTAGCGGTGCACCCTGCTGATCAACGGACGAGGCCCTGACGTACTACAACCTGTAAAGTGTTTCTTTACTTGATATTGGCGACTCCGCCATTCTGTACTTTAATTTTCATTTGATTAAATGAATATTAGAGTAATTACTCTGACATAGCCAAAATCACGGGTGTGGACGCCACTTTTCCCAAAAATTGAATTGAATTAAACAAAATGCGGTGTTTAGCAAAAGTTACGTAAAGTAATACTTGAACTATTTAAAATTCAGGTTAACTGTAAAAGCGTGATCGTTTGTAAACTGTTTTGGCGACTACGTGATCGAAATAAAAAAATTCTAGACTCATTTGAGAACTAAAACTATGGACTTCTAGACTAAACAACGACTAAACTATAGACTGCTAGTTTTGTTTCTCGGAATCTGGGACAACTTTGTATTGTAGTTTATATTTATGATTCTTATGTCAAAGTCGAAAATATCTTTTCATCCTCCATGCTCGGGAAAGACTTCTTACCTCTCCAAAAACAGGGATGTAAGTAAATTTGAAATTGAAACAAGATCTGCCTATACAAACAGTTGGAATAAAATCTTAATGCTGAATTATTATGATTTTAAATGTCGCGTTCATGTTTCTATTTTAAAATTTGCAAAAAAATTTTGTCTAATTTGCAAAAAATAAATTATTAAAACTTATTTTTCCTTTACTTACAATTGTTTTATTTACCTCGCATGGAGGATGAAAAGCAGAGTGTTTTCCTCGGGTGGAAGTATCAAATAACACCCGAGATATTTAGGCGCACGAGCCAAGCGAGGTTCGAGGGTTCGAGATCAATAACACTATTGATTCCTTATCACCCTTGTGTAACAATCTACTATTATTTTATAAAACACTAGCTTTCCGCCCGCGTGCACTACAGGTTATACGTGCCCAACTGTGGGATAAAATGTAGCCTATATCCTTTCCCAAGCTCTACTCTATCTCTGTACCAAATTTCATTAAAATCGGTTCAGTAGTTTAGGCGTGAAAGACGGACAGACAGACAGACAGAGTTACTTTCGCATTTATAATATTAGTATGGATTTAAAATGTTACTTAAAATAAGTCAAAAAGCTATAGGTATGTTTAAAGCTGTCACTGCAAATTTTCATCAAAATCTGTTCA
The DNA here is from genome assembly GCA_949987775.1 of Aproaerema taeniolella. Taxonomy (NCBI): domain Eukaryota; kingdom Metazoa; phylum Arthropoda; class Insecta; order Lepidoptera; family Gelechiidae; genus Aproaerema; species Aproaerema taeniolella. Next base: position 2,939,018 of record OX465266.1, read on the forward strand.
GTGTTTTTCGCGTGAAGGAGTAACAAACATCCATAGTTCAATCCTCACATACGTCTTTTTTTGTCAAGTTATATTTTGAAGAAACATAGATTTGATTTGTCACCTTGATTTAAAAAGGATTGTGCTTAATCATTATAAAACGGGCAAGTGCGAGTCGGACTCGCGCACGAAGGGTTCCGTACCATTACCTATAAAACCGGCCAAGTGCGAATCGGACTCTGTAAAACCATTATCTCTATAAAACGGCAAAAAAATCACGTTTGTTGTATGGGAGCCCCCTTAAATATTTAATTTATTCTTCTTTTTAGTATTTGTTGTTATAGCAGAAACCAAAATACATCATCTGTGAAAATGTAAACTGTCTAACTATCACGGTTCATGAGATACAGCGTCGGACAGACTTTTCTATAAAAACGAGCAAAAAAATCAAGTTTTTTTGTATGGGAGCCCCCTTAAATATTTATTTTAATCTGGTTTTTAGTATTTGTGGTTATAGGGCACATAGAAATACATCATCTGCGATTTAAACTGTCTAACTATCACGGTTCATGAGATACAGCCTGGTGTCAAGTGGGGTATCGTTGAATAGGTATTTAAAAATCATTTTTAGGTTTCTCATATCGTTTTTCAATCAGAATTACCGTTTGTTTCGCGATTTCTCGATTTTTCATCCCCTAAGGAGTTAAGAATGAAATGGGTAACTAAAAGAATTCTTTGCGCGAGCGAAGCCGCGGGAAAAAGCTAAAACTAATAAAACCAAACAGATAATAAAACTAATAATGAAACTTTCTGGTTTTATTTTTTGTCTAAGATGACATTTGAAATGTTGTCTCAAGTAATAAGATTATCGAATTACATTAATGTAAATTAAAACCGAATGTAATAAAATTATGCTTGATCGCCTTTTTAAGTAACTTGTATCAAATGTCAGGATTAGATGAGAAATCTATTAATGAATAATTTTCCACGGTAAAAACATACAGGGTGTAAAAGACAGCTTAGCAAAAACTGAAACCCTGGACTCAGACAAAAAATTTTTTCATGTTTTGTAATATTTTCTGCTTATTTTTTTTATTATTTCATCGAATACACTCCATTTTGCAATAAAAAACAATCATAACAACGTAAAACACGAAAACCAGCAATGTACATCGTACTCTGATACAATTGAAGAAGTTTTCGCGTAACAAACATACCAAAAAAAATTACAGTCGATTGAGAACCTCCTCCTTCATTTGAGTCGGTTAAAAAGTTAATTTAAAATATGAATCGACTTATAGTCCGTAAGCCCACTCACTCAAAAGCCTACGTCATTATGACATCATGATAAAATGCAGGGCCACGTTCGGAAAAGATATAAAAAGCTAGAATAAATTGGATTTTGCAATCCGAATTGAATGAAAGTATTAAGAAGTCTTTTAATGCCGGTGCGTTTAAAAGGTATCACTTATGGTACTCATGCAGCATATAAAAGATGTTTCAAAAAAAAACAAAAAAAAAGAAATTCCAAAATTTTATTTTAAATGTGAAATAGTTGCGACTCTAGTAATCAGTTGCACGGTTTGACATTTACAAAATGAAAGTCTCATATAATTAATATGACATACTTGTTAATTTGTAATAGAGCTGTGCAATAAGCTTAATTTTAATTTATTTTGAATTATTGTTTTTTTTGGTTTTTTTGAAACACCTTGTATAGATAGATTTCGCCGCTTGACTTGAAGGCACCATAGCTCAGTTGGTTAGAGCACCAGGAGATCATCCTGGAGTCGTGGGTTTAACTCTCATTCGCACCCAACAGTTCATTTCTTAAAAAGAACTGTTGGGTGCGAATGGGACCTTTTCTTATTTGAGCACATAGCCTTTCAAATCATAGACCACTCAACGAGGAAATATTTGTATGGAGACTTCCGAAAAATTCCTCCGCCTTTGAAATTTAGCATGTAATGAAGTTAGGTAATACTGATTACAGATGTACAATAATCCAACAAATTTTTTGAAATTTTGTTGGATTATTGTACATCTGTTATCAGTATTACCCAACTTCACCACATGCCAAATTTCAGAGGCGGGGGAATTTTTCTGGTCCCATACGCCCCGTTGATCGGTCTATCAGTTGACTACGCAAGTTTATTTATTTATTTAACAGTTTGTTGTGCACATAACAAAATTTTTTTTGTTTTCATTTAATGACAAGTACAGTAAAGCGTCGATTATCCGAACTAATTGGGGGACTTGGTTGTTCAGAAAACCGGTATTTTCGGACGATCGAACTACCTATTAGTATACTGATTCAGCCATACATATTTAAATCGCAGACATATTAACGTGTTTGAAACAACGTGGTTTCTTGCTTTTACCAATCTTCTTCATATCGTGTAGGTATAAATAAATAAATAAATAAATTCATTTATTTGCAAGAATACAGTATGATTGATTTTAAACAAAGTAGGTGCTCCGTGCATTCAACCGGCAAGGTGTGCAAATGTTAACTAAAAATACATAATCAACAATTAAAAGTATAATAAAAACATGTCAAGTGTGTGGCGATTTTGGCTTGGCTAACCCTGGTGTCAGAGTTTTTAAACCGCACAATGGCCTAAGCAATGGCAATGGCTTATTTCCTGAACCTAAGTGTATATTTCATGTTATACCTAATTTTGAACTGTTCCTGAAACTTTATGATAGAGTTGAAGACACTAACACAATCGTATAAGTTACTTCTTCTCGTTAACACTTCTTCTTGTCGTGTAGGTATAGTCAAGTGTGTAGCGAACTTGGCTAACCCTGGTGTCAGAGTTTTCAAACCGCACAATGGCCTCTCTGACTTGGTTTTAACGACTGTATTCAATCAACAACAGCCGGGACGGAAAGCACGGAAACGCTCGTGATAAATTGCCACTTTGATCACCCATCAGGTTCCCTGCCTCTGTGTACGTTGCTTAACCTCACTGATCGGTTGAGATCAGCGAGAGCCACTGGGCTACGAGTGCTTTTACCAATTACAAGCATGGGCAATCGGTGGCTGCCAGTGGCATTAGCACATGCTAAGGCAGTGATACGATCCTTGGTTAGTTTAGGACCAGGTGCTGCTAATTCACGATGTGAAGCAAGAGGTTTTCGTGGCAAAGCTTTCCAATTGAGCCCGGTGTAGTTTAGGATAAGCGGGCGATGACTTTCGGATAATCGACGCTTCACTGTATATGATCATATGAATACGCCGTGTTCCTGAGGATGTCTACTAAGGCTACTACAGCACCCGATAAAGGCAGCACACATAGGAATAGTGCCATCTCCGTCTCTCAACAGGCCTGGGCCGGCAGTGCGAACAGTGTCGATACACGAAGTTTACGGACTATGAAAGCGTGCGTGCATAAAAATATGTTCGAAAGTTAGAAAAATGAGATTTATGGAAAGGTAACAGCTTAAATCGAAAAATTCGTTAACTACTTATCGAGAGTGTTCAATCACGAACATTTTGATAGCAAATTCAAGTTCCTGTGTGCATTTTACAGCTTAAAAGATACACAATATTGGTATTTAGAGGTGACTTTGTGAGCTTTTTTTCTTCGATTTAATGCAGTGCGTCATGGTTATCTACGCATCATAAAATCGTAATTTAGGTGCTGTAGTCGCCTTAATTTCAACATGCTGTTCAGACCGTAATTTCAACATGCTGTTCAGACCATCAAGATAAACATTTTTCACTATGAACACATTCCCGAATATTATTTTTATACATTTTTAACTTTCATACAAACTAAATACCTTGACATTAATTATCTGACATGCAAGGCTGTTTACAGGATTTAGTTCTCGGGTAACAAATGAAGTTTGATAGAAGCGGCAACGTAGCTCGAATAAAGACCCTTTCTCACTCCACAACCCAATTAAATCATTTCACAAGTAACTTAGAAACGAAACATTTTTAAATACTACTTCCTTTGGAAAATGTCATTAGTTAAAGCTATAGAAGTGTTTATGGATATCCTCAGGAGCACGGTGTATACAGATAACGAAGAGATTTTGGCGTCTCCGTCAATTTTTATTTTTTTTCAATTATCTTAGAAAAATTTGCTCAGTTTCGTGGCATGATTCATATCCTTAATTTTTGCTATCTTATTGAAGGTCACTCAACAGAATGTGAAGTCTCATTTCTAGAGAGTGAAGTCCCATTATATGCTAGGGCAGCAGGACGGAAGAGTAGTTTACTCAAGTGAAGCAATAACCCGTAAAAGAATACTTAATAACCCATTCGGTGAGATGTGAGTACCGTATAAGCAGCCCACGGTTGGTCGAATGTCAAACAGAGCGTGACCAGATGATACCTCGTCATTTTCCACTGATTGAAACACATGGTTTACTGTTTATTGACCCTAAACATAACCCATGTGTCGAGAACCCTTGGATTCGTACTCAAAACTGCAACTGCGCGATCGCGGCTGGCATTTTTGAAGGATCGAAATAACTTGGTTCAGCCATTTAAGTATACCTCAAAAAAGGTAATCGTGGGGCGAACAGCTGACAACCTATATCAACTATTTCTTATTATGTTCCATTTAAAAGTCAGTTTCTCCTTTTATATATTTAGATTAACGTAGGCACTTGAAATTTGGAAGGAACGTAGCTTAGGTACCGTAGAGGTGCACTAAGAAAGGAATTCCCGAAATTCCCACGGGAACGGGAATAAGCGGGATAATCCTTTTGTATGAAAAATCTAAACCGCTTAAGTTAGATGCTTGAAATTTGGCATGCAGGTACCTTAGTAAACTAAAAGCTTAGTTGCAACAGGATATTGCGAAATTGCCACGGGAACGGGAGTTAGCGGGAAAAAACTTCACGCGGTTCCCGAAGTTCACGCGGGCGAAGCTGCGGGCGGAAAGCTAGTGTTAAATATGGGGTCAAGTGGTTTTACTATTCCGGAATCTACCTATAGTCGTGAAGATGATTTTTTTATTTGCATTTACATATTTTCCCATTTTTTATTTGTTTCACTATATCTTTTAGAAATGGTAGGCAATTTGTTAAAACAAACAATTATTTTACTAAAGTTTATGTTAAATATTATTTTTCTTTTGTTCCAGAAAAAAGTGATACTGTGCGAAGTGTTAAGTGAAAATTCAAGATGGCGGTTGTAAAGTTTTTCGTGTGTTTGAGTTTACTGCATATGGTGTTGGCAAAAGGTATGTTATTTATGTGTCTTATTACTGTTAAAAAAAAGAAAATCTATTACAAACAAATACAAATGACTGAAAATCGTTATTCTTAACATTTGAATAACGTTGTGGAAACATTATAATTCATCATCATCATCATCATCATAGGCCTCTGCATATTGACAGATGATTTAACCAGCGACTGTGTGAGATCGGCAACGCCGCTCGTGACTAAATAAACCGATTAAATTAAATAAACCGATTCAATTTTAATAAACCGATAAAATAATTAAACTTAAGAAATGTCATTTTAAGATTAAGATGTATAGTAAAAAAATACTCAATATGAAATTGAGTGGAGTTTAAAAATGTAATAACCGGTATAGATCAGCCTACAATAATTCTTACAAAAAACAGGTAATTGGTGTATCATTGACGGTCCAAATTCGTTTAAATTAATAAAATTTAACGGATTTGATTGTTAACGTAGAATTCGAAATAAAGGGCTATAGACTTCTTACCAGCGCATATACGTCACCACCGAGGGGCACGGGCTTCCCTTCGAAATACGAAGGGATTTAGGCTATAGTCCACCACGCTGGTCCGATGCGGGTTGGTGGACCGCTCGTCTTTCGGAAATGAATTTTCTTGGACGTGCGGGTTTCATCACGATGTTTTCCTTCACCGTTAAGCAAGTGATAATTAGAAATCCGTACATAAATCCGAAAGACGAATTTAGTGGTACAGGCCAGCACCAGGATTTGAACCCGCGACCTTCGGATTACAAGTCTAGCTCATTACCAACTGGGCTATCACCGCTTCGCAATAGTACCTATATTAAAAATATTATAATATATAACGTCGCTAGACGACGCTTTTCAACCCTCGAAAAAAAATGAGATTATTTTTAACTAAGTAGCTTCCCGCCTGGAACTTCGATCCCGTGGGAATCACGGGAATGAATAATGTAAATCTTCCACTTGAATCACTCTGTCCATTGGTGAAAATCGTATAAAAATCTGTTTAGCAGTTTTCGACTTATTGCGTTCAGACAGACAGATAGAGGCAACGGAGGACTTTGTTTTATAATATAGTCCTTACTAATATTATAAACTGCGGGAGTCGCGACGAAAAGAATGCCGCCCAGCCAAGCTGCACTCTTCTGGTGATTTCCCGCTCGAAGTTGTCTCTACCTAACTGCAACGCTTGCCCGAGGTATATGACTTCCTTGAACAACATCGAGCGTAACACCGTCAACAGAGATCGGCCTGGACACGACATGATCATTGAACATGACCTTGGTCTTGTCCAAGTTAATTCCACGGCCGACACGTCTTGAGGCAGCGTTAAACTGTGCAGCATTTCTTGCAGGACTTGTGGTGTTTCTGCCAATATTATTATGTCGTCTGCGAAGCGGAGTTTGGATGTATGGATGTTTGTGACTCTTTCACGCTCAAAATGCTGGATCAATTTTGATAAAATTTTGTATGGAGGTAGCTGACACCCTCGATTGACATATAGGCCACAAATAATTTTCCCGAATTCCCATTTTGATTACCCATACAAAATGTATATGCTGAAGAAGTTTGTATGGGAACTCAAAATTTTTTTTTCGTATTTTGACCTATGTTCCTTGGGGTTGTTGTTCAGTTTCATGGACTGATTAACCACCCGAGAGGTTGAAAGAGAGATGCCTAAAGCCCTGTATAAAGATGAATGTTGCTGTTCGTTTGTCTCGCTAAAACTCGAGAATGGCTGGACCAAAATGGCTAATTTTTGTCTTGAAATAAAATTGAAAGTTCAGGGAAGGTTTAAAAGGTGAGACAATATGGAGAGATTGCGAGGAATTAATGCGAAGGCGTTACGAAGTTCACCGGGTCAGCTATTCTAGATAAAAAATAAAAACAAACACATGGACCAAAAAAGTCTATAGATTCGTCTATTGCCTCTCTATTAGTATATCTACGCCACAAAACACGAAACCAATGTAACACTAACCAATGAATTGGTCCACAATGAAAGTAATAGACCAAGAAATTGATTCTTTGGCCTAGTTTACATTTGATTTAGCGATCTGGTTCTAATTTTTGGCAAAAATAAACATGAATGTAGTATTTTTCGTATATTTAGGGTGATTTTTAATTAGTTATCAAAATAAATATTGTTTTTTAGCAATGGAGCCGCCTTTTGTACCCTGTCATAACTGTTTTGTATAAAAAGTATATTGTATTGTATTGTATTAAGGGTGTGAATTAGCCCACGTAACTGAACAACTTTCCTGAAGGTATACAGGGCTTTAGGTAAATCTCTTTCAACCTCTCGGGTGCTAAATTAGTCCATGAAACTGAACAACTTTCCCCATGGAACATAGGTCAAAATACGAAAAAAAATCGTTGATCTCCCATACAAAATGCGCTATATGCTGATGAAGTTTGTATGGGAACAATTTTTTTTTTGTATTTTGACCTTTGTTCCTTAGGGAAGTTGTTCAGTTTCATGGACTGATTAACCACCCGAGAGGTTGAAAGAGATTTACCTAAAGCCCTGTATAGGTTGTAATTTTTTTTTTAGTTGATGCTATTTTTAGCTGCAGTGTATTTATAACAAAAGTCACACCGACTTGTGCTCTCATTATCGTCTAGTGTGATTAAAAAAGGCCGAAACGTTAACCTCTTTAAAGTCACAGGAAAACATTAGACAAATAGTAAATAGGTATATTTGAACTTTTTTTTATCTATATATATATATATATATAAAAATGGAACCCGATTTTCGTTGTCACGGCATCACGCGTGAACGGCTGGACCGATTTGAATGATTCTTTTTTTGTTGTGTTCCTTATTGTCAAGAGAAGGTTCTTATGAAAGAAAAAACTAAAAAAGTGCCACGGGAACGAAGTCCCGGGCGGAAGGCTAGTATTTCAATAACTCTGGACTGATTTGATTAATCAGTGAAAGATGAAACATTTCTTCTTAAACCAAAAACATTAGTCAAAAAAGTCCTTAATAAATAAATAATTGAAAAAAAACAAAAACCATTCTGCAAAAAAAATCAACAGGTAAGCAACGCACTAAAAAGACCTAATATTGTTTTTTTTTTATATCTATCTAAGACAGATAAACTTTATTGATTCTTAACAAATCAGGTTTTAGAGACGAATCAAACGATACCTTAATTGTAGAAATCCATTTAGCCGTTTGGAAGATACGAGGTAATAAATAAAACAAACATACATAAAAGATACGCGCAAAAAACATAACCCTTCCTTGGCAATCGGGAAAAAACATGCATGTCAAATCTTATACAAACACTTCCGTATCTTTGTCAAAAAACCCGCTATAAGTCAACGCTCCCATACAAAATCTTGACAAAGTATCGTCCATACAAATTCATACAAAAACGGTTTCGTTACACCTACACACGTATCCTTAAATGTTACATTGTTATATTCATGATTCATTGAGTAACGGAGGTGAGTTCGGTAACGGTACCTACTGAAAAAACACATAAATACATTGTAAGGAGAAATTTTGACCCAAGGATTTGAGTCATGCGGTGATAGTCCAGTTGGTAATGAGCCAGACTTGTAATCCGAAGGTCGTAGGTTCAAATCCTGGTGCGGGCCTGTACCACTAAATTCGTCTTTTCGGATTTATGTACGGATTTCTAATTATCACTTGCTTAACGGTGAAGGAAAACATCGTGATGAAACCCGCCTGTCCAAGAAAATTCATTTTCGAAAGACGAGCGGTCCACCAACCCGCATTGGGCCAGCGTGGTGGACTATGGCCTAAATCCCCTTCGTGTTTCGAAGGGAGGCCCGTGCCCCTCGGTGGGGACTTGTATGGGCTGATAAGAGATTTGAGTCATTATAATTATAATTATAACTAACTAAAATGAATGAAATGCATTGTTTTTCATATCCTTTAATTTATTTCTGTGTTGGAAAAAATGGTTAAGGCGGTTGCTGTGAAACCAAAATTGAAAAAGTCCCACTAGATGGCGCTGTTTTTAGAATTGGTAATTTCGTCATGATTTTGTCGATTATTTCTTAACTAAGACAAGTTTTGCATAATGTTTTGAAATTGCCGAAAGCCTTTATCTATCTTTGACTGTTATAGTAAGGATTCAGTTTATTTTAATGTTTTATTTTCCCATGTATTGCAAAAACGTGCAATAAAAGTTTATTACGCACACATAGACGTTCGAATTGAGAGTTTCATTCATAAATTCTCGCGTATTTATCTGTCAATTTACTGGTAGGAGGCGTTTTATCTGTCAGATTATTAGGAATCTAAATACAAATCAAAATTTTGAGTTCGTAACTTCTCTAGCATATTGGTCACTTATAACTATCATTTCAGCGTGTTTTTACGCTCAGTTCTCAAAAGCCGCTTTTCGATTCTTGAGCACACAAAATTCAGTTCATTGACAATCTGAATGCGGTCAATGAGGTTAGGCAACCTTCTGAAGAATTAAAGCGTGATGGGTGACCGTTTTTGTGCTTCAAAACACTCAAAAATAAATGCAATCATATTTAAAAGCAGTATTTAAGGTTAGGTACCTACCCCATTCTAAAAGTTGACTATGATAGGTGACTGTTTTTGTGCTTCACTTAGCAATACCTTTTCGAAGCCGAAGCAGATTGTTAGTAGGCACCTATATATATCTAGGTAGGAAATCTGGATTGCGTCATGGTGTTGAAAATTTAAAAAGTCCATGCTCATATTGTACATTTCGCAAAATGTTATATTCGTAAAATATATTTTTGTTAAAAATGGCTCACATATTATTTTGAACTGAATTACGTGAATTACGTCTAGGCGGGGTCTCACGGGAATTACGTCTCACGGGGAGGTGAGGCCACAGGCTAAGTCAAGCTGCCTATAAAGCGAGGACAAAGGTCGAGCTTTACATAGGGCCCCAAAAATGCAAGGTAGCCGAATTTTTTCAAGTTTTTTTAACTTTAAATATTGATATGGGACATCCACTTTGAAACCCAGATTGACGGATATACGTTTTTACATAATAATAATAATAAACGTTACACACTCAAAGGTCCACATTAAGGTTTTCCCTGGTGTCGTGGGTCCCTCGGAACACACATAAAGACAAACACAAATACCCATGACCCGAGAACAAACATTTGCTTTTCACACAAATATTTGCCCCGACTGGGAATCGAACCCAGGACCCGTTGATCAAGAGGCAGCGCCACTACCACTAGACCAAACTTGTGTGTCATAAATGTTGCTATAGGTAAATTACAATTCAAAATGACGGACATAATGTTTGTAAAAGAAAATACTGTCAAGTTTATGCCTCCCTGAAAGCATACCAACTGCGACCAGCTTAAGCATAAAATATTTCTTTTAAAACGTTTCATATTAAGGGATGGCTTTGCAAAAATTGAAACCCTGATTCAGACTATCATTCTGAACTTTTCAGTGGAATTTTCCACTCATTTCACGTTATATTGATTGTTACATCAGATTTCACTCGTTTTTTTTTGTTATCCTGGCTGTTACACGAGTGTAACCACGTCGAAGACCCTTTCCCCGTTAGTATCAACGCAGAAGATCGACTATCGAGTATCGATGTAACACATTAGAATTTGGTTTCGTATTAATGAGTAAAATATTCAAAGTTGTGCTTTTCTGACTATGCTATTTCATAACGGTATTATCTGAACTGGTAGCCAATTAGAGTATCTATTTTTCGGTTTGAATGAGTCAGGGTATTTTGACAATTGTCGACTAATAACCCTCTTAAATTTGAAGTCTATAAGTTCGTTAAAGTCCCATAAAATCCACTTGATGAAGTTAAGGGCAGAAATTTTACAGCCAATGGATATACATCGTGTTATATCGTCTCTACAATAAACATCATAACAGTTACAAATAATTCTTAATTTGTGGTTTTACTTTATTAGTCAGGTCAAAAAAAAATGCAAAGAAATGTAGTTACTTTTTTCAGAATAAATGAGAGATAATATTTTTTATCAGAATAAAAAGACAACATACAGCCTGTCCACCATATTTGGTGGAACACCAATCAAAACGACATACTACGTTACGTCGGCAAGTGTTTCAAAATAACCCAATAAAAAGAAATCCAAAATTAAATTCAAAAGTAAGATGGTCGCAAATCTAGGAATCAGTTGCGCGGTTAGTCATCCATTAATGTCATAGATTCATATACTTGACATTAGTAAACATGACAGCATTGCGCTTAAATTTAAAGTATTAAAATTAATTACATTGCTTTTAAATAAAATTTAGCCCAGGAACTTAAAAATTGTGTCAGTTGACTTAGGACATTCTTCAGAACTTTTTTTTCTGAAAAAGGGTATTTTTAATAGGTACACATCGTTACGTACAGACACCGTTTTGATATATCATTTGTATCTTTCGAACATCTACACGAGGAAGGAAGGATTACACTATTTCTCTGTTATTTCGTTTTATAGAACAACGAGCTCCTTAAATTGATTTTCTTCACAGAAATAATTTGAAAATTTGTTTTTTAAATCACAATGAAGTTTGTTTTCTTTAATAATTAATGTTACAACAGATTATATTTTTCGCAAAGGTTTATTATTCCAAAAAAAAAACCAGCCAAATATCAGAACGGAAAAACTTAACAACACGGATCTTAATGTCGTAATCCTCTTGAAATTTTTTGCTAGTAGTTCACTACTGGAAACGGAGTTACATAATAGTTTGACTTTGAATATTTAGCTTATCATTACGAAAAAAATGAGTGAAAATTTTTGTTAAGTTAAACGATTTTGGTGAAAATAAATATTAAAATGATGTAGACAATGTATTCAAAGCTAAAAAATAATTCGGTATGTGCTAGGTACCTGTCATTACACCACTCTCCTCATCAATCTATGGAATTAATCAAAAAAAAATTGTTGGCAGCCATATTGGTCTACAATGATACCGAATGTATTAAACTATATAATCATCCAAACTAAAGGTGCATACCTACAAAATTTTTGATCAATCAGTCAAAAGGAAGCGGTAAAATTTCAATTACTAGATAACAAGGCAAGCTAAATAAAATCATTTAAAAAACATTCTGATGTGTTTTATCGATAATCGATGCGATGTCTAGTGTGGTGTTACCTATGGGAAAAGTTATCTTTGTGTAAAAGCCAGTGTTGCCACAAGGAACGAGTGAAATTTGGTGTCACAATCAGTGTAACCACGAGAAACGCGTGGGAAATTCCGCTAAAAATATGTTCAGAATGACAGCTTGAATCAGGGTTTCAGTTTGTGCGAAGCCGTCCCATACATTTTCATGAATCGTTTTGGAAGACATATTTAATGCTAAAGCAGGTCTCAGTCAGTGTGATTTCAGGAAGGCATAAAACTTGCCAGCGTTTCACATAAAAATTACCCACGACCCAAGTCAATGACCCAAGTTTTGCCTCGTTCCGTTCCTTTTGAAATGCTTATTTTAAAGGTTTCCTGTTTTAAAATTAAATTATTTATTGAATTATAGTCTATTTTATATCAAAAAATTATAATAATAGCGTAAATCATAAACATCCAAAAACCTATATCGCATTATGTACATTGCGTAGCGCTAAAGTAGATAACAATACCTTCTTTAAGTTTCCGGGAAAAATGGTATTTGGAGCCGATCATGATCTATGGTTTAAGAAATTTATTTCTCAAAAGAAATTGCATAGTTCACTTACTGAGAAATACAATTGTGGATACTTGCTTACAAAACAGTTATGTACAGATATTATTTAATATACCCATATCTGTGATCATATATTACACTTATACTTTGTATAAGCTCTACAGTGTACTATGTCTATAAAAAACATATTAGTAAAAATATCATGGATTCCAAATTGAAAAAAACAATCAAAAATTAAAATAACCTAGTAAGCCAAAGCTTGTACATAAGTTTTTTTTTAAAAGGACATTTTGCGAAAAAACGTTTTGAGAAAAAGACATAATTAGCCTGACCACTTTTTGAAAATGTCCTTTTTCGAAAAGGATATTACGCAAAAAGAACATTTTGAGAAAGGACATTTTAAGAAAAATGTCATAATGAGCCTGAACACTTGAGGATATATCGTATTAAATTATAAATAACTAGCTTTCCGCCCACGGCTCCGCGCGCATGGTCTACAGGTTGCCCAGCTATGGTATAAATCGTAGCTTATGTCCTTTCCCAAGGTCTAATCTATCTCTGTAATCGGTTTAGTAGTTTAGGCGTGAAAGCATACTTAACTGAGAGACAGACAGACACACAGAGTTGCTTTCGCATTTGTAATATTAGTCGGGAATTAGGGATTTGAATTCTTCTTCTTATCGTGAAGGTAAAGTCAAGTGTGTGGCAAACTTGGCTGGTGTTTCTAGGGATTTGAATTAATAACTAATCATACCAGGTTGTAAAAAAAAATGAGAGACTCGTTTAGAAGTTTTTTAAATCAACATTTTATTTTCCAAAACTATGATGGGTATTTGTTGGGCCCTTTATAAGACGGTGGATCTTGGAAGGCATTCTTTTGGCAGTATGCATGTTTTATAAAAATTAGTTTTGTCCCAATGCCCCCTTCCCAATGTTCTGAGTGGACCCTGTATCTGTAATGAAATTATTTCTTACTTAGGTACTTACTCTAGAAAAAAGCAATGAATGAGCCTGTCAAATGCTCATTGATTGCAAAAATGAAGTTTTTAAAATAATGAGCAAATTAAAAACACTCAAAAGCGGGGGGCTCGTTTCTCTTTATAAGGCGTTTCTTTTTATAAGGCGACTTTGATAAGTAAACGAACCTTTAGAGTTTAGAGGCTAATTTTCTTTAAAACTGAAAACTTTCCTCAAAGAACCTATTTGAAATACTCAAAATAAATTGGACTTCTAAATTTTCATACCAACCTACTTAGTAGGTAAATCAGCTGATAACTCGAGTTGAATGGAGAGGCAAACTATTGTTTTCACATTTTGACCTGATCCCTGGGAAAAGCTTTTCAGTTTAGTGGGAAAACAGAACGGGACCCTTTCTACGGCTACAATAAAATGAAAACTTGTTGTAGATTACTGTTACTAGAATTTTCACTTATTATACCTACCTACGGCTTACAAAGAGTTATTCCACTTTTGCCACGGTTTCCTGTTGCCACACTTTTTTAGGAGTTTCCTGTTGCCACGGTCCTTTTAAAATTAATATTTTTTAATTTAGAGAGTATCCTCTTGCCACGATATGAAAAGTACAGTCAGTTAGAAAATTTTTAATCATTGCTGATGCTTATTGAAATATACAAAATTTAAAAATACATTGAAAATAAGATCTACCATACAACATAATGCGGAAAATACATTATGACCTGCAATTTCTAGTAATAAGCATATTGACTATTCAGCTAATATTCTCTAAAAAAAATTGCCTGGCCCGTTTTTTACAACTCATAAATGTTTCTATCTCTTTCTTTTACCTGTTCAACATCTAGCAATTGTTTGGAGAACAATGGCTAAGTTGCTTATCAGCGAATATGACGAAAAGTATTTTACTGTCTTTTTCTAGCTCGTATTATTTTTCATAAGCGTAGTGTAATCGAGATAGCTGTGACGTCATAACATGGAGTGCTTTTCTGTTCAAAACTTCAAAAGTGAAATTTTTTAGTTTGTAAAGCTGCGTCACGCCGATCGCTGGTGGCTAAGTGGTTAAAAACATTAATGGTTAAAGCGTTTTTTGTGGTTCAGTGAAAAATGGAGGATGCAGATGATTCTGTAAGTTTATACTTATAAAACTTTTGATTCACAAATGTATTTTTTTTGTTTAAAAATTAAAGTAACTAAGTTCTATTACTTTTTTCAGGTAACATTTACAAAAAGTATAAAAGGGCAAAGAATTTTAATACAAAATGGCCATATGTATCATTTCCATAGACAAAACAAAAACTCTTCAGTTTGGAGAGGTGTTAATAGAAAAAATTGCAAAAGCATAATGTATATTATAGAAAATGGTGATAGCGTAATATTCAAAAGAGCGGGTCCACATGTTTGTGCACCAGATTTGTAAAAATCGATTTAATGAAAGCGAAAACTGATTGTAAAAAAAGAGTTATCTCAGGCGTTGCCCCAGTACCTGCTTTATTCGAAGAAACCTTCAGTCCCATTGCTTCGACGGGATTCGAATTGATTCAAAAAATACCAAATTTCAAAACTATAAAATCAGAACTTTATAAAGCCAGGAATAAAGGTTTAAATGTCCAAAAAAATAGGTAAAAAAACTTTTTAAGTTAAACGGTTTTATGTTAAACATACATTGCAATGTTTAAGATAAATGTACTAAAAACCAAAAAATAATAAAATAGATACAGTCGTGGGAATTATAAACATATGCATAGACTAGACTAAAATAAAACCGTGGGGCACATTAAGTCGATAATTTGTAGACAATTGACGTGCCCCACGGTTTTATTTTAGTCTAGTCTATGCATATGTTTATAATTCCCACGACTGTATCTATTTTATTATTTTTTGGTTTTTAGTACATTTATCTTAAACATTGCAATGTATGTTTAACATAAAACCGTTTAACTTAAAAAGTTTTTTTACCTATTTTTATTTTCTAGCTTTTAGTTTTCTATTAAAAACATACATTTGGTAGCGGCGGCCATCTTGTATTTCAATTTTTTATAGTATATTGTATTCTGCTTGTTGAGTCCTTTCATTTGATACCCATATTGATGGGATTGATAAAACCTACGTTATCCGCCATTTTGTAGCGGCCGCCATCTTGGATTTCAATTTTTTATAGTATATTGTATTCTGTTTGTTGAGCCCTTTCATTTGATACCCATGTTGATGGGATTAATAAAACATAAATTATCCGCCATTTTGTAGCGGCGGCCATCTTGAATTTATAATGATAATGAATAAACATAATTGTATTGTCACCAAAATCCAAAGTGTATACAAAATTTCAGATTAATCGGTTGACAGGAAGAGGGTGAAATTTGAATTACTAAATTTGACCCAAGAATAATAAATAAAACAAACGGGGTGAGCTAAATAAAACCGTTTAAAAACACGTTTTACTTCAAGGTCAGATATTATCGTACCAGAAAAGTAATATTTTTTATACTTATTAATTTTAATTTTATTTCTTAAAGGACTGTGGGGGTGCTACAGATTTCGTCACAGAACCAATAATGTTGCGGAGGCTTGGCACAAAAGATTAAATAATAGGATGGTTCAAAGTAAACCTGACCTGCTGCAGTTTCTGGACACTATAAAGAAGGAAAGAGAATATTTTGAATGGGAGCTGCAGAAACAAGGTGCTCAGATCAACAATAATTAAAAAACGCGAACAATATCTATTGACCGGGAAATTTTGAGCATCTTAGATGACTTCGAAACCAATCGTTGCACAATGGAGGAAACGTTACTAAAACTTTCTACACTTCCTTTTTTTTTAATAAGTAAATTAAGTTTAATTGAAGCTAATCGGCTGTCTGTGATTTCATCTAGTCTGTGAATTAATAGTTAAAACAAATATTTATAATTTTGATTATTTTAATAGTATTTATTTACATTACCTACTTTTTAATTTGATGTTTTTTATCAATAAATATTTTTTTGTAGTAATAAAATGTGGTTTTCTTGATATATTTCTGTTGCTAACTGTACCTGCTGTATCTAATTAAAAAAAGTGTGGCAACAGGAAACCCAAGAAATTCATTTTTATTCTTTATTATAGAATCGTGGCAAAAGTGGAAAACTTGTATGGACAAAAATTTTCGTGGCAACAGGAAACTGTGGCAAAGGTGGAATAACCCCTTACAAATACTTACGACGCATTTTTTGGTTCATGTTTTAGGAAAAATATAGTTCGAGACAGCTTTGGATTCGGCCTCGGTCACGCGTAAGCTGTTAGGTGATTTGCTTATTTCAATTTAATGGTAATCGGACGTTCTTATGAACAACCATTTGTACCATTCTCAAATTAGAGGAAATATGTACAAAATCTACAAAAATTATAATCATAACAAACAAATCAATGACAACTAGACACATTTCATAATCTGTGACATTAATCAAAATGCGTTTGAAAACTATACATTTCGGATAAAGCCTTGTAAAGAATTAAAATAAATAAGTATAAGCGTTTCTTAGTAGTTTTTGTTATATATATGTTACCTTTAATTTAAATTTAATTAAAATAACGCGAAATTTAACTGTTTTTACATTAATTTTTATGAAACAAAGTTAAACAGTATCACGTCTCAGAACGGCCAGTTTATGTATGGCGGGAAACATTTCCTATCTATGTATCTGTCAATTTCTGTAAATGTAACGCACACAAACAGAAGCTAGGCAAAAATTTTAATAATTTCGATGACTTATAATTTAAAAATGGTTTGATTTATTAATAATTTTATTCGGTTGCCGAAAACTAGATTTTTTAAACAATTTTTCAAAGTAGTTTGGAGAATCTGATATACTTTCAGTCCGGCGTGTATTGATGAAACGTGTTGTATGAAAATGACACCTCAGCAACCGCCTTAAATGAACATTGCGTACTTTATCATTATTTCTTTTGTATACACTTTTTGCCATCTCACATGTAAACAATCTTGGCCAGACTGACTTATTAAAGATTCAAATGTCCTTTTGCATCCATCTATATACTGAAACTGGCACATACAATTTATCATACTATAATGTCAATACAAATTCACTAACTACAATGTGGCCAATATAAAAAAGAACATTAGAATTTAAAAAATAATAGAAACAAAAATCTACCTAGCTTCCTACCCTCTAAGACGCGATGAAATGTCTACTAGGTAGATATGCATAACGACATACAACATACATATATGTAGAAATCAAATATTTCTGCATTCGTTTAGATTTATTTATTCATTTACAAATTTGATGCATAAATAACACAATTGAATTAGATGAATAAATATGTCAAAAGCTTCAGTTAAATCTATCTTAGTTAAAATAGCTTTATTTAGAACATTCAGGATGTTACTCAAAATAAGTCAAAGTTACATTACATATACTATAAGGTCCTAATTTATTAGTTACTTTCCTTCAAAGACGTTATTGTATAGGTTAAAAGTATTCCAAAAAACAACATAAAATTTAATTATCTTAAAATAAAATTTAGCAAAAAAAAAAATTCCATTTAAAGATAAAGGAATGGTTCTCTATCACTTGAAGCCGGCCACTCCCCGCTCGCCCGCTTTACTACTGCCATTATTATTTACATTTGAATGGATGGGTTTATTCATCATAGTAATGAAAAAATATCATAACAAAAGTTTTCAAGACCTTTTCAATTTAATATTATGCCTTTGTTTTTTGACTCAAATGATATATTTTGACCTACACAATAACGTGTTAAAAGGAAAGTCACTAATAAATTAGGACCTTATATATACATACTAGCTTTCCGCCCGCAGCTCCGCCCGCGTGGACTACAGATTATATCGTGCCCAACTGTGGGATAAAATGTAACCTATGTCCTTTCCCAGGCTCTGATCTATCTCTGTGCCAAATTTCATCAAAATGGGTTCAGTAGTTTAGGCGTGAAAGACGGACAGACAGACAGACAGAGTTACTTTCGCATTTATAATATTAGTAAGTAAGTAAGTATAAAAGTAAGGATATTCGTTCATGCAGGATGTTACATTAAAGGATTTAAATACATACATATATATTCATTATTTTGACTCTACTGACTCTACGCCTATTCGCAAAGGTCCATGTCAATCCTATTACCCAAATAAAAAGACTCTTTAATCTGGGAGCAATTTACGAACGCTTATGCATGTAATATTCTCCATGGGAGTCGATAAAATTTAATGTCATACTTATAATTATTTTAGAAATGCAGTAACACATTTATTTTCTGATTCGTTAGAATAAATCTATTTCCTTAACTGTAAAAAAATAGATGTATATAATTGTTATATTTTTAGGGATTAGTCACATATTATAGTTTACTACCAGCGCTGTGTACAGTTTAATTGGAATTTCAGATTTATATTGCTACTTAATTATAATTAGATATTAAGATTCTGATCTGTTATCTGTTACTGTACCTTTTTGAATAAAATAAAATAAAGTAAATAGATGAAAATATCCAGTGTTATACAGTTATTGTCTGGGTAACCTCGCTTCATGTTTATATCCTTGTCCTAAAACTTAAATTATTTAAATCAGTCAAATAAACCACCCCTTGTCATCCCTGGTGCAAAGGTGCCCATAACACTTGCGGCATTACCACGTTGAATGGCAATGGGCAACCTTTGCACCAAGTATGACCCGGAGCGGAGGTCAGAACTCTTATCTCTAAGACGCCGACCTACCTCGGTGATAAAACCCTTGGCCTCACTACCCCAACTCCCTGCGGTCTCCACAGCGAAGGGAATAAAAATGTAAGTTTGCCCTAGCGCTGAGTATTTTTTCCCTTTTCTTTACTGCCGCCTTGTCCTTAGACTGAAGCTGTTTGAAAATTTTCGTATCTTATTTCATCCTCCTGTGGGCAGAGCCTCTCTTCTTTTCCTCCAAGACTCCCTTTGCAGTGCATCTTGCCAGTCCCTTTCGAATTTATCCACTTCGTCATCGCCGTCTATGGTACAGAAGGAGACTTAACTCTTGATCTATACTTAAATATTGGTTGTCTCTTTCTCTCACAATCAAAATAACAAAAACGCCTGCTACTGTAATCAGAGTCCGAGTCGCGTTCTGTAATACGATACGACTGCTACTTGAGCGTTGGCCACTGAGTTGCTGGGTACTTCGGAACTGTTGCTATTTTACAATTATCTTATTCTTTACCAACAGCTCCTCTGGTATACAGCAAGAATTAACAACCTTTTAATTTTTTCCATATTTTTTAAAAATAAATTTATGCATATATAATACTTTCACCCTCAAATCGACTTTGTTTTATCCATGGACAGTGGTTGTTTATAAGACGAGCGTACAGGGACCCCTCATAAACGGATTCCGTTTCAGTGATAGAATTGTAAAGGTAGAAAGCGAAAGGCTCTGTGGGGATTTCGTAGTAGGATGTGGTAAAGTAGTACCGCCAATGGTCAGAGTGGACTGGGTAGAAGTATACTGAATCGTAGAGATGAATACCTGAAAATAAAGATTGTTGGAATAACAATAGAACTTCTCGTCAGGGGTGTTATTTATGATGCAATGTGCTTAGTAAGGGAATGAGAAATTTCACCGCTCGACTTGAAGGCAAATTAAATTGGTCAAAGTGTCTAATCATCCCCGGACTCGATTAGATTGGATTAGTTCGGTCCGGTTTTACATACACTCTACCATAAGGAACACAGTGCTGAGTTGGAAACTTTTTTGTTGTCACTGTAGCACACATTTATTCTTAGATATGAAGCTCGAGCACGATGGCGACAAACTCGCGCGGCGCACCACTCGTCTGACGCTGTAACTTCCCTTTGATTGCGCGAGGGCCCCGCGCAAAGACTTGCTGGCCCTCTTGCTTTGTAAATGTTGGCATTAATATATATATACGCGGCGCATTACGCGCGTCTATCACCATCGTACTCGAGCTGATGTTATTACTTGTGTTGTTATTTAATTACGCTGTCTATACTGTCTATTTTCCAGAGTTCACCTAGTCAAAGGTAATGATAAAATTCTGGTTCACGCCTCAAATGAACAAACGGGACAAAAATTTTGAAGGAATCTATGAAATTCTTGTGTATCTTTAGTAGTCTAGTGGTAATGTCTTACTTATTGATAAGTGATGACAAAGACACTTTCACATTCACAATTAATAAATATTTATTGTTATTAAAAGAAACTGCGGTCATAGCCCAGTTGGTAATGAAATGAGCCAGACTTGAAATCCGAAGGTCGCGGGCTCAAGTCCTGGTGCGGGCCTTTACCACTAAATTCGTCTTTTCGGATTTATATACAGATTTCTAATTATCACTTGCTCAACGGTGAAGGAAAACATCGTGATGAAACCCCAAGAAATTCAAGAAAATTCATTTTCGAAAGACGAGCGGTCCACCAACCCGCATTGGGCCAGCGTGGTGGACTATGGCCTAAATCCCCTTCGTGTCTCGAAGGGAGGCCCGTGCCCCTCGGTGGGGACATAATATATGGGCTGGTAAAAAAAAAGAAACTGGTTGTACTAAGGTACTTTTTATACACAAGCGACGTGGCGCGGCGATCAAAGCAACGTAAAATGAATCTTAATAACTATGGAGCAACAGTTCTTTATTTTCGTCCGTCGCTTCGTCTTCAGATGGCAGATGTCTCTTCGTGCTTCTATTTTGGGCAAAAAAAACCTTTGCTTCGTTATACGTGCTCGTCCAAAGAGAAAACGTTTTTCCACCTTTTAATATTTTCAAATCTGAATGATTTTTTAGTATGTTATTAACACAATAAACCACTAGGTTTATAGTTTTTCCATTTTTCAAAATTCGCTATAGATTAAAACTTATAGGTACCTCAAACAACGTTATTCTTGTATTAAAATTTTGTCGAATTAAGCCGTCTGTTGTACAGAAAGAAATGTATTTTATTTTAAAAGCTAAACCTATAAACCTAGAATATATTATGCAGAACCGATCGACACCAAAATCAAAGTGATCTGTTATGATTTAGTTAGTGGAAAACGTTTTCTCCCGAAATGCAAATTTCATCAAGAAAAGTGCCTATTGTCAATCGCGAGCTGCAACGGTCTCATCGCACGCGATGCCCGGGAACTTAAGCGCGCCAGCGATAGCAAATATTTTCCTAAATTCTTATTTCTCTAGAATCGCGCTTTTGTCACCGCATCGCCACGCCACGTCGCTTGTATATAAATAGCGCCTAAAAGTTTACCTCTACATTCCTTTGCGTCTGATATGTTTTTTTCCTCTGATTCACAGAATTTTCTAATAACTTCTGTAAGAATGAAGTCGCTGGTGCTGAGTTCTGCGTTTGCTCTGAATACACTCCTATATCGCCTGTAGATAGAAAGATTAATGAAAGAATTAACTGAGTGTAACTAAATGCTGAGTAGGGACCTTTTTGTAACGCGTCACATTTCAAATTAACAGTGGAACTTTGTAAATAAGACTTTGTATTTGATGTTACTTTAGTACCAATGTAAGATTGGTTTGAGTATGCTATCTTATATGCTATTGGTTTATGCTATTGGTTTGAGTATGCTCTATCTAAGGCAAAAATGACATCCACTGCTGAACAAAGGGCTCCCCGAGAATCTCCATATTAATCGATCCTATGAATACCATCCACTATTCTATACCACCTGAGTCCAGCTGCTTTCCTCAACCGTTGCCGATCATCGAAGATTCACGGCACAAATTCAATAAAACAAAGAAAAATACCTTAAAACAGCATCGGCAACCATCTGCGCAGGTCCTCTTCTCGAAAACGCCATCACACCAGCTCCTATAGAAGTGTTACTCATCTTCGCCACAAAATTCATCGGCTCTGGCAGTTTATCCAAAGGCTTCACCACCATAACATCCATATCGAGGTATATTCCTCCATATTTGTACAAAATCACAAATCTGAGAATGTCTCCTATGTATTGGACAGGGAATCGGAGTTCTGTTGCGAATAACAGGATTTCTATAGGAGTGCCATTGAAGATTTCGTTCAAATTCAAACGATACATGTTAACGTTCTCGTAATGAAGAAGATCCCATATAGGCGAGTTTGTAAGGCATTTGGTAGTGATGGGACCGGCAAATAAGACGTTGATTTCTCTCGAGGGGTGTGCTACGGCAGAAGCCTCGATGGCGCAAGCTTGGCGAAGAGTTAGACCTCCATTGCATGAGGCATCAATGAAGAAAATTGAGTCTTCAGTGAATGGGGATTTTCTGTCTTCGAAAGCTGGGATTTCATCTTGGTACATGTCTGTGGAGCGTTTCGAAAGCCTTTACATTCAGAAAGTATTATTTGGTGGAGAGGCGCTGATGAAAAGCACCCCAAAAGGCCATCGGAACTCCTCAACGATAATTATTTCAGAAGTCTCGATAAGTTTGAAGTCAGTTGATTTAACATACATTCTACTAAAATAAATAGGTATCTTGGGTGCTCCACGTTTGTATCTGTCTTTGTGTGTATTCAAAAGGGCCCACGATATAAGGGAAAACCTTACTGTGGGCCTTTGAATGAGTATTGTTAATTATTATTTATTTTTTATATATTTTGTATTTTTTGTTTAAAGTTGACTTATTATCGCGGGCTTTTGGTCAAACGATAAATAAGTGAAAATCAATGGAAAAATTAACTGTCTAGGGAAAATTATTATAAATGTGAAAGTTTGTGAGAATTAATTGATGGATGGATCTGTTTTTTTAATTTATTTTTTTAGTGTTTTTACATACCAACCAACTCTTAATCAAAATGGCACTATTTAACAAAAAAAATAGGTTAATGGTTACCCAATTACAGGGGACAGCCGAATTCAAAATTAATGGTAACCAAATTTTAGGTTACAACTTCACGCATAAACTATAGGACGGATTTTCGTGATCTTTGCAGTAATATAGCTTAGATTAGACATCATATTAACACATAGGCTACGTAATTCTCAAAAATTCCCACGAAAACGAAGTCTAGGGCCCCGATTCTGTAACTTAAGTTGTGTGTCGCTGGAATGGTCACCATTTTATCCATTCAGGTGGAAAAAGCAGTGATAGCCCAGTCGGTAATGAGCCAGACTTGTAATCCGAATGTCGCGGGTTGAAATCCAGGTGCGGGTCTGTACCACTAAATAAATAAACGCTACACACTCAAAGGCCCACACTAAGGTTTTCCCTTGTGTCGTGGGTCCCTCGGAACACACATAAAGACAAACACAAACACCCATGACCCGAGAACAAACATCTGCTTTTCACACAAATGTTTGCCCCGACTGGGGATCGAACCCAGGACCCACCGATCAAGAGGCAGCGTCCCCTTCGTGTTTCGAAGGGAGGCCCGTGCCGTGGTGGGGACGTATATGGGCTGGTAAGTAAGGTGGAAAAAAGAACTATCCATTTCATACATCTAATGACGACTGCTTTGACTAATAGCGCCACCGCAGACTAAATTTTTAATTGCTATGTAGTTTGCAACTTTACGTTCGGTTAGCGTTGGCGCTGCTGGTCGCGGTGGTTGTCAGCAAGTATATGAAAATAAATTAATTTTCAATTTCGCCACCTGAACAGATAAAATGGCCTCCATTCCATCGACACACAACTTAAGTTACAGAATCGGGGCCCAGCAGGCCGAGCACGATAGTGACAGCGCCGCGACAACACCACGGTCCTATGTCAAAATGTCAACATTGACAACGCCATAGGGCGAGCAAGCCTTTGCGTGGGACCCTCGCGCAATCAAAGAGAAGTTTCAGCGTGAGCCTAGCGCGAATTTGTCGTTATCGTGCTAGAGCTGCAGGTCGGAAAACTAATACGTACCTATATCACGTAAATTATAGCACATTGTTTCACTGATTTCTTCTTGAGTACACATTATATTGTACGTTAGCGCTTTTTCAGCCATATCTCTTTTTTCTCCAGAAGACAGTTCATTGTTATTAAATATATTCGAATTAATCTCACTAAAAAAAATAACTAAAAAACAAAATAAGAAAATCATGACAATTGTATAAATATTAAATATTGTTTTAAATGTTATTACTTATTATAAACTGATATCTACACGATCTAAAGGTATAGTGAACCTCGCGATAAGGTTTTGTTTATTTATATTGTTTTTTTATTTGTAAGGCGGAAATATTTATGCGCTTATTATTTTTAACTATAGAAAATGTCTTAGGGTTCACTTCCGGTAAGACTCCACGGTTAAGAGCGAACGAGGGATAGAAGAGAAAAGCGGTAAAAAGGTGAAGACTTTTTTTAAATTTCAATTTCGGCGAGACTTTTTTATTTAGCTATTGATTTGTTTGGCGTTTAATACGCTCATGTCATGACAGATTTTAAAAAATCTGTACAATAATAACAATAAGTCACAAAATATATTTTAAGGTCTGTATTATAGAACGCAACTCAGCTCTGATCTATATTTAAGTTCATTTTGGTAGTGAAAGAGACAATCAAAACATAAATATAGATCAAGACTTAAGTCTCCTTAATCAAATCAATCAAATATACTTTAATGTACACACAAACAGAAAAATAACTAAAAATAAAAATAAAATTACATAAACCCAAGGCATATAAAATAAGGCGGCCTTATCGCTTTCAGCGATTTCTTCCAGGCAACCTTAGGGAAGAATTTGAGAGAGGAAATATCATAGCGGGTGTACTGAATAACTTATTAAGTTAGAAATTAATTATACCTATTATATCCTACAAAAATAAATATATTAAATACCTACATATTTATACATACGAATAATACTATAATATAATAAACTAATATATATATAAATATATATAAATCCTTCTGCAATCCGGGCCTAAATATTCTAAAATAATTCGGGCTTGCGCCTTGTTGTACCCGGTGGAAAAGTGACCATGACGCTGGCGCCATTTCCACGTTGCACCCATGACGTTGGTGGTATTTCCACGTTGGACCCATGACGCTGGTGGTATTTCCACGTTGGACTAATGACGCTGCCGGTATTTCCACGTTGGACCCATGACGCTGGCGCCAGTTTCACATTGGACCCATGATGTTAGCAGTATTTCCACGTTGGACCAATGACGCTGGCGGTATTTCCACGTTGAACCCAATTACGCTGGCGGTATTTCCACGTTGGAAATTTATTTTCTACGGAACTCGTCAGCAACAGCTCCAATACACACTTGTCATTATTTGTACGATAACAATACGTAATGCCGCCTTTTTCCATTGTTTTTTGTCACATATTTCCAAATACATAATTCATTATATTATCAAATTATTTTGGAATGAGGAAGTAATGTAAAATAAGAAAATTTTTAATGCTATTAAAAAGAGCACCCTCAGAGTTTCTTGCCTATTCTTCTCTGTGGAAGACTGCACCTTTGCGAATAGGCGTAGAGTCAGTAGGGTCAAAACAACGAATGCCTATGTATGTATTTAAGTCCTTTAATGTATGTTTTTTTTGTACAACGGTAAGTTACAGTTTGTCTTAGTTATATTACTCGCCAAACTAAACAGTTTGATGGCGAGACGCGCTCTTTTTTATGCGATATGAAAAACCTACGAGTACCATAAACTACTTAACAAAGGAAAATACAATACCATACTTTGCGCATAGTAGCAAAGTTGAAAATGATAATAATGCAATTCACTATTTTGACTTATTTTAAGTAACATTCTGCACGTTTTATGAAGTAAAGCAACTTTTGACTTTAACTCTGAAATAACTATCACTAATTTTGAAAATAACTAACTACCAATAATTAAATTACTAGTGGACCCGCCGCTCGACGGTTTTTTCTGTTTGTAAGTAATTGCCGCTCGATGTTTGTATGTATTTCATGTAATCTTGACTTGTTTTAAGTGGCATCTTGAATGTCCTATAAAATAAAGATTTTTTCTATTCTATTCAATTCTGTTCTATGTAACTTTCGAAATCAAGGCAAAGAACATTTGGCATTTTGTTTAACCCCAAAAAAGATGGTGTTGAAGTTTGAAGTGTGTATTTGTGTGTCTGTCTGTGGTATCGTAACTCCTAAATGGATAGTTTTTTGGTTTGATATCTGACGTTATTGAGACGGTTCTTAGCAATATTCGATCAAAATTATGAAATTCGGGGGTGATACAAATCTACATACATACATTTATTTATTTACTTTTTTACAGTTCTTTGCACACATGACAAATATATATAAAACTAGCTGACCCGGCAAACATTGTTTTGCCATATAAATAAATAAAAAATAGGGGTGGACTACCCCTAACATTTAGGGGGATGAAAAATAGATGTTGGCCGATTCTCATAGATACCGGATAAGCACAAAAAATTTCATCAAAATCGGTCAAGCCGTTTCGGAGGAGTATGGCAACGAAAACTGTGACACGAGAATTTTATATATTAGATTACAAACAGAAATACGACACAAGAGGTTAGCTTATCTCTAAAAATAAATTTCTTCCAGCAAACCCGAGCCACGGAAAGTTGATCTGAAAGGCAGATAGAGCGTGCAAAATACGTAATATACCTACATAAACCATACTATAATTAAATCAATATAACAAACATACATAAATATTACTATTTATATATATACATTAATTAATAAATAGCCTATTGCAGGGAAAGGCAGTGCTCTTTAACTCTACGCTTAAATACAGCCAGCGAAGGGCGCTGTCTCGGAGAGTATGTGTACAGAAAATTCCACAGTCTTGCAGCATGTACACAAAAGGAATAAGAGAAGAAGTCACTGTGATGTGAGGGTATAGAGAGAAGGGATTTAATGTGGGAGCGACAGGGTAAGTCCTGAGGACGAGAAAAGTTGAAACGTTCCCGAAGATAGCTAGGGGCACGGGGGTTAAAGAACGTGAATAAGAATAAGAATAACTTTATTTTTTCAAATATTAAAATACAAATTACGTAGACTTTCTGTATCCTGTGGTAGTTTTTAAACTGTGTTACAGGATACAGTGTCTTCTTATATAGACGTACATATATGTTAAGAGTGCTTAGTAGTATTTTAACAACTTAGTAATAATATTAAGTATTAAAATTTAAATACAATGGTTTTCAAGTTTGTGTGTGTGTGTGTATGTGTGTGTGATAAGTGTGATGAGATGAGTGAGTGTATGTGAAGGAGTGTATGTAGGTATAGATGTGTTGTGAGTTGTACTTGTACGATTGCTACAAAATCCGCACAAAAAGACCAAGGGAAGACAATATATGAGCGTTCCGTCGAAGGCGGATTGGGAGCCACTTGAGCTGCTTCCGGAATTCAGAGACATGGTCATACATGGTCATACTTTCGTAGACCAAAAATAAATCCATCTACATCCCATCAAATAATTCCTCTTATAAATAAGAAATATTTGTTTGTTTGCAGTGAATAGGCTCCGAAACTACTGGACCGATTTGAAAATTTCTTTCACAATTAGAATGCTACATTATCCCTGAGTAACATAGGCTACATAATTTTCCCGAATTTTCACGGGAACGAAATCCCGGGCGGAATGCTAGTTTTTTAAATAAAAACACCTAAAAACAATTTGGCCTGTAGTAACCTCCGCCTACTTACTACACACAGTGGTACCACGGGACAAAATGTGTGGACAAAAAATTTGCAACCTACGCAGATTTTTAACCTTCACAGATGTGATTGTTGCTTTTTACTTTGAGATATTTTTAAAAAGTCCAACCGCGTGTGTTGAGTGTCATTTAAATTAATTTGTTAATACTAAATTATTGTGTATAATAAATATATATATATATTTTAAATTAGTAATGCTTGATGTTTATATGTACTAAAAGTCAAAGTCAAAAATAGATTTATCTCATAGAACATTCAGGATATTACTGAAAATAAATCAAAGTAGTGAACTACATTAGTTCTTTTAACTCTACGCCTATTCGCAAAGGTGTAATCTTCCCCAGAGAAGAATAGGCAAGAAACTCCGATAGTGCTCTTTTAAAGTCAATTATACAAACCTTATTTTTTAGTTTTAGCTGATTCAATTTTATATGAATAACTCTGGAACTGAGCAATTTATTCCCATGATTGCTTGTCTAATAGATAATCTAAAATTTTATAATACTTTTCACAAAGTTTTTGTTTAGTTATTGTCTTAAATTTTTCCCAAGGTAAGTTTTGAAGACACATAGGAATATTATTTTAGAAGTGTATACAGAATCCAAAGTGGAATGTTCGATCCTTCGTAATTGGTAGCCTTAATTAATTATCCACTAAAGTTTTTTAGAAAAGTTTTTTGCTAAGAACGGTAATTTAAAAAAATATGTCGTTTTTTTAACTAAAATACAATAAATTTAAAATATTTCAACCATCCTATATAGAAAAATGTCCAAAAATTATTGGAAAAAATGTAGCCTAACCTCACGTCTAAGACCATTGCCGTTGATTTGGCACAGTGTGCAAAATTCGGAACGATTGGACAAAAAATGTGCCCAAAGCGGAGTTCAATGCACTAAGTAATAGTAGGTAGTATGTAATAGAGAAAGATATTTCGGAAGGTGTTACTGTTTAGCAAACGATTTTCGCATCTTGTTAAAGAAGTGGTAGCAAAAAAGTTTTTGTTTTCCTTACTTGGCTTCTCCACTTACTTTTAACTCTGAATGTCAAATGAATTAAAAATTGAATTAAAAAGAAAAATTAGAAATGCTATGTTATCTTTTTCTTCTTATCGTGTAGGTATTAGTCATGTGTGTAGCAAAATATAAAATGTAATACATTTAAAGTTAACTTTATTATAAAAGATTACTATACTGGGTGAAAAAGAACCTCCTAGCTATATTCAAAATCCTGAATCAGTATCACTCAAAGAACACATTTAAAAAAATTAAATAACCCCCCCCCCCCCACAAAAAAAAAGTGTTCTGTAAGTGATACTGGTTCAGCATTTTCAATAAAGCTAGGAGGTTCTTTTTCAACCTGTATAGGAAGAGCGCTACGCCAACAATCTACTCTTGTAGTTTGGCGACTTTAGTTTTAAGTTAAAGTGTGTAATCTTTATTTGAAATAAATTATTTAAAAAAAAAATTTTAACCCCCGACAAAAATATAGGTTGTCTGTGTGTCTCTCTGTGGCATCGAAGCTCCTAAACGCATAGACCGATTTCGATGCGGTTTTTATTGTTTGAAAGCTTACGTTATCGAGATAGTTTGTATAGTTTGAAAGCTGACGCAGTAGAACTGATTTTTAGCCCCACGTTGGGCGCCATGCTCGAGTGGTAGTGACGCTGCCTCGGTTCGATTCCCAGTCCGGGCAAATATTTGTAAAAAAGCAGATGTTTGTTTGTTCTTGGGTCATGGGGGTCTGTCTTTATGTGTGTTCCAGGGACCCACGACACAAGAGAAAATCTTAGTAAGTTTGAGTGTATTTATTTATTTTGCTATATTTGATCATACATACACACATACATACATACATATACACACAAACATGCATGCCAACATACTCATGTACGTACTATATGCGCTAGTACGTAGAATAAAGTACATAAATAATGTTCATACTATTGAGCACTTAGCAGAATCACTGTCCGGTCTATTAGTAGAATAAGTGTCAACTCCTATTAGAAGGCATGTGTTCCAGCCAGGTTGTGACAAGATGTATTATAAATTAAAGTCAGAAATTCCGTTCACGAAAACTCGCGTATATTGATAAGCACTTAATTTAGATACATGTGTCGGGTTGGGGGCGCGCGGATCGACTGGCTCACATTCTCAGTCCGGTCTCCCGCCGCGTGTACAAAATACGATTCAGCATTTTACAATGTGTCCCTACAGTACACCCCCCTTTACAAAAAAAGAAATTATCCAATTTTACCCTTAAAACTTAACTAAATTTTTATAAGAATACAATTCATACTAACTCATGACGTTATCAAGCTCAGTCGCAAAAATGCTGATACAATGTCTGAGCGTTGACCGCTCCGCTGTAAGCTGATACTATACATTCCAATGTGCCTTGTTGCGTCTTTGTAACAATGTTAATAGTTTAGAGTTATAAATTGACAACACGCTAACTGTTCTTAGGGTGTTAGGCAGAGCTATTTTTTTTTTTTCTTTCGGTTACATCAATTTTATCAATCTGTTTTACTCTCTCTTCTCTGGCTTCTCTTATGGAGCCTTAACAATACACTAGAGTTCTACCAAAAATTATTATAGCCTATTCTTATGTACTAATTAGGTAGGTATACCCTTAAGATAGAAAAAGTTACGTTATAAAAACATTTTTCGTTACAAAAAAAATAAACGTTAAGAAAAAATTGAAATTAACAATACTTAATGTTTGATCCCCATATAAGTAAATAATACCCCAAGAAAACCACTCTTTATCAAAAGTACACATATAGTAGGCCCTACGGTTCTCACCTTGGGATCGACTAACCGCGTTTAACCGCTAGTTAGTCACCTACTCAACACAAAATATAAACTATGTAGGTACTTAAAACTGAACTTACATTAACTAATATCTCTCGCAACGATTCTTCCTTCGAGAAATGACACAAACATTACGTAAAAATTACTTTTGGGGTGCCTGATTGGGTTGTATCCTCCCCGGCTTCCATTTTAACGACTCGCGGAACCCTGATTTGAGTAACTTCGCGTCTTAGCCACTTTCTTGCCCTTTTCATACACTTTGCTCGTAACCAATAGCCCAAGAATAGCACTAAAATGATTACCATTATCATCACTATAATTTCCATGATTTCATATCGAGACGTATTTGTTTCACTAGCGGTGGCTTGCGCAATGTTTATATTTTCTTGCTTCGATTTATAATTTCCCATTTTGAAATGACAAAAAAAAAATATTCACGAGAGTGCCAGGGTTGTAAGTACTGTCGACCAAATGAATTCCAATATAATAAAATTGCCATTTTTATTTCTAAAATATTTTTGCTAACTCAGAATCATATTTGCTAAATTTTTGCCTAAAGTTAGACTAAAAATCGGACCGGTGGCTTGCTGACTCGACCACTTCGCGTGTAACGCGTGGTTTCCGTTGGTAAAGGTGCGCTTACACTAACTGAGTTACGCGATTCTGGATTTTTAGGTTTTTCTTTTTCTAAATTACTACTTGCGGTGCTCATAGCGCTACTGTCTAGTATATAAGCTGGTTTCAACCTGTTTACCGATACGTTCAGCAATCTGTTTGGTAACTGAACCTGGAAAACTTTACTATTTCTCTTAATTACCTTAAAAGGACCGTCGTAAGGCGGTTTTAACGGTTTTCGAACGCTGTCATCTCGAATAAATACGTGACTACATGAACTTAGATCTGAGTGCACAAAGAAATTTGGTTTCGAGTGATCTGTATTTTCTGATGGCCTGATCTTTTTAATGGTTTCGCGAACCTGCTCTACTACGGCGTTATCTTCGAATGATTTGCCAGTTGAGGTATCAAAGAAATCGGATGGCAATCTTAGGGACTTGCCGAATGTTAGTTCTGCTGCACTAATGCCTGTACTCCCCTTAATTGCAGTTCGTAACCCAAATAATACTGTCGGTAGCTCGGTAATCCATGATGTCGTGTCTAAACGCGCTGCGAGCGCTGACTTTAAACAACGATGCCATCTCTCTACCATACCGTTACTCTGAGGATGATAGGGCGTGGTACGGACTCTAGTAATACCTAAATATTTCATGAGCTCCGTAAACAAACTGCTTTCAAATTGTCTACCCTGATCTGAAGTTAGCTTAGCTGGACAACCATATCGCGTTATCCAGCCGCCATATATTTCTTTTGCAACTGTTTCTGCTGTTATATCCTTGATAGGGAAAGCTTCTACCCATCTAGTTCCTCTATCGATCACCGTTACACAATATCTAAACCCATCAGATGTAATCGGCAAAGGTCCTACAATATCGACATGGATATGCTCGAACCTATCTGCTGGAGCTATTTTACCAAATTCAGAAAAAGCATGCCTACTCACTTTGGCCTTTTGACACCTTATACATGTTTTAGCCCATCTATTAATATCTTGATTCATCATTGGCCAAAAAAATTTACTCGTTACCAGTTTCCTAGTAGACCTTATCCCCGGGTGGCTTAAGTTATGTATACTCTCGAACGCTAAACGTCTATAGTTTTCTGGCAAATAAGGTCGGGCATTTTTAGTTGACATTTCACAATATATCGCTTTATCGCTCATAGGTATATGTATTTGCTTAATTTGCACTCCGGACTCACTGTTATTGTTCTGCGAATTGTATGCCTGAACAATGTAATCGTCACATTTCTGTGCCTCAGCTAGTTCGTTGTAATTGATACTAGTGGGACAGGAAATGGTCTCGACACGTGATAACGCGTCCGCCACCACGTTGTTGGGACCTGTTAAGTAACGTATGTCCGTTGTGAATTCACTTATAAAAAGTAATTGACGTGAAACTCGAGGTAATTCATTTTCACCCCCCTTTCTATCAAAAGCGTGCGATAACGGTTTATGATCTGTGAAAATTATAAGTTGCCTACCTTCAAACAATTTTCTAAAGTGTTTAATAGCCAAATAAATTGCTAGTAACTCACGGTCATAGGTACTGTACCGTTTTTGAGCTTCATTAAAACGCTTAGAAAAGAAACCTAATGGTTGCCACACACCACTCACTTTCTGCTGTAAGACTGCTCCCGCGCATGTGCTTGAAGCGTCGGTCATCAGAGATAAAGGTGTATTCAAAACCGGGTGATATAGCATAATTGCCTTTTGCAGGTTAATTTTACACTGTTCGAACGCTAATATTGACTTTTCATTCCAATCTATTTGTGTTTTGTCTCTTTTCTTTGTATTATGCAGATATTTATCTAATTCAGACTGATATTCGGCTGCTTTAGGTATGTGCGCACGGTAGAAATTAATCATACCTAAGAAACGTCTGAGTTCCTCTACAGTTGATGGTTTAGGAAAATCACATATTGCTTTAACCTTTTCCATAATGGGTCGAATACCCTCCTGGGAAACTTCGTACCCTAAAAACTCTACCGTAGGCTTACCAAAATTGCATTTAGAGATGTTGATTGTTATACCAAATTGATTCAATCTCTTAAAAATGATTTCTAAATGTTTCCTATGTTCCTGCATGTCTTCACTAGCCACTAAAATGTCGTCGATGAAGGTGAATTGAAATTCCTTACCTTGCTCGTCTAGGCCTTGTAGTACGACCGAATTCATGAAACGCTGAAAGGTTTGCGCTGCGTTTCTCAGGCCGAAGGTCATTCGAGGGAATTCAAAAAGCCCGAACGGCGTAATTATGGCCGTTTTAGGTATGTCCTCTTCAGAAACAGGGATGTTGTGGTACGCCCGATTTAAATCTAGACGTGAAAAAATTTTCTTCCCCGCTAACAGATAAGTGAAATCCTGCAACCTAGGTATCGGATAACGATCGGGTTTCGTTATGGAATTTAATTTACGGTAGTCACCGCATGGCCTAATTTCGCCATTCTTTTTTGGAACTACGTGTAAGGGACTCGCCCAAGGACTTTTCGAAGGGCGACAAATACCTAACTCCTGCATCACACGAAATTCCTCCTTCACTTTTTTATACCTATCGGGCGGCAATGGTCTAGCTCGGGCAAAAACTGGCGGGCCAGTAGTTTCAATCACATGACTCACCGCGTGATGCGCTTCCCCTCTAAAAGATACAGGTTTAGTTATTTCAGGGAATTGGCTCAACAAGTCGTAAAATGGGTGCCCATTGTCTACTGTTTTAACGGAAGCTGCGTTGCAAGAGACAACTTTAGCTACTGATTTTAAAGACGTTGTCTTATCTATTAGTTTACGTGCACTTAAATCAACTAACAATCCGAAATGGCTTATGAAATCCGCGCCTATAATCGGTTGTTTAACTCGTGCGATAACAAAAGTCCAACGGAAAGCTCTCCTTAAACCAAAATCTACAATAATAGATTTAACACCATAAGTACAAATTTCACTACCGTTTGCTGCGTATAGTTTGTACTCACTCGCCTCCTTAATGGTACCTGGACACGCTGACACCGGAAGAACAGAGACATTTGCCCCCGTATCCACCAGGAAATTTAGACCGCTGATCCTGTCGTTAATACATAGACGGTGATTAGAAACGTCGATGCAACCTCCCGCCGTAGAATGCACCTGTTCTAGTTTCCCGCTTTGTGCGTGACCTTCTCCCAATTACAGGGCTGGTAGCACTTCTTAGCATTCTCCTTATATCTATAATGGTAGAAACATAACCAGTTGGGGTTATTATACTTGCTCGACCGTGTCCTGCTGTTTCGCCTCTGGTTCTGTCGCTCCTTAGCATTACGGCCATTCCGTGACTTTGATCGGTTGCGATTTGGTTTGTTACTGCGTTGATTCAACTCCATTAATTCTGCTACTTGTCGGCTCAGCTGGGAAACCTCTGACGCTAAGTCTTTACTTGTAGATGCTACTTCCGCCACTTCGCAGGGTTTAGTTGTCTCAATCATCTTATCCGCCATCGCTGTTAACTCGTTCTCGTCTTTTTGCGTTGAAATTGCCAAAACGCCTCGGACAACGGACGGTAGTAGATTTCTCCATAGAATAATTAGGGTATCATTTGGAATTTTATCTCCTGCTAAATTCTTCATCCTCCGCCATAACTGTGAGGGTTTTTGGTCACCCAATTGCATTTCACCGATGACCTTTTGAACTCTGCGTACCTCTGACTCCTGATATATCTCCAGAAGCCTTGTTTTCAGCGTTTGATATTTACCTTCTGCGGGCGGGTCCTCTAAAATATCCGTAACTTGAGATATAACTTGTTTACCCAGTTTCGCGACTGCCAGCTGGAACGTTTTGTCATCTCCAGCCTTTTGCGGTGAAACCACTGTCTCGAACTGTATGAACCAACTTTTAGGTTGATCGGTCCAAAATTCGGGTATGCGGCTGATGACAGACACCGCCTCTACATCTTTTTCGTCCGGCATTTTGCTCCGTTAAAGAAAAACGACAATATCTTGTTGAGAGATATCGGCGCGCAGCCTTGAAGTACTCAACACACCGCCGCCGAGTAATGTTGAGGAGCCGATCGCGTTCACCCCTTGTAACACCCCTTGTAACACCCGATTGCTTCGTTCACAAGCACTGACTGTTTGTCTGGTCACCACTGTACGTACTATATGCGCTAGTACGTAGAATAAAGTACATAAATAATGTTCATACTATTGAGCACTTAGCAGAATCACTGTCCGGTCTATTAGTAGAATAAGTGTCAACTCCTATTAGAAGGCATGTGTTCCAGCCAGGTTGTGACAAGATGTATTATAAATTAAAGTCAGAAATTCCGTTCACGAAAACTCGCGTATATTGATAAGCACTTAATTTAGATACATGTGTCGGGTTGGGGGCGCGCGGATCGACTGGCTCACATTCTCAGTCCGGTCTCCCGCCGCGTGTACAAAATACGATTCAGCATTTTACAATGTGTCCCTACACTCACATTCATCTTTGTTCCTGTTTTTTATTATTTTCTTTTAATTTATTTAATTTTATATAATATAGCATCCCGCTCGGGACTTCGTTCCCGTGAGAATTCGGAAAAATTATGTAGCCTATGTTACTTAGGGATAATGTAGCATCCTAATGGTGAAAGAATTTTTTAAATCGGCCCAGTACTTTTTGAGCCTATTCATTACAAACATACAAAAATAGGTACAAATCTTTCCTCTTTATAATATTAGTATAGATGTTTAACTTTAATTTAATTTTATATAATTTGTTCAACTTTAATTTAATTTTATATGATTTGTTTACTTTTTAAATTGTGCTATGTTTATCAATTTTGTCTAAAACTCTGTACACGGGTAGGCAACCGCTTACAGGGCGCCTGCGATACAAGCTTGCTTAGTGCAGGGCCCGCTGTTGTAACTCTTTTTATAAACCAATTTGTGAAATAAATTATTCTATTCTATTCTATTCTATTCTATTCTGATCAACATTGGTTTAGCTGCTTAAGAGTTATAAGTATAAGCGATGAACGCAGGGTGTGATAATTTTTTGTTTTAATTTTGGAGTTATCTTACTCGTGACTTTTCACAAAACTGCAAAATTCTTTTTAACCGACTTCAAAAAAGGAGGAGGTTCTCAATTCGACTGTATTTTTTTTTGTATATTTGTTACGCGATTACTCCGGCAATTATAAACCGATTTGAATAATTCTTTTTTTATTTGGTAGGTCATACGTCAGAGATGGTCCCATTGTCACCAGGTCAGGATCTGATGATGGGATCCTGGGGAAATCGAGGGAAACCCTCAAATTTTGTAGGCATATACACTGTTTATCAGAAATTATCTTAATCTATGTAGATTTTTGCATCTAATGGTCACCATCTGATGTTGCTGAGCTGATGATGAAGCTGATGATGAATGGTTTAGGAGTATGGGATCGCTGTAACAAAATTATTTGGGATTGAAGTCGGTGACTCTTACGTTTTTGACGTGGAAAATTATTAGAATTTAATAATAATAATAATAATAAACGCTACACACTCAAAGGCCCACACTAAGGTTTTCCCTTGTGTCGTGTGTCCCTCGGAACACACATAAAGACAGACACAAACACCCATGACCCGAGAACAAACATCTGCTTTTTACACAAATATTTGCCCCGACTGGGAATCGAACCCATGACCCGTTGATCAAGAGGCAGAGGATTTCATTCAATAAACACTTTTAGGTCTATAGAACGCGACTCAGACTCTTATCTATAAGTACTTAAGTAGCAGTTCGTCTTTGTCATTTTGATAGTGAGAGAGAAAGACAATCATTAATGGAGTATAGATCTAGACTTGAGTCACCTTCATGATCATTATTATATTTTACACTCTCACACCTACAAACTATCATACATCACTCTCATACACATTCACACTTCTGGTTTGCAATCGTATTGCTGCACTTGGGCCCCGTACTACCTCGTAGGCGGCAGCTGAAAATCAGTGTTTTGCCACCTACGGTAAAACTTTATACTGAGCTGCAACCTCGTTTCCTGCAGCGCACACTTACTTTGCTTTGTTTTTTTTTTTGTTTTAATTATTGTTATTATTATGTGTGTTCTATTTCTTTATGTTATTACGCTCTATGTCTCTGTGCTTATCTTATCTACTTTATTTGCTATTTATTGTTTATTTGTCCCTTATTTCCTTGTTTGTTGTATCTATTGTAAAACTTTATCGTTGCTTTTGTGTTTCTGTGTCTCTTTCTGTACTAAATCTTTGTAAGTGTGTACTGTGATGGAAATAAATGTCTTATCTATCTATCTATCTTCAAAAAGCAATGATTCTGCAAACCGTACTCATTCGCAGACCTTTTATACGTATCACACGCTGCTTCAATTATCGTTTTTTTTTTTCTACAAGTAGGTACTTACGTTCATCCTAGGTATTCAATTGGTTATTTATATGGCACGATGTGTTGCATTCTTTATAGCCCTGTCAATAGCTCCGCTCCACTTGTTTGTCTGTCTGACTGTACTTTTTATTTTGTTAACATGATTTGTAACTAGTTTTACAATTATGATACTTGATAATTATTTAACTACACTAATAGTATAAAGAGGAAAAATTTGTATTTTTGTATGTAACGAATAAACTTAAAAACTACTGGACCGATTTGAAAAATTCTTTTGACATTAGAATGCTATACATTATCCCTGAGTAACATAGGCTACATAACTTTCCCGAATTCCCACGGGAACGAAGTTCTGAGTGGAATGCTACTCCTTACTAATATTATAAACGCAAGAGTTTGTTTTTATGGATGTTTGTTACTGTTACACGCTCAAACGGCTGAACCAACTTTGATAAAATTTGGTATGGACAGCTGACACCCTGGATTAACATATAGGCTACATAAGTTTCCCAAATTCCTACGGGAATGAAGTCCCGGATGGAAAACTAGTTTCATCATAGTTGCGTTTCACTTCTACCTTTTTGGCAGAACGCTAAATAGAGCTTTAATTCTAAAATTACAAAATTGTATAACCTCCGATATTTAACGGCTTTACCACAAAAATAAAATGAAACTCAGACACTGTTTAAAAACGGCTTGACATAGATTATTTTGTCTTCCCGAAAAAGATAAAGATAAATTAAACAACAACACAACTCTTATGTCAGTTTTTGTATGGAGAAAATGACATAAGTCAGTTTAAAACATTTTCTAAATAGTGTTTTGATGTTTTGTGGTAAAGCAGTTATTGCTTCAAATCGCTGAACCAATTTTGAACAAATATAGCTAAGAACCATCTCGATTACGTCAGCTTTCAAACAAAAAAAACCTCATTGAAATCGGTCCATTCGTTTAGGAACTACGATGCCACAAACAGATACACAGATACAACAACCCTTTTTTTGTCGGGGGTTAAAAACAATATTTATTTTTCTCTTTGGCCATAAATCAACCATTTGTAAGCTCTGTGCACACGGTAATCGGCTTAACACATAGAGCAAAAATTACAGAAGTTCCAAAATAGGTACTATAGAAATTCTTCTACGGTATAAATCTCCGAGAATTGACGTGGAGAATGGACAGATAAAAACACTTTATGACATTTTAAATATTCGTAATGATCTTCAGTCTTTTCAACACAGAAGCAGATTCAGGTGCCTTTTGGTTGGTAGTAAAAAAACTATTAAAAAATGAAGAAATAAAGTACCTAAAACAGTTAAATTGTACACCTGAAAATAACTTCCCAAACAAGTAATAAAATAACGAAAATTACCGATAGGTCAGTCGATAATTACCTTTCCTACTGACAGCTCAAATGGTAATTACCTTTCCTACTGATAGCTAAGTTGGTAATTACCTTGGCTTCTGACAGCTCAATCGATAATTACCTTATTAGCTATTGATAGTACAGTCGGTAATTACCTTGCCTACTGATAGCTCAGTCGGTAATTACCGTGCCTATTGACAGATAAATAAAAAATAAAAAACACTACACACTCAAAGGCTCACACTAAGATTTTCCCTTGTGTCGTGGGTCCCTTGGAACACACATAAAGACAAACACAAACACCCGTGACCCGAGAACAAACATCTACTTTTTACACAAATGTTTGCCCCGACTGGGGATCGAACCCAGGACCCACCGATCAAAAGGCAGCGTCACTACGCCGTCCAGACGTCAGTCGGTAATTACCAGGGTTAGCGCTATTGGTAATTACTTTACCTACTGTACTGATTGCTTAGTTGGTAATTACCGACTGCCTAGTGCCTACTGAAGGTTGCGAGTTCGATTCCCGACCAATACAAATATTTTAAAAATGATGCTTTCAATGAATTTCGAGTATTTGTGAGGAATCTGGTGTTTATGTATAATATTTAATACTATACATACATAATATTTGTAAATTTTATAAAAAAGTATACAGGGCTTTAGGTGTGTCTCTTTCAACCTCTCGAGTGGTAAATCAGTCCATGAAACTGAACAAGTTTCCCCAAGGAACATAGGTCTAAATACGAAAAAAAATGTTTAACCTCCCATACAAAATGCGCTATAAACTGATGAAGTTTGTATGGGAACTCAAATTTTTTTTTCGTATTTTGGCTTATGTTCCTTGGGAAAGTAGTTCAGCTTCATGGACTGAGAGGTTGAAAGAGAGATTTCTAAAGCCCCGTATAAGTAGTATATCAGTAGTGTATAAGTTATTTAGCGTGTGAGTCCCCGGCAGAGTAGAATAGGACCACCCACCCTCTTTCTTACCGAGGTGTCGTACAAGGCGACTAAGGTAAATATGCAAGCAAGTTCATCTGCACACAGAGAAGGAAAACTCTGCAATCATATCAAAACCCTCGTCAACCCGTCTGCCAAGCGTGGTGAGAATGGCATTTACCCCTCATGTTATTGAGGGGTAAATGCCCCGCAGTGGGGACGTATATGGGCTGATGAAGTACAAGTCTTGCTTAGTTTGGGGTTAGATTAGAACCAAGTCAGAGGCCATTGTGCGGTTTGAAAACTCTGACACCAGGGTTAGCCAAGTTCGCCACACACTTGACTATACCTACACGATAAGAAGAAAGATTTCAGATTTCAGATAGGATAATTTTAATGCTCTGTGGTGCAATGTAAGCAATACGCATGCGCGAAACATGTCATTACCACGTCTTTCGCGACCACACGCAGAGATCCACACGCCTACTGAACGATAGGTACAGAGAGCCGCACATCAGGTTACCACATGCGTGCACTCTGCGCTGTTGCGATAAGCAACATTTTTCAAATAAGATACTTCTTTTATGGCTATTTTTTTGGTGCAAAACTTAGTTTTATCAGGCCTGTATACAAAGATACATGTATGACTTTTTGGTGTGGTTTTATGTTGTAACGTTAGGTATAGGATTTATCCTTGACTACCGATTCTCATACTCAGTTTAATTTGCACCTGAAGTGGAAATGTGACTTTTTGGTGTGGAGCTCCACTTCATCAGCCCATACGTCCCCACTGCTGGGGCACGGGCCTCCCTCAATAACATGAGGTAAATGCTATACTCACCACGCTCGGCAGACGGGTTGGTGAGGGTTTTGATACAATTGCAGAGTTTTCCTTCTCTGTGTGCAGATGAACTTGCTTGCATATTAACTTTAGTCGCCTTGTACGACACCTCGGTAAGAAAGAGGGTGGACCTATTCTACTCTGCCGGGGACTCACACGGATACCACAAACATCTATAATTTGTTCAGTTTTGTATTTGTTTTTTTAGTTTTATCATGGAGCTGACTGTATTACGACGAATCTGGAGTACTTACGACGAATCTGGGGATATACTTTATACTATCTACGATCGACGGACAGCCGATAATTGTCACTACCTGTCACTGTCATTTGTATAGCGCAAAACAGAGATGTACTGACATTCGACGCTCCCAATTTCGGTTGTAGATTGTACAGAGTAAAGCTCCAGCAGGGCAATCGCGCTAAAAAAAAGTGGATTGAATCGCAATTGAAACGTAGCTGTGGGGCTACCACCTAAGCGAAGCTGATGCTGACTTAACGAATGGAACGTTGTCAATTGCTTCTTTATAAGGAGACCTTGATTAACGACATGAACCAAACACAGCAATGTACATCATTCCATTCGTTCAATCAACATCAGCTTCGCTTAGGTGGTAGCCCCGCAGCTGCGTATCAATTGCGACTCAATCCACTTTTTTTAGCGCGATTGCCCTGCTGGATTAGGACAAATACGGATCAAACAATTTCAAATAGTTTAGTTGGGGCCCTACTTTAGTTTTCGCCTCAGGGCCTTTGGTTACCTAGCTACGTCACTGCGCACCTTCCGAATAAGATTTAAAAAAGGCTGATAAAATCGTGATTAAGATATAAATCCGCGTCATGGTCCTATTGTTTTAAACAAAAGCTTTTTGGCAAAAAAAAGTAACGCGGTACCGTTGGGTTAAACGCAACCGTTTGACGTTCGGTACGATGAATCTTAATCGACGGTTATTGATTCGATTCCTGGTTAAAGCAAACGTTTTTATTATTATTAAACGGTTTTATTTAGCTCACCCCGTTTGTTTTATTCTTGGGTCAAATTTAGTAATTCAAATTTCACCCTCTTCCTGTCAACCGATTAATCTGAAATTTTGTATACACTTTGGATTTTGGTGACAATACAATTATGTTTATTCATTATCATTATAAATTCAAGATGGCCGCCGCTACAAAATGGCGGATAATTTATGTTTTATTAATCCCATCAATATGGGTATCAAATGAAAGGGCTCAACAAGCAGAATACAATATACTATAAAAAATTGAAATACAAGATGGCCGCCGCTACCAAATGTATGTTTTTAATAAAAACTAAAAACTAGAAAATAAAAATAGGTAAAAAAACTTTTTAAGTTAAACGGTTTTATGTTAAACATACATTGCAATGTTTAAGATAAATGTACTAAAAACCAAAAAATAATAAAATAGATACAGTCGTGGGAATTATAAACATATGCATAGACTAGACTAAAATAAAACCGTGGGGCACATTAAGTCGATAATTTGTAGACAATTGACGTGCCCCACGGTTTTATTTTAGTCTAGTCTATGCATATGTTTATAATTCCCACGACTGTATCTATTTTATTATTTTTTGGTTTTTAGTACATTTATCTTAAACATTGCAATGTATGTTTAACATAAAACCGTTTAACTTAAAAAGTTTTTTTACCTATTTTTATTGTTATAAAAGGTAATTTAAAAAATTAATATGCTTTCTGAAAAGATTGCTAAAAAAATTATGGATCCAAATTCGAAGTCAAAAATAGCTTTATTTCATAGAATATTAAGAATTTTACTTAAAATAAGTCAAAATAATGAATTACATCAGCATTTTTAACTTTGCGCCTTTGTAGTCTTCCTCAGGAGAAGAATAGGCAAGAAACTCCGAGTGCCGCTCTTTTTAAGTCAATCATAAATATGTTCTTATTTCTAATTTTAATTGACTTAATATCTGAATAAGGGGCCATCCATAAATTACGTCACACGAATTTCATGATTTTTTGACCCCCTCCTTGTCACAGCTGGTCACATTTGCAAGACTCCCCCCTCCCTAGCGTGACGTCACATATTTTGCATATTTTCAATTTTCTAATAAAAGCAGTTCTTAATAGAGTTGTTTTTTCTTTTTTGGGAATTGAAAACTCATTGTCTCAACCAAAGTAAAAACGTAAAAAGAGCGCTTGGGACTGAGGAAGTTAAGTTTGTCGTTAATAGTTAACGCGTTTTGAATACTCATAACACATTTT
Organism: Aproaerema taeniolella; assembly: GCA_949987775.1. Taxonomy (NCBI): domain Eukaryota; kingdom Metazoa; phylum Arthropoda; class Insecta; order Lepidoptera; family Gelechiidae; genus Aproaerema; species Aproaerema taeniolella. The sequence goes on from OX465266.1 coordinate 2,982,559, forward strand.
GAAATGTGACGTCCCACCCCCTTGTCACACAATGTCACACTTTGTCGACCCCCTCCCGCCCCTTAACATGTGACGTAATTTATAGATGGTCCCTAACTCTGGAGCTAAGCAATTTATTCCTTTCTTTCTTATTCTGTTGGTGTTGTCTAGCTATTATGTGCCGAAGTTTTCAAACCACCAAATATCCTCTGACTTGGTTTAACGACTACAGTCAATCGACCGTGACATGATGGGTGACAGTGGTTTTTTGAAGCAAGTTGTTCAGTTTTAAGGCGACTACAGCACCTGATAAAGGCAGCACACATAGGAATAGTACCATCTCCGTCTCTCAACAGGCCTGGGCTGGCAGTGCGAACAGTGTCGATACACGAAGTTTACGGACTATGAAAGCGTGCGTGCGTAAAAACATGTTCGAAAGTTAGAAAAATGAGGTTTATGGAAAGGTAACAGCTTAAATCGAAAAATGCGTTAACTACTTATCGAGAGTGTTCAATCACGAACATTTTGATAGCAAATTCAAGTTCCTGTGTGCATTTTACGAGTACTATCGTTTTTACAGCTTAAAAAATACACAATATTAATATTTAGAGGTGACTTTGTGAGCTTTTTCTATCGAACCAAAAGTGCTGAATCATGTTTTCAGCAAACTACTTATCTAGTTTATGTCCTGAATAATACCGTAGTATTTTTTTCTTCGATTTAATGCAGTGCGTCATGCTAATCTACGCATCATAAATTCGTAATTTAGGAGCTGTAGTCGTCTTAAGGGTAGATACACTGCATACCACATCGCAATCGAAACTGAATCTCGCCGTCTGAATCTCGCTACTTAAACTAAGTTTATATTTAAAAGTTCCAATGCCCTGCGCGCACGACGCTCTGCCCCCCTTAGAATGAGAACAAGGTAATTAAAACACAAGTATGCACCGCGTGCGCCATTTAGCTAGCTCTAAGAACTCTACGACTTAAGGGGTAGGCAGGCTTCAAAACTATAAACACAGACATTACTATAACACTAAAATTAAAAATTTTGAATCACCTTCGACATTCGATTGCTTATAACTTTTAAATGGCTGAACAGATTTTCATGAAACATAGCTAAAAACACTCGGGATAAAATTATCTATGACACAAAAAAAACTAAACAAAAATCAGTTCATCCATTTGGGAGCTACGATACCACAGACAGATACACAGATACACAGACAGACACGTTAAACTTATAACACTTCTCTTTTTTGTCGGGAGTTAAAAATACATTTACATAAACACAGGTGAAATGAAACGTAGAAACATACGGATTGGGTGAAATGTAACGCAGAAATGTTTAAACTTTCCCTGTTTAACGTAGGTAGGTCGAAATGTAGAAATAAAATCACCTCTGTATACAATTTGAGAGATTTAAGCGTGTGGTGATCGGTTGAGAATAACACCACCCCATCTCTTTCCGTGGGTGTCGTAAGAGGCGACTAAGGAAACACAAATGAGACCTGCCTCCTAGTAATCCATCCCAAGCAACGAAATTTCATTTTTTTCTGAATCTTTTCTGTCGTCCTATGGTCTCATGCGGTAAGGTGAGCCAGGCTCTGTGAAGGGCCGTCTGGTTCGCGACCACCCTCCTACCGAAGTCCGACACCAAACAGCTTGCTGTGTCCCGTCGGTGCGTATATATAGAAGTACCAGTGCCTTATAGGCATTGGGTTAACTCGCTCCATCGTCGACCTTATCTATGACCTTGGTCAAGATTGAGGTGTTAACCCATCTTATATTAAAAATAAATAAAAAATGTGGAAAAAATTCACCTCTCCAGCAATTTGAGCGAGTAGCTGATGAATTGTTTTTTTGACAATTTCATTTATTTCTTTAAGAAAAGTTCAATCTCATGGGGGGGGGAATCACCCCCTCAACTAAACATAGGTAGAATAAAAAAAAAGTTCTTCTATAAGTATATCAAGCTTGTGCGATCTTTTAGTATGAGAAGTCGAAAGTTTTTTAGCATTTCATATATTTTTGTTTTATAAATGCTACGCACTCAAAGGGCCACACTAAGGTTTCGTGGATCCCTCGGAAAACACATAAAGACGAACACAAACACACATGACACCAGAACAAACATCTGCTTTTTACACAAATATTTGCCCCGACTGGATTCGAACCCAGGACCCGCTGATCAAGAGGCAGCGTCACTACCACTCGACCAAACCGGCCGTCAAACCGTTCAGGAAAACATACATACTAACATACGTACATAAGCTCATGCCTTTGTCCCATTAGGGTAGGCAGAGACCACAGATTGCCACTTGCTACGATCCAAATAAACCTCTTTCACTTCCTCCAAATTCATAATTTGCTTCATACAAGCTCTTCGGATTTGGGTACCCTTAACAGGGCCTTTTTTCAGTACATCACCAATTTAGTCTAAGTACGTTCGCCTAGGTTGCCCTTTTCAGACCCTTCCAAGTACAATAGGCATGTTGACTAATTTATTTTATTTACTTATCTTAAAAAGGAACGGAATCCAATACCCAAAACCGAAATAATTTTTGAAAACTATTGAGAAATAAAAAAGTTACAAGCTATTAAATTTCAATAGAGGGGGAAACTGACAAACAACGAAAAAGAGATGCACTTACTGGCACGTGACGTCACCGCCTTTTGTTTGCGTAGGTAAAAACGAGATAGCTAGCTCTCCCCACAAAACGAGATAGCTAGTCCTTACGATAATATAAATGGTAATAACTTGTTCATTTCTAAACCAATTTTAATGCTCTTTTCGGATATTAATAATTTCTAGCATTATTTTTTGTTTCACATACAATAATTCATAAAATCAAACACTGTCAACATCCCTATTGGGAAAAGTTGTTGAGTTTAAAGAGGACAATCACCCCAGAGAGTTTTGCTTACTAATTTAAACTGGTTTTTTATCCAAATTCTGAAACGAATTATGCTTTTAAACTTAAAAATAATTGTTGAAATCGGTTTATGAAAATGACGTACTTAGTTCTGAAACAACAGCATTTTAAGAAATCAACAGCATTGTAAACCTACTTTTTATGAAGTTTTTTTTTTACCAGCCCAATACGCGTCCCCACCGAAAGGCACGGGCCTCCCTTAGCAACACGAAGAGGATTTAGGCCATAGTCCACCACTCTGGCTGGCCAAATGCGGGTTGGTGGACCGCTCGTCTTTCAAAAATTTTCTTGGATGGGCGGGTTTCACACGATGTTTTCCTTCAACGTTGAGCGAGTGATAATGTTAAAGTAAATTTAATAACTCACAGGATTAGTTTGTCTACATGACCCTTAAACAAAAGCTTAAACAATTTTAAAAAGAGAGCAAAAGACTACTAAAAACGCCTTAAAAAATTCCTTACTTTTATTTTTGTTCAAACATTTTCTGTGCTAAAAAAACAACAACATAACGTTATTTCATTACAATACAATTTACTTTATTATAAAATTGAAAGAAATAAAAAAAAAATTGAAATCGGTTTATAAAAATGACTTAAGTACTTAGTTCTGAAACAACCAAAATTTTAAGAAATCAACAAGATTGTAACTCTACTCTTACGAAGTCGGTTATAGTGAATTTGATAACTGACAGGATTAGTTTACCGATATGACCCTTAAACAAAAACTTACACAATTTTAAAAAGAGAGCAAAAGATCACTAAAAGCGTCTTAAAAAATTCATTACTTTTATTTTTGTTCAAACATTTTCTGTGCTAAAAAACAACAACATTACGTTATTTCATTACAATACAATTTACTTCATTATTAAAAAAGAAATAAAAATAAAAAATAATCGTTGAAATCGGTTTATGAATATGACGTACTTAGTTCTGAATCAACCAAAATTTTAAGAAATCAACAGAATTATAACCCTACTCTTACGAAGTCGGTTAAAGTTAATTTGATCGCTGACAGGATTAGTTTACCGATATGACCCTTAAACAAAAACTTAAACAATTTTAAAAAGAGAGCAAAAGACCACTAAAAGCGTCTTAAAAAATTCCTTACTTTTATTTTTCTTAAAACATTTTCTGTGCTATATTTGTAGCGCCACAAAGGCTGTTTTTTTTTTCATTTTATGTGTGGTTTAAACAATGTAGAGATGTACTGATAGTCTTTTCTTAGCGCTATTATCCTCAGAGAGAACAGAGGTGGGAAGAAATTTGTGGTGCAATAATGCTTACTGAGAAAAGAATTGTAAACTTAAGTAGGTATTGCCTATTCATATCTATGTGGTGACCGTGTGGTGATCGGTTGAGAATAACACCACCCCATCTCTTTCCGTGGGTGTCGTAAGAGGCGACTAAGGAAACACAAATGAGACCTGCCTCCTAGTAATCCATCCCAGGCAACACTTCATTTTTTTCTGAATCTGAGGTGTCCTATGGTCTCATGCGGTGTGGTAGGCTCTGTAAAGGGCCGTCTGGTTCGCGACCACCCTCCTACCGAAGTCCGACGCCAAACAGCTTGCTGTGTTCCGTCGGTGCGTGGGAGTACCAGTGCCTTTATAGGCATTTTCTGGGTTAACTCGCTCCATCGTCGAACTCATCTTTGACCTTATGGTCAAGATTGAGGTCAAGAGTTCACCCATCTTATAATAAATAAAAAAAATGTATAGTCACAGTGCTCCTGCTTTCTAATTGCATCTCGGCAAACTTCAAGTTTCTGAAATTATAACAAAACAACAGTAAAGTATGTATGTAGCTAAAAATTTAAATTATTCAACTATATTCGACGATACGAACATAATTTAAATATACATATCAACACGGTCTAGGGATATTGCATGATTTTTCATACAACAGAGGTCTGTTTGAGAAGCCACAAAAGCATAGGTACTCGAGATACATGGAGCGCTATAATTTTCAGAAGAGCAAGTGCTAAGCCTGAATTTTCAATTCTAATCAATAAATTTTGCGTAACTTCGACTATTTTCATACAAAAAGCAGGCAAAAAGTGCATTTTCGTTTTCGTTTCGGTCACGTTTTCACAAATTTCAAGTAAAACAAAATTTATTGACTAGAATTGAAAATTCAGGTTTAACACTTGCTCGTCTGAAAATTATAGCGCTCCATGTATCTCGAGTATGCTTTTATAGCTTCTCAAACAGACCTCTTTAGTATGAAAAATCGTGCAATATCCCTAGACCGTGTTGATGTGTGTATTAAGATACCATAGATCAGCTGCGTACGCAATGAAATGAGACATGGACTTCTCTCCCAAGAGAGTATAGACTTCCGACTATAGACTTCCGAACCGAATCAATACAAGGAAAAAAAGAAGCACATTATTCTTTCACGCGGTATGACTTGTGAGATTGGCAAAAGAAAATCGAATGCGTTATTCTTTTTAGCTAATCGATGGCAAATAGTCATAATAGTGACAGTGTATAATTTTATGAATTATTGTATGTGAACTAAAAAATAATGCAAGAAATATATTAATATCTGAAAACAGCATTAAAATTGGTTTATAATTAACAAGTTATTGGCATTTATATTATCGTAAGGACTAGCTATCTCGTTTTGTGGGGAGAGCTCGCTATCTCATTTTTACCTACTCAAGCAAATGGCGGTGATGTCACATGCCTGTAAGCGCATCTCTTTTTCGTTGTTTGACAATTTCCCCCTCTATTGAAGTTTAATAGCTTGTAACTTTTTTAATTCTCAATAGTTTTCAAAAATTATTTCGGTTCTGGGTTTTGGATTCAGTTCCTTTTTAAGATAAACAATCAAAAAAAAATTTCAGCATCCCTGTTGCGGCCCACAAAACTTAGCCAATTGGACGACGACGAAATACCCGAATTGAGTAGCGTCCATTAGATCTTGTTGCTGTGCTTGCACATTTTTAATCGCAAAAAATTCTTCGTAAAATGACTGTGACTGTATTTGCTTTCCACCCGGGGTTTACTTCCTGTGCGGATTCGGGGAATTTTTATCCAAAAACTGAAACTGAAAACAGAATGATATCGACTGACAAAATTATCTCAACCGTAAATGTTAGCCCTACTGGTCAAGCGTACCCCGAATGAGAAATGGAACGAAGCACAAATAAAGAAGCATTGTACACACATAACATCCATATAGGTACCCCTTATGACGTCATATATTTCACAATGTTTAGGCGCTTAACACACTGTCAGGTCACCAAATAAGGCGAGTTGCACACTCTCGAGTCGCCATATTGGAGGACTACGACTCAAATGTGATAGTGCGAGTAGGTGGGAGTATGAATCATGTTATGGCACTTATGGGTAAGGCAGAGAGGAGAGTGATACATTTTGACACTCTTGCTGGGGAGAGCATCGATGGTTAATGGTAAACAGATCGGATGCGCAAACCAGAGGAATTGAGTTCGTTCCCCGTTTCTACCATGTAACCACTAACTTTTTCTGAGTATTTTACAATAAAAGTAGCTATACTGATAACTGTGAGAGACAATATAGATAGATAGATAAAAACTTTATTACAAAAACTTTTTATATTCTCTAAATTCTCGTGTCGCGGTGTTTGTTGCTAAACTCCTCCGTAACGGCTGGACCGATTTTTATAAAATTTTGTGTGCATATCGGGTAGGTCTGAGAATCGGCCAACATCTATTTTTCATATTTAAAAAAATTAAAATCCACTGGAACAATTCCCACGGGAACGAAATCGCTGCGAACAGCTAGTAATCTTATAAAAACTACAATTTAAAAGTAAAAAAGTTACGCAGCGAAAGGGCGCTGACTCAGCATACGTACTGTGGGTAAACCACTTTTCATTTACCTCAGCGCTGATCTTCCGCCAAGACCCAAAAAGTGTCAGAAAGAGCGCTTATCAAATTTTCATGAATTTAATTTTTTTTTTTTTAAACTTATGTATTGAGAGTTATCCTTTCGAAATATCGTGGGAAAACTTGCACAGTCAGTCGACAAATGTGTACCTAACCATGATCAAATCTGACCGAATTCAATGCTTATATATTGTAGTGTGTGCACTCCCTAATAAGTAGTATAAAAACAGCCTTAACTATGACGCATATAACCTAAATATCAAATAATAGGGTCAAAGCCGATGAGAGACAGAGATGTATTGTAATACAAACCCAAATAATACATTAAAATACTAGATTTCATACTATGTATCTCGTTCTAGCAAAGCTTCTACATTCTTACTTTAATATTATAAATGCGAAAGTAACTCTGTCTGTCTGTCTGTCCGTCTTTCACGCCTAAACTACTGAACCGATTTTTATGAAATTTGGTACAGAGATAAATTAGAGACTGGGAAAGGACATAGGCTACATTTTATCCCACAGCTGGGCACGATATAACCTGTAGTCTACGCGGACGGAGCCGTGGGCGGAAAGCTAGTTAGTATATAAGCCAACTGATTTTCCGAATAAACGAGTGTTATCTGACTGTCCTGTTTTCGTGTTTGGGCGGAAAGCTAGTTAGTATATAAGCCAACTGATTTTCCGAATAAACGAGTGTTATCTGACTGTCCTGTTTTCGTGTTTTCCTTTTACTTCCGTGTCCGACTTCTACAATATTCAGTTGTCTGCATATCTATTACCTAGGTTTCCTTATGATGTTTTTCCTCACCGTAAAAGAGCGTACACGTACAAACACCTGCAGAGATACCTGACAAAACATAAAATTTTTAAATTGTGACTAAGCGTAATTGTTTAGTTGACAAAACTATATCAATATACAAATTATCATTGAAATACCTAAAACATTTCGTAAAATAACTTCATCCTTATTTGATAGGGGTGGTCAGGTATCTCTGCAGCTGTCTGTACACGGCGGTACGGGGATTGAGCTCAGTCATTCAACATATCTTGCGTTATAACAATGAATCACTCAATTACTTTGATTAAGCCCACACCCACGCCTGGGCAGACGACCTTAGCCTCCGAAAAAGGCAACATTCGTAGGATGATGTATATATTTCACTCACCCTACAATAACACACCTTATGTCAAAGGAATACGGTACAAATTCCTTAAAAACAAAAATCGAGTGGCGTCTTTCATTAAATAATTACTTCTATGGAAGAATATTTAAGAGTTATTTTCAAACAAATACATTTTTATACAATATTTGCGTTTAGCAGAAAATAGTATTTAGATTTATAGCGTTAAGGTTCATATTGGTTTGAAAGTGGCAGAAGGTCCTACCTACACAATTTTTCTGCCTACAGTAGTTGTCTGTTCCCTTTTGCTAATTACATGTAATGTTCATGTAAGCAGAAAATGTAGAATATCAAAGGGAAAAATATTATTTGTAAAAAAAATCTGGTATAATCGTACACGTACAACATACACATACATAGACTCACGCTTTATATCTCTCTTGGGGTAGGAAGGGCATCATGTGGTACAGCTGGCACATTCTAAGTTTTTCTTTCACTCCCAGTCAGCATGGCAGGATTCTGACTTTTGATTTTTCGACAGAAAAACAAAAAAGAAACAGAATTGAAGTGGAACGTTTTGTTTTTCAAATTTTGATCTTTTTTATAGAAGTTTGCTGATTCATATCCTTAATTATCTATTAATTTAAGAGGAGCGTCTCAGTTTGGACTAGTGTCTCAGTAGTTTTTCATGCTGTCTTGATGTCGACCATCCGCCTCAGACTTGTGCGAAAGGGACAATTGCAACTTTCCGGCGAAATGCAGTTTTATTTCAAAAATTATGAGTTTAGGCGTCAATGAATTCCTACCACAAAAACTTAAGGAAATTGTACGTTTTTGGTCTCTATCGATTTGTAAGCGTATAAACAAGGTTCGTACGTTTTTTTTCCAAAATTATTCTTAGTTTTTCAACAGTCACCTCTTAAATGTTGAGAAATTTTTTGGCGAAAAATGCTGACTTTAAGTCTCAAATATCTTTTTGTCTACTAAAAATATCACAAAAATCAAAACGTACGGACCTAGTTTTTAGTGTTCCTGATACTATACCAAAATTTCACAGGGATCCGTTGACTTTTAGGGGCTGGAACCCATTGACGCCGTTTGTATGGAAAAAAAAACACTGAGACGATCCTCATAAAGTCACCAGTATAACATTTGTTTGTTTACCCTTTAAAAAAATTTTTGCAATGAGATAGTGTGGAGGAAAGTCTGTCAATTACTTTTTAGGGCGAACGAAGTCGCGGGCGAAACACAGTTTATAAATAAAAACAAAAGTCGACACAGTTCCCACAGGAGCTCCCAGGTCCTGTTACAGTCTAGACCGGATATCGGCCGCTAGGTATACTCGCTATGTGAGGTCTAGACTAGACGCTAGGCGCCGCTAGGTGACCTCAGGGCATCCGTCACTCTCGTATTGATGGTCGACGGGTTTTTACAATGTCGCAGGCATCATATTTTTATGTTTTTTTTTAAATAGATATTCAAAGTCAATTATAGCTTTATTTCATAGAAAATTCAGGATATTACTAAAAATAAGACAAAGAAGTGAATAACTTTAAAAAAAAAAAAAGATGCGTGACTCGTAAGATGCATTGATTCGTTCTTTTGACTCTAAAAAGTTGCAGTCTTCCCCTGAGAGAACAGGCAAGAAACTCCGAGGGGTGCTCTTTTTAATCTCATTCTTCTTTATCGTGTAGGTATAGTCAAGTGTGTGGCGAACTTGACTAACCCTAGTGTCAGAGTTTTCAAACCGCACAATGACCAATGGTTTAACGACTGTAATCAATCAACAACAGCCGGGGCCGACAGCTTAACGTGCACTCCGAAGCACGGAAATGCTCGTGATAAATTGCCACTTTTGATCACCCATCAGGTTCTCTGCCTCTGTGTACGTTGCTTATCCTCACTGACCGGTTGAGATCAGCGAGTGCCACTGGGCTAAGAGGGCTTCATTAATCTCGTTACAAATTCCTTACTAACTAATTAAATAAATAAATAAACGCTTCACATTCAAAGGCCCACATTAAGGTTTTCCCTTGTGTCGTGGGTCCCTTGGAACACACAAAGACAAACACAAACACCCATGACCCGAGAACAAACATCTGCTTTTTACACAAATATTTGCCCCGACTGGGAATCGAACCCAGGACCCGCCGATCAAGAGGCAGCGTCACTACCACTTGACCAAACCGGCCGTCGAATTTGAATTTTAACTAAATCTGAAATAACTCTAGAGCTAAGCAGTTTATTCCCATGGCTGCCTGTCTGACAGATATTCGGAAATTTTAAAGCCCTTTTTGCAAAGCTCTACCATGACGGCCGGTTTGGTCGAGTGGTAGTGACGCTGCCTCTTGATCGGCGGGTCCTGGGTTCGAGAAAAAAGTAGATGTTTGTTCTCGGGTCATGGGTGTTTGTGTTTGTCTTTATGTGTTTTCCAAGGGACCCACAACACAAGGGAAAACCTTAGTGTGGGCCTTTGAGTGTGTAGCGTTTTATTTATTTATTTTTAATTGCTGTCTTAGATTTGTCCAACGGTATTTTGAATACACATGAAAATCTTATTATAGAAATGTACTGTGGTATGCAGACCTTCATGGAGGATCGGGTTTAACGCAACTTCTGTCTCATCATTTCGAAGAAGATAATTCGAATATCAATTTAAAAGGTTTGAAATGGTATTCGATGTCAACATTCGAAATGATTGAAGATCTGGTCTTACGCCATTCATTGATTATTGTGAATTCATTGTAGAGAGCTCGCGGAAGAAGTTCTTGTATGCGTTCGTAGGCGTGCTATTAGCACTTTAGTAAGCGTTGCTGAAACTCTGTTAACCGTGTACGACACAGGTGTAATAAAAGTGTAACAAAAGTGCAGAATTTGATTATAATCCTGTACCTGAAGAAGAACTAAGTCTTTTACTCATTCGCCCCCAGAAGAGTCATCACAAGTGGTGGAGGCGCCGGTTTCGCCGGGATTCGCCCCCAGAAGAGTCATCACAGTACACATTGAACCAAAATGGGTTCACTATTGACCACAATCTAGCTCATTGGCGAAGATGTAGTCAAAGATGTAGCAAACTCACCCAGAAGATGCCTATTCACTTGAACTTCAAAAAGATGAGCTTCAGTTTAATAGAGGCACAGATAGAGAATTCCATTCCTTCTCATAAAGGTCAAAGATGAGGTCGACCATGGAGCGAGTTAACCCAGAAAATGCCTATAAAGGCACTTGTACTCCCACGCAACGACGGAACACAGCAAGCTGTTTGGCATCGTCGGACTTCGGTAGGAGGGTGGTCGCGAACCAGACGGCCCTTTACAGAGCCTACCACACCGCATCAGACCATAGGACGACACCTCAGATTCAGAAAAAAATGAAATGTCGTTGCCTGGGATGGATTAGAAGGAGGCAGGTCCCATTAGTGTTTCCTTAGTCGCCCATGGGGTGGTGTTATTCTCAACCGATCACCACACTTCTCTTCTCTGAGGAAGACTGCACCTTTGCGAATAGGCGTAGAGTCAGTTAGGGTCAAAAGAACGAATGCGTATGTATCTATTTAAATCGTTTAATCTATGTTTGTATATATTTCATTGTAATCTTGACTTGTTTTAAGTGACATCCTGAATATCCTATAAAATAAAGATTTTTCTATTCTATTCTATTCTATTCTAACACGACATAAAACTTCTTATCGTATAGAAGATATAGTCAAGACTGAGGCGAACTTGACTAATCCTGGTGTCAGAATTTACAAATCGAATAGCCTCCAACTTGGTTTAACGACTGGAGTTAATCGACAACAGCCGGTACCGACTGCTTAACGTGCCCTCCGAAGCACGGAAACGCAAGTGGTAAATTGCCACTTTGGTGACCCATCCAGGCTAATGAGCACACATGGTACCACGGGGATCGAACTGGGTACCTCTCGCTTACGAGTCTGACCCTTATAGTATATTCATTATAGATTTTTAGCGGCAAAATTAATAATTAAGTTTTGATCTTGCAGTGTTATACCTATCGATAAGTACATTATAAATCACAACTCTTCCGCCCCCCCGCATCCGGCGTCACCCCTCCCCCCCTTGAAAAGTGTCCCGTTTTACAGATTTCCTCAATTTTCAGGAAAACTATACAAACTAGGACAAAATGGCCAAATACTAAATTGTTTATTGATAAATTGCCTATAAATAAGATCTAACATTGCAGCATTAAAACAAAATTATTAATTTTGCCGTTTTGTCCATACATTGAAATCTAGAATGAATATACCTACTATTAAGCTACCAACGTCATTAACAACTGAACTATTTTAGTGTTAGGAAAATAAACAGGTGAAAAAGCTTTTTTTTTCAAGAAGTACGTTTATTGTACACACAGGACATAAATTACAGACATAAGACAGTACATACAAAAAGGTTCCGCTTATTTCTAAAAAGAAATTTCTACCAGCAGACCTGTTGATAGGATAGAGCAAGAAGAAAGGAAGATAGACGTGTACTATAGGAGAAAAATAGATAAAATAGATAAAAAAAATTAAACTGAATAAAAGATAAAATGAAAATGATTCCGTCAACTGAACAAAAGAGTATAAAATACCTCGATGACTAAAAAAAATCGCTGACAAAACAAAAACGAGCATAAACAACAAAGATTAAAATTACATAAGTGTACGTTGCCTCCAGCCAACCCAAAAATACCCACTTATAAGCATTTTTTGTGTGCGTTCACGGATCCAGTCATATGCAATTTCGTCATTAACCGTTTATGAAGACAGTTACTGTTAGGCGCCTTGAGGCGGATTTTTGTGTAATTTAATCAAAGAAATATTAAAAATGAAAAGTTGCGTTTTTTACTTATCATTAAACTGTCAGACAACAAAGAGAAATGCTACCAGAGGCAAACATGACAGACATCCAGACACACGAAAAACATTTTCGAAATAACTGCTAAACCAATGGAACTAGCTTTAAGATATACTCTAGTAGCTTTCCACCCGGGACTTCGTTCCCGTGTTAATTTGGAACAATTATGTTGCCTACATGTTAATACAGGGTGTCGGCTAACTCCGTACCAAATTGTATCAAAATTGTTCTAGACGTTCGAGTGTGAAGAAATAACAAACGTACAGACACACTCACAAACTTTCGCCTAAATTATTAGTGTGATGAGTTGATGACTGATGATTGACAACCGACGAATTTTTCGGACTTACAATACAAAAAATAAATTTTAACTGAGATTATTCCCTCCTCATTCCCTCTAAGTTGGTTAAAAAGTTACTGTGCTTAATGGCCCTTTAAATACTTAAATATAGAGTAAAGTTAAACAAAACACAACTTTTATTTCTACGTTATAATACTAAGAACACTATTACTTAGTAATTTATGTAATGTAATGAGACTGCAGTTTGCTGCAGGCGGCCATTTTGAAAAAGGAAAAAGAAGCAAAAAGAAAAAAAAACATTCAGCACTGGCCACTTCACAGAAATATTAATGTCGCCGCGAAAAAAGAACACAACGTTCTATTTTTAAAACGAGTGTAAATTTCGCTTTTTCTGACAGCTAGGTTCTGATGTGAAGGAAAGGTTTTAAGGAGTAAGCATTAGACAAAAAAATGTTATAAAATGGTCCGTCTGAATTTTATCTCTAAGAAAAAGTCTCGACTTGGCTTCAATCACATTTTTCTTGCACTACACTAGTTAATAAAGTTACTTAGTCAAATGTGGTGGTATGTCATGATATTGTTTAAAAGAATAATAGTGATGGGGTAAAATTGAGAATGGTCGGTAATACCCACGTAATACCAAATTTGATTGTTTCCGTGCCAGCCTTGGTCTCAGCGGTTGTCAATTGACTACAATATTAAATCAAGTTAGAGGCTATTTGGCTCGTTTTTACTGTTTTTGAGTCTTTGTTTTTTGACTACATGTTAAGTTACCTTTTTCTTCGCCTTTGTTCTTCTTTTTCAATCTGTATTTCTCAGCCATTGTGTCTTTTTTTAACATTTTGGGGCAAATATTTTGTGAAAGCAGATGTTTGGTCTCGGGT